>CALSBV010011748.1:10687972-10792607 GCA_943590825.1 Bovichtus diacanthus
TTCTGTAGTTGTTCTGTAGTTGTTCTGTAGTTGTTCTGTAGTTGTTCCTGACGTTGTCCTTGTACCGTTCTCTTTGATATCTCGGTGTCTGCTTGCCTGCATGTACATGAGAGTGAAGTGTCTGCTTTAACACGAGTCAGACATTGTAATTACATGGAAACTCTGTCAGAGCCGGTGTTTGATGATTGTGATAGAAATCCAGTAAATAAATGTTTATATTGCAGTGATTATACTAACATTTGTGGATCTATTTCCCAGTGGATGTCTATTGATTTTCAGGAGGCAGCTCTGGTTTGAATTTTGCAGGGCTCTGAAATGTCTGTACTGTAAGTGTTCCAGGCCTCTGCACCACACAGCAGATAGGCAACTCAGTTTGCCAAAAGCCTGCTTGTGTAGCTGGTGTCATCCTGTATTTCAGTGTCAAACTGCCAAAGTAGGAAAAGTGATATATGGTACATGTGGGGATGTGGCACAGTACAAAAGAACTTCTATTCACTTACTGTTTATGGCCAGCCCAAGTATCTTTTATGCCTTTGGAAATGCACCATGGGTGCACTGCAGAAATTGTTCTAAATGATGGCAGATGGCTTTATGATCTGTATGCCGCAGCTTCATAGTAAAGCTGCAATATGCAGCTGACGGCGACCTGATGGAGCCCCTTGACCTTGGACTTGATTGTATAGGTTAAAGAATCTGCCATCTGTTTTGTATGGTATTTAAACATACTGTGAGATAGCTGTAATAATTGTTCAAACGGATAAAGGCTGTGATAAAGGTGATAAGTAGGGTGGGTGCAATGACTCATCCTTGGATCATTCCAGTTTCTGCCATTAAAGGTTTTGATTTGTGTCCGCTGCTGCTAAACAGTTGCTGATATGTTGTCATGAAGCCAGTTCAGAGTCAAACGTTTTGGTGAGACCACTGAAGGGTTTATGTAATGATTGCTTTTGCAATTTGCATTTTAATTCAACACATGCACACCCTCCGAAGGTCCTCTATTGCTAATGTTGTGCAAAGGACCCTGGAAATAGCTATTGCAGGAACGTTTATTGAGAGGCAGGTCATGTGTCAGAGTATAGACAAAGGCAAGCACCCTCTTCTTTAACAAACAAACAGGGTAAAGTAACCTATTCTTTGTGTTCTTTTCAAAAGAAATGTTTGCAGTCTTTGCTGTGAGAAATTTCAAACACTCCTCTATTTGCTTTTTTGTGTTAAACAATAGGACTCTGTTCGGAGATATCATTAAAAACATATGTTATAACTTACCTTTCATCTGTTACAGTGGGAGTTGGGCAGGACTTTTGCATATGACCTCAATTACAGTATGCATACACAAATGATTTATTATAAACCTTTTCTTTGTTTATTTTTGCCTGCTGTCTTCAATTTCCTTCTTTGAAATAAGAAAGCCTTTTGAAAGTCAGAGCAAATATAGGTCACCATCACTGGCGCAATGGTGTAACAAATGCCATCTCCCCAGCTTATGGTTTGCATTTTTATGTAATAGGGCAGCATATATGTGTGATGTTCCTGGATGAACCTTTAGAAAGATGAAGATGAGAGTTTTTAAAAGTGATTAGAAGTCTCTCTTGGTAGTTATTTTCACATTGACAATTTAACCTGCTGTGTTATGATGAAAGAAATCAGTTTTATTAAAAACACATAACAGGATCCAGATTGGATTCCTTTTTTATTTCTTTTTTAATTCACTGTGTGGATAGTTTTTAAGGACAATTGTAAGCAGAAACCCCTTGAAAATGAATGATCCCGTGGTTCTTGTAAAGCTTGTATTTAACAGCCTATTCATGGGCTAATGTTGTTTTGTCACAATTACTAAACCTTCTGGGTTCAATTGTGACATGAACAAACATCTATCATTTTTAGATTAAAAAATATGATGATAGCGACATTAGCCTTCTCATTGGTCTGACCAGTTAGATTAGCTTAGCATTTATCTAAAGGTGGACACAATAACGATGACAATGCTACAGTAATCCAGACCAGCTCAGTAGTCCTGTAATATAAACTGCACTTGTGATTTTATAATGCTACCTTTTTGTTTGTGCCAGAGAATTATACAGATGGGAAATGAAATAAAATGTAAAGTATTGCTTTTCTTTAATTGGAGAGCTATCTTATTGTATTAGACTGAACAACAGGTGTTCCTTTTATTGCGCCTACCTCCTGTAGTGCGTGTATCTTGTTGCTGCTGCTGTTGTGTTGTGATGCTTTATTGTTCTTTAGTCCTTCTGATTCAGCCATAATTGCCGACTATAATCTTTGAGTGCTCAGCAGAGTCTGTCAGTACACTTCCACTAGCTTCCTGTGTTCTGACTGCATGTTTAAAAGCAGCCATTTCAATGACTAACGTCACTCTTAGAGGGGATATAAACACTAAATAATATACTATTCCCACCTTGGCTACTATTACTACTGCTATTTCATTAGAAAGTTATAAGTGTAGCATGTTCTGTAAAAATACAGATTGTTTGACAGTAGTGTAACAACTTCATGACATAATGACACTAAAAAAAAACATTTTCCTTATAAAATACTACACAGTACAGGTTAACTTCATACTGATGTTTGCTTTCAAATGCTGTGATTCAGATCTACAGTATGATGATGTTTGAAAGTAAAAGGCCAAATGAACTTACTGCTGCTTGTTAATGTGTCTGTGGTTGGATGATGTTATGCAGTATACAAGAGAGAGGCGGTATTGTGCAGTGTGAGGAAGAGACAACAGAGATGGAGGAAGAGCGCAGTGCTGTCAAGGCGAGGTTCAGTGAGGACAATGGTTAGGATGCAGAACGTTGCAGAGTCGGATGACAATTGTTTTCTGAAACAACACAAATCCTTTCACATACAGGTTTGTCAATATATGTTGACTTTAAAAGACAATGTATAAACTACCTACCTAACCTGCAATGTATTCAAATCATTGCAAATGGGAGGTTTTGAGTAGCAATGATGCTAGCTAATCTATTCTCACCTACTGCATTGTAGGCTGTGTTTGTGTTAGAAATTCTCATTTGTTTCTGAAGACTGTAATGCAGCTGGCTATAAAAAAAAAAAAAAAAAAAGCCTCTAGGCTTAAAGCTACCCTGTATGAGGAAGTGCAGGACCTTTTATGTTGACATACGGTCCAATTGAGTGTGAGAAATATATAATGGCTCTCTGACTGCACAAGCTGAGGCCCCACTAACTCTTCTGCAGAACTTCCTGGCCTCGGAAGAGTTGGGATCACATTCATTATGGTGCTGACAAATTGTGCATTTTCGTGGATAAGGAATGTTGATTTTTTTTTTGTTCAGGTATATGTTCAGATTTTGTATGCTAGTTATTGCAACTGGATGCAATAATATGCAAACATCTTTATAAACAGTGTGTAATGTTCTGTCATTCAATTTGATTTCTTTTGTCTTTATAAGACATTTAAGCTTTTATTTTGTAGTTGTATGCTCTTTATGGTCCTATCGTGTTGTTCTTGGCATCAGTTGTTTCTCTTTTTCCTTTTCTTTGCTTCAATTCTCTATCCTTTCCACCTCCCTACTCTCTCTCTCTCTCACTCCACCTCTTCCTCATTCTCCCTCTCCCCTTTACTATTCCCCCCTGAATCCCCTCCTCTCTGCATCCCTATTATACCCCCCACCTCCCCCGCCGGCTCTGTTCCCACTGCCCTGCATCTCCCATACACCCGACCCCCTTATCCATTTCTCCAACATTCTGTCTTTCTCCCTCTTTCTGACCCCCCCATACCTCAGCCTTCCTTCTCCCCCCTATGCTCGCCCCCCTCCCCTTACCCAGCTCATGTTGGTAAAAATATCTGCAGACAGCAGGAGCAGAGGCACGACTGACTCTCTCTCTCTCTCTCTCTCTCGCTCTCTCTCTCTCTCTCTCTCTCTATCTTTCTCTCTCTCTCTCTCTCTCCCTCTCTATCTCTCTCTCTCTCTCTCTCTCTCTCTATGTGTCTCTCTCACTCTCTCTCTTTCTCTCAGACATCCCACCCATGTGATCTCACAGGCTGCCTCTGCTTTGCTCCACTCTGCTCCAGTCAGGCTTCTGCCTTTCCGCCGGCTGCAGCTAATGAGCCTTTGTGTGGCCAGCCAGAGAGAGAAAGAGAGAGAGAGAGAGGTAGAGAGAGAGAGGTAGAGAGGTAGAGAGGTAGAGAGAGAGAGAGAGAGAGAGAGAGAGAGAGAGAGAGAGAGAGAGAGCACAGTGACAGACAGGGAGTTTAAGTGAGAAAGACTGTCGTCTTGCAACAATAAAGCATATGGTACCGACAGTGCAGTCAGACCTGGAAAATTACAAGTCTCTCTAACACTCCTGCACCCTTTTTCTCATGCCTGTGGAGCTCAGGGGTTAGCTGCAAGTCAGTGGACTGAAACAAAATGGGAACCTCTTCGATCATCATGTTTCAGCTTTTTTTTTGAATAGCCACGTTTATGATTGTGTGGCTGTGCTGCTGTGAGAAGTGGTGAAAGGAGTCACAGTCTGCCAGTGGATACAGGTCAGTTGTTCCTGTGAGGGCCACAGAGAAGTGTAATCTGGTCATCGAAGGACTGATGTGTCATGACTTGCACCAGATGCCATAGGCTTGTTGGCATCACTTTGGATGAGTGTTTTGAGCCTCATAGTGTCACATCGGTTTTATTGTGACTGTGGGAACCATGTGAATGACAAGGGGGAAAATAATTGTATTCAGAGTGCAAGTGTCCTACAGTGACAGGAGTTGGTTTCCATAGTTGATGTGTATGCACAGAGAGGCAAACACAGGGAGGGGCTTTCCAAGCTGGCTTTTGCTGCATTATTTTCTCTGGTATTTTCTCCCTTGTATCATAGCGTATGCTGGCCAGCCATGATTAGTGGTAAGGCAACAGGGAAGACAAAGAAAGAGCTGTTCAGAGAGCAGCAACAATCTCTGGATTTTATTGAGCCATGATGAAAGAGTTTCACCCTAGATTACCCACAGCTCTGTGGTTTGTGATGTCATTCCCATTCAGTGTCAAGTTTTTTTTTTTTACTCTGATTTCATGCTGTCATAACAGAATGCAAAAATAACTAGTAATGCATTAATCTGGGGAAGTTACTGTGATGAATATGTAAACATCATTTGCTAAGATATTAATTAACCTGGGTTTACTATGAATAACCCTTATACACGATATGTAGCACTGGAAACACTTCCATATGGGAAAGCACTAGTTGTGTGAGAGTACATTAGAATCTCCATGGAAACCACTTTTGGTATCAAAGCCTAGTGCAGCATCAGCTGAGGGCTAAGCATACAAATAGGTTTCCAACAATGGTATCTAATTAGGACCTTCACTAGGAAATGGAATAAAATTACACAGGTTATTTCTGATGGAAATTTCCACTTCTGATTGCCAACAAAAGAAGCGGAGTGTGAAATAAATGTGTTTCTTTGCTGTTTTGATGTAATATTAGCAGCTTCAACATTTTAAATCTCACAAAACTAATTAAATATTTTTCAGGATTAGTTCATTAGTTGATGTCATTATGTCTTGTCATAATCACTCAGAAGAGAAAGTACATTGATGTTTTTTTGTCAGCCAGTTCAGTTATTAGCTTTAGAGAACACTAATGATGGTAAACTGCAACGATAAGCTGACTAACCGTTTAGTCAATCAACAGATCGCTAAATAGTTTGATAACCGATTAATCGTTCAAGTAATTTTTCAGGAAAAAATGGCAGAAAATGTTGTTTTCAGCCTCTCAAATTACAGAGATTTTTTTACGGTTTTATATCATATTAAATTGAATATCTTTGCGTTTTTGACAAAACAAGCCATTTAGATACATCACCTTTGATTTTGAACAACTGGGATGGACATTTGTCGCTATTTTCTGACATTTTATAGACGATTAATCGAGAATCGGCAGATTAATCGATGATGAAAATAATCTCAAATTCCAGCCCTTGGTAAATCCTGTTCAGGATCTTGCCGATTTTGCTTTCTAAATTGATATAATTTCTTTCTGAAATGAAACCTTTTCAGTGAAGTTACCCTGACACTGACAGACTCCTCTCTCCTCCACCTTCTCCCAGATGCAGGATGCCTCACATTCCTTAGTTGTAGGTAGAGTTGTTGGAGGTTCTCCAAATGCTGGCAGTGTCATGTCACTACGCTGAAAAAGCCCAGGCTCCAGGGAACAATGACCCTCTTGCTGGCAGCGCTAGTCCTCTCTGGGTTGCACCTTTTTCTCTCAGGCAGCGTTTGCATCTGTAATGACTCGATAGCAGAGCCCAGATGAAACACTGTGAATGGAACTCCCCCACAAGCTGCTCTGGCAGAAAGACAGAGCTGGACTGGGTGAAGATGCATGCTGTCTTTACTGATTCCAGTTTCCAAGAGAGAACGCAGTGAGGGGAACGCTGCCAGTCATAGCAATCCCTGCTGTCCTACAGCAGCACTGTTGTGTTATTGGGTTTATTTTAAAAATGGGACTGCTGCTGTTAAAACGAGGAAGAGAGGACTCTTCATTTTCAACTATGTCTCATATTATGAATAGTGATTAGATAAGTCCTGCAATATTACAGCCTTTACACATTGAAGACGAATGGCAGAATATTATTGGAAGGGAGAAAGCAGTTATTAAAATAGTATATTGTTTGACCGTTACAATGCAGTAGTTCCAGCATAGTGGTGATTAGTTTTAGTGAAGTTGACTGATGAGCTCGTTCTTGTTTTTTTCTGTCTAATTGCATCATCAGTCAGAGGGAGTTAATGGCCCCTCTCAATTGACATTGAAGTGGCCTGTAACACTTCTGTTAAAGTGCTGTAACCACAAACATTTAGCTGAAACTACACAGCCATACAAAGATAGTTGTATTTATTTATTTTTTTGCATATATGCATAACACCGCTGTGCCTGATTCAACAGTGAATCTACTGTAATAGATATTATTATAATGGCACTATTTATTGGTAGTTATCACTAAAAGGTTAGATGCAGGGATACTATCTATTGCTCCACTTTTGCTATTCTGCTAGGATTGACTTTGCTGCAGATTATGAGGCAAATTGGAGCCTCTCAAAGTACACCTGTTTTACCCAGCTCTGTGGGGACTGTAGCTGACTTCACCTTTTTTTTCTGTAGGAAGCATCTGACCTAACAGATGTACAGGATGTCACTCATTATCCCGTCAACAACGGCGTCACATGTTCCTCCTCTAGTGCTGCATGATGTGTGATATATGTACAAATCACTTTGTGTTGTGCAGATGGTTGCCATGCTTCAATAGCACAGGAAGTGCACGTCAGTATGTGTGTGCACCTGTATAAATGCACATACACATCACATCAATACTATGGATGCATGTTTGAATGTGTTGCATTATTTTTGAGAAAAAGCTGCAGATGTTTTGTTCCCCCTATAAGATGCAGTGTGATGTATTTTAAGCCAGTGGATATTTATGTTATTTTATAGTATCAGACATGCAAATAATCGCATAATATTCTACATAATACATATACAGTATATTGTACATATATTCACAGTGAACAGGAGCACTGTAAGACACTGTTGGTCCAGTCTCTATTTTTTTCTTTCTTCCAGCCGCTCAATCAAAGACAGTAGAATGAACTTCCTGTAAGGCAGACGTAGTATGTAATTAGCAGATTCCTCTCCTTCCATCTCAGCTTCTCTGTGCCAAGGTGATCATTCGCCCAGGGAGCGCCTGGGAGCTGGGAAAGCGGCAAGAGAGATTTTCTGTTTGTATGAAGGGGGGGGGGGGGTTCGAGGTCTCATTTCTAATTGAGTGTGTTGAGGATTATGAAGGCCCTAAACTGGATATTAAATAATGTGTGCCCCTCTCCTGTTTTTCGGTTTCAGGTGCAGGTGCGACGGGGCCATGAGTGGAATACTGAAGAGGAAATTTGAGGAGGTGGAAGCCTCCTCCTCCCCGTGCTCTTCCTTGCGGGAGTCTGATGATGAGGTCTCCTGCAGTGAGAGTGGGGATAGCAGTGACAGTGTCAACCCCTCTGCCTCAGGCCCTTTCACCCGTGAGTGCCTGTGTCTTTTAAATTCATGCACTGAGCTCAGTGTGGCTAACATGCACTATCGGCAGTGAGATTAATGTCATAATTTTATCTCAAGGAAAAAAAACAAAGCACTGAAAGGGATTTTTAATCAAGAACAGAATAACACTACAACCTGATGTTGTAGCTCACGATCAATGCAGGATGCAGGTCAGAGAAAGCAAATCTACATGTTTGTTGATAAGGGAGAGTGAATTTACAGTCATAAAGGAGAGGAAAGGAGATGAGACGAGACGAGGCTGAGTGATGCTAAGAGTCCAGTGCTGTAATAAAGGGGAAGGATGCACAGGCAGCCTCCCTCATTAGGAACAGCATCAGTTTACAGGCCCAGCCAGACGAATGAGCTAATGCAGTCTCAAGCTGTGCAACACTGGTGGTACCGTGCATGTAAATGTTCCGTTCTCTAAGAACACTAAAATTATTGTCATCTGCTTATGTAAATCAGATTTTTGGATCACATAGCCCTTTTTTGAGGAGGGGGCAGCATGTTTTAATTTGAACTTTAACAAAAAGACCAGCAAATGCAAACAATAAGTAGACATGGTGCATAGTGGGTGAAGCTTGGGCTGCAACTTTGTTCTTTTATTATGGGTAGATCTGCCCATTATTTTCTTGATTAATCTCATTTGGTCTATAACATGTAGTGGTGAAAAATGCCTGTCACGATTTCCTCAAGCCTATGCTTACAACTTAAAATGGCTTGTTTTGTCTAACCAACACAAAACAGAAATGCAGCAAACATTACTTGAATCCATCAAATGCTCTTTGCTTGAAAAATTACGCAGACGATTACTCAATTATCAAAATAGTTTTCTGTTGATCGGTTTAATTGTTTCATCTGCAACTAAGATTAAAAACATATTAACAAGGGCTTGTTTTGGTTTACTACGATAAGGTCACAGCCAAGATTCTGTGGAGCTCACCAGGTCTGATACTGAGGGATTTCGCAGTTATTCATGGCTCCAACTGACTTTGTAATAAAGACTGCAGACTTAATTGAAGATAAACCGACCACAAAAGACGCCTCTGCAGTTTCAAAAGGACACTGAAGACATCACTAATAAGTAACACAGTGCGCGTGTGAATGTTAATGTCTAAGGGTTAGGGTTATATGATTGAAATAGATAATACAGTTGTAGTTTAATCATCCTTTTGTGGGATTATGAAAGCGTCCAACAAATGTGGTTCAAAAAAAGCTGAATAATGCAATTCTTAAAGCACAAAATGAAAGAGTTGTGTTTGGACAGGACTTGTGTGTATATGCGCAATTTGGCAAGTAAACATGTTTTAATTTTTCTTTAACTTTAATTAAAAGCAAAGTCAACTCTAAATTTGTCTTTTGATGATGCACTATTTCTTTTTAATCGGTGTATAAATGACATGCAGATGGGTGACCGGGGCCCCTCCCTGTAAATAGGGTGCTGCGTCCCTAGAGGCTGAGCTTGGCGTCTGTGTCAGCTGCAGCTGCTGGTAGCCGGGGAGAAGGTTAGCTGACAGCAACAAGGGGAGCTGTGCACTTTGACGACACCTGTGCATGTACAGCGATTGACTGTCTTGGCAGAGAGATGAAACAATTAAATCCTAAGTGGTTTTACATCCCCATGCTGTTGTGTTCGGTAGAGGAGGAAAAACATCTGTAATGTTGTGGTTTAGATTGTCTGAAAGGGGAAAGGAACTCTTGCTAATTACGTTGCTAAACTGTGAAAAATACCTGTGAGGTGTTAATCTTTTTTCCTATACATTTTAATATAGATATCCTCAGAAAAAGGCTGATTATAAAGACGTCAACATCTGCTAACTGCCTTCACATCTAAAACAAGCTGGAAGCTTTTTGCATTTCTCTCTGTATATAATGAAACTCGTCTCTGCTCAGTCTGACAGCTCTACATCTGTAATGATATGCAATGTCCCTCTTGTGTGTGGAGGAGCTGTTGGAACCAGATGGTTTCTATTTGTCCTGTCTGTCGGGTATGAGGTGAACGCTGGGAACAGTGCTTCTGTGAACCAGCACTCTTCATTTCTGGGCCAGGCAGGGGATTATTTATGCTCCACCGTTGCCCTCCTCTCTGCCTCTCCCTCTTGTAGAACTCTCCTTAAAAATACACACTGAGGCCTCGCATGCCAAGCGGAAGCTAAGACATGTGATGAAATCCTTCTCGACGAAGCTGCGCTGAGAGATGTAGAAGCTCGCTGTAAAGCTGGCAAGAAAAAAGGCATTTAAGGACAACACTCCCAGCATTTTTCCCCCAAAAAACGTCACTTATCCTAACAGGCTTTACATGGGTTATAAAACCGTTCTGCTAAAAACAAAAGAATGATAAAAATGCCTTCTTTTTTTAAATCAACGGAAAGTCTTCTTGACGCATTGATTTGCAGTGTAGAGCTTTAATTCTTTCCGAATTGGATTAAGGAATTGTCAAAAACTGTTTACAAGCAAGATGACAAGCACACGCAATGTACCACTTTTTTTTTTTAAGCATTCATGTCTTCCTTTGCAGCTGACTCGATATTGAAGAGAGAGAAGCGCCTGCGGACGAGGAGGGTGCATTTTGAGAATGTGACAGTGTACTACTTCAGCCGGCGGCAGGGCTTCACCAGCGTGCCCAGCCAGGGAGGCAGCACGCTGGGCATGTCCAACAGGCACAGCTGGATCAGGCAGTACTCCCTGGGTGAATTTGCTGTGGAGCAGGAGAGGATCCACAGAGACATGCTCAGAGACCACCTGAAGGAAGAGAAACTCAATTCAATCAAGCTCAAGGTAAAATGCTTTGCAATCTGTATCAGAACAAAATTGACCGAGATTTCTGTACAAAAGGATTTCATAAGCACTATTCAGCAGATATCAGCATCAAATAGCCTACATCTGGGTGTTGTTTAAAACAGCACTGTTTTAGCTCTCTCACTTTTATAAAATGGCTTGGATGTGCTTCATTCTTATTTCCAGCTGACTAAGAATGGCACGGTGGAGTCAGAAGAGGCCAACACGCTCACAGCAGAGGACATTTCTGACGACGACATCGATCTGGACAACACCGAGGTTGACGAGTACTTCTTCCTGCAGCCTCTTACCACTAAAAAGCGCCGGGCCCTGCTGCGCTCCTCTGGGGTAAAGAAGATTGACGTGGAAGAGAAACATGAGCTGCGGGCGATCCGGATGTCCAGAGAGGACTGCGGCTGTGATTGCAGAGTCTTCTGTGACCCAGAGACCTGTGCCTGCAGCCTCGCAGGGATCAAGTGCCAGGTAAATCTCATGACATGCATGTCTTCAGTTTTAAAGAGGAAAGCATACTGTACATTTAAAGAGAAGGTGCATGTGTCAATGACTGATGACGTATATTAAAAGAAGCGCATTCATTGTTTGGTACAATCATGTCATTATCACATGACCCAGGTCATCTGTTTCAAATAAAATGTTTTCCTTAGGTGGACCGTATGTCATTTCCATGTGGCTGCACAAAAGAGGGCTGCACCAACTCAACTGGGAGAGTGGAGTTCAATCCCATCCGTGTTCGGACCCATTTCCTGCACACCATAATGAAGCTGGAACTGGAGAAGAGCCGTGAGCAGCAGCAGGCATCGCCCAACAACGGTTACCGTAACGAAACTAACGACCTGGGAGGCGGAAACCCTCTGGTTCAGTCCCAGCACAGGTTGGAGTACTCTCTGTCGGACGGCGTTCCACAGACTCCCAGCATGCACCTGCAGGCCGCGGACGAGATGGAGGAGCCACTAGATGACGAGGACGATGAAGAAGATGAAGACGAGGAGGAGGAGGAAGAGGAGAATGAAGACGACGATGAGGACGAGGAGGATAGTAGCAGCGTTTGCAGCGGACTGTCTGACTCCAGCACCCAGAGCTTGGCCAACAGCGACTCTGAGGACGAGGATGATGAAGATGAAGAGAAGACGAAGAAGTTTCAGGGCAACCTGGCAACTCCGTCTCTGTCTCACACTGAGGTTGTCCCCTTGTCCTCTGTGCTGTGCTACAGCGATGGCTCTGTGGCTCATGATAATCACATGAACGGAAACACTTATTTAATGAACTCCTCTCCAGCCGAGTACTACCAGCTGGAGAGCTCCAGTGCCGTCTCTAATGGCCAAACCAGCCGGCCCAGTGAACCCTACGGGGAAGCCTTAGCATTCCAAGAGCCAGCCGGCACGGCCAACGGACCCACGGCCCAAGGACCATTCAACATGTCTGCCGAGCAGTACACGGACTACTCTAATCAGGCTGAGGAACAATACACAGCTAATCCCCATTTCACTCTGACCAACAGTGCTGCGGCTGCCGCCCCCTTGACCTGTTACACGGCTGATCAGGAGAAGAAGGTGTCGTCCAAAGCGGCGTTTGTGGAGCAGCCTGACAGCCAGAGCCAGACACAGTTTCAAAACTACCTGAACAATAACACCCAGGGTTCCTACAGCAGCTCATGTATGACAGCTGATCAGCCGCAGCAGGAGTCCGCTGTTAATGGCCATTCTGACCTGACCTTACTAGGAAACAACACTAAGAACCTCCCTTTACCAGAACCCTGCCCCGAGGTCACAGCCATTTAATGGGCCTCGCCTTTTCAAGTGTTCTTTCATTATTACGTCTTTACTTGAGCCTGACCAAGTGATATTTTAAGGAAACATAATCATGGCCTTTTTTTTTTTTTTTTGCATTATCTGACCTTAAATTTTCAAAGCAATTTACAGCACCGTAGTACATTTCCATCTGTAACTACTGTATAAAGCCATAGGGTTGTGATGGAAATGTTTAAATTATTCGCTCCTGAAGGTTTCTCCACTATAGCGTGTGCTTGAATTGCAACTGATCAAAAAACATTTAAAGCATCAGTTATGTCATGCCGTGCAATGTATCTTGTAATTTCAGATGTAAAGTTCTAGTTTTAAGCAGATATTGTACTGTAGATGGAACTTTTCTATGTCTACTGTATGTGTCAAATGTGCAAAAAAGGTTTATCGTCGGTTTATTTATTGTTTCTGAATTATGTGTATACTTATATATTGTAAATGTTTTGATAACAATACGCATGCTGTTTTGGAAATCTCAGTGACATTTGGGGGGCGGGATTTCCATTGTTTTATATAAAAATGTGTTGTGTACATAATGTACATTTCTCTTCTTTTTGTCACTATTATATGCTTTTCTATTGTTTTGAAAAGCATGAAAACGCCTGAATTGTTATTTGTATCTTTGGAATACAATATCAATAGCATAAAATGTCAACAGCCTTTTGCACTTATGTGTGGGGGTCCAGTTGCATGCAGTTGGTTTTAACTGATGAGTACTTGAACGGTGGAAAATGATGGCCCCTCACTTGTTTTTTTTTCTCACTATTCACTCTTAGACTAGCCTGATTTGCAGGTGCCACTACAAATGAAGATTTATTCTTTGAAGCATTTCATGGATACAGGGATATTAATAAAGTAGCACTTTGACATATCTCCAAAAATATTGACCCGAGGTAATGTGTCAGTATTTCATAAATTAATTGCTTATTGGATTTCTGCTTTTGAACACCCTAAAAGCCACATTCCACTGTCTAATAACTAAAATGTTTATTTATGTGGATCCAATAATAATGTTGATTTGCTCTATTAAAGTGTTAAGTGCAATAGTTTGAGGGGTTTTAATAGGCATTCCCTTTTAGAGAAGATCTTCAGTAAAGTGGACTGAGATTTATTTAAATTGACTGTCATGGCACTTAATATTATACTTAAAGCACCATTAGTTTAATAATAAATATGCCACAGTTTTGACAATTGTACATGAGGGAAGCAAATGTTCAAGGTTGACAATCAAAGCTCATTATCAAACACGATTTATATCAGTAATTAACAGCTACACAATATGATTCACTGACTAAAAGAAAATTGTAGTGACCGCTCAACAACTGGGAAGGGGGACTGCAATAATTTAGTAAATAGTACTACTGTAATATGTTGCTGAAGTTCTTTACCTTGAGCTCTATGCTCCTGCATGAATACAGATATTTGTCCCTCTTCCAAGCTTGCAAATATCTGCCCATATTTTATAATCAGAAGGATCAGTACCGGAGTTTTTGGCTGTTCCCTGTGACTGTCGAGTAGCTGGGACTTCTCCTGAACGTCTCGGTGGTACAAACAAAGTGTACAGACTGCTTTCAGGCAATCAGTGGCATCAACATGGCCTCTAGGACAGATTAATTGTGCCAAAGCATACAGTGTGGGAAGGCTAGATACAATGACACAGCATCCAGTTAGGAATCCTGTGTTGGGTTTTATTTTCCAGTATTTATTATGAATGATATATTGAAATGTGTATTTATTGTGGTTTACTAAAAGTCTGTATCGAGTAAATTGCTTCACTATCTTAAAATTGTCTTTTGTTTCATGCTGGTTGTGAGTTGTAAAGCTTCATGTGCCTGATTTGTTTAATTATATTTCGTATTCTGTGAAATGCAAACGTTTTGCACAAAATGGTACAATTGTTTTCAATGTGTCTGGTTTTCCGACTGTAGATAGAGCCAACTTCATTTTCAGTTGTTTCATTTTTAACATGGTTTTCGAAATGAATTCAATTAAAACTGCTAGCCAACATTGTACAGTTCAGTAATTTCTTAGTGCAAAGCGCCCCCTGCAGATCACAGGGAGAAATGAGACAAAACTGCTCTCAGTATTACCCAACTGAATTTATTGACTTAAAAATAAGACCTCTTAATACTAAGGCAAACACTCACATTCGATCTGTTCCTCACCCAGTCTCAAAAAGATATTTACAATATTCCACAGCCATCTAAACACTAGTGCCTGCACCAGAAATTCATTAGAGTTTCAGACATTTTTTTCAACAAATAGAACTCCTTCGGTGCATTAATTTCACATTAAAAGTTCCCTTTTGATAAACACCAAAGTATACAATTTGAAATAATACAGGTAAACATGCCGCAGTTAAAAAGGGGAGGATGACTGATCTTAGAAATCAGTCATGATGTTTGACACGCATGTTGTTAATAAAGCATTGACTGCAGGTCAAATAAAAATGCATTTCAATCATGAATAATAACTCAGTTTCACTTTTGTCATAGAGCACTTGAAATGATCACCTGAAGTGTATACTAATTGTATGTAATTTGTGTTTAAGGTCCAGCTCTCAACTTTTTCTCAAAATGCAGGTCCAAACTTGTATTCACATGATAATTCTTAAGGTCTCTACAATCAATGCCAGTTTATAAAAAGGTACACTTGCTAATTCATACTCATCTAATGCAGTATTAATACAAACTCCTGCAGTAAATCCTACCTCCATGAAGGTTATAATGTTCAGTTTTTGTTGATTCAACTTTATCATTGTTTTGGTGCTGTTATATTGTATTTGTGTTGTACTGAGGTGTATTTTTTGCTCTAACCTCATTGATATAAATGGGTTGGACATATTAGAAACACCTTTCAGCATGATTAAATGTAATTAACCAGAACCACATTATAAATTAAGTGAAGTGAGGATTTGTCACAGGTTTTATTAGTTTTAGCTTAATAAACTGGCAACTAAGGGTATAGAAATCATAACATATTTGTCTTATAAAAATCAACTCCAATCCTGATCTGAAGAACCCTTTGATCATCACCCCCCCACCCCCCGCCCGCATACACTACCACCACCCATCCCTCCACCACTCCACCCAGCCAGTATACAGTTACATCTAAGGCACTGGATGGTAGCAAATAAGAGCTTTTGCAGTTTAAAATAAAAAAGTTATTTTAAAAAGCACACATCATGCTTGTGTGTTTCAGGTTTTCACTTCCAGTCTCTTTGGTGGAAAACTTATGGGACGTTCACTTGTCCAACTTGAACCCCTTATTTTACAATAGACATCATCTACTGTGCTTCTTTTGTATGATTTTTGTTTTAGATTAATTTTCCAGTGTCTCACAATGCAATAATAATGCATAGGTTCGTTGCAAAGACTTGGAGTAGTGAATACATTTCAAAACACTTAAAGAGGCACTTGTCAGCACAGTGCATCTTCTTTCTTGCAATAATGTCAGTTCACAGTCTGATTGGGAGCATTTCAATGCTTCCTTCCAGCAGTGGCACGCTGTGGTTTCTCCCGAAGTACAAACTTCCCAGCAGCAGCAATTCAGTTCTTTTATGTATAAAAATAAATTAAAACTCAATGACAATCTAAAAAAAACACTGCATACAGTATAGTATACGCATGTCCTAGTATGTCTATGCATACAGTGGCTATTGTGTAAAGTGGTAGTTTGTACACTCAGGCGAAGGACCAGAGCTGGTATCTGTCTGCGGGGTTGCAGAGGGCCAGAGAGGGATGCTCATGACGGGCACTCAGACACATGTTCCATCCAGGCATGTAGAATAACTGGTTCTATACGAAGAGAAGACATAAATATTACTTTTCCTAAAACAATAACCCGAGTGTTTGACCTCACAAATCAGTGCACTGAAAATGCAAAACTCACATCCTTCAGATCCCATTTTTGCTCAGCTCCTACTAATGTGTTCCCGCCTTTATACTGGCAGTCCTCCAGTTTCACAGTCCCCTCTGCCCCGTGCAAACACAGCTCCTTCTGAATGTTGTGTCTAATTTCGCGATGTGTGGAGAACTCAAAATACTACAGCAAAGGAAACGGACAAAACAAAACTCCTCAGTGATCAAAGCGAATCATATTCTTGTCAATCATAGATCGAAGGTACATTCTCTCACTGACCTGGTTTCCTCCTAGTCCGTGACATGGGTACATGATCAGCTGTTTCCCACCCTCATTGTTCTCTCCAACATCCAGACATGAGTCTTTGCCGACATTTTTCACCTACAGAGAAAGAGAAGGGAGTGGGGGGGCAGAGAGAGGAAACAAAATGAAAAGCTAACATCCAGTGCAAGCTGTTCAAACAACTTAAGTCTCTGGAGTGCTTTCAGTGGTGTCAAATTGGAACTGCTCAGGACCCTCTGGAGATCTCAAGTGGAAACCCACAGTGGCTAGACAGAGCTCTGAGGTTTGGAAAGAGCGGAGCTGGTGGTGGGGTGTGTGATCTTACGGAGCCAAAGCGGAGTGGGTTGAGATCAGGCATGAAGACTTCTGGATAAACGTTCTTCAAATACCACGAGAAGCTCTTGCACTGCAGCCGCGCACGGAGGTCCACTCGTTTGGAGATCCCTCCAAAGGCCTTCTGTTAACACAATGGCAGACGGGAGAGCAAAGCTTTACCTCTACATTGATCGTCAACACAACAACACACCGCAGGCATGCTCGACACTAGCATCGCTCATTTTGCACGGTTGAACTACAAAGCAGTGACGCTCCATCCCTACTTCAGACAGGCCTGTGCTCGTTTTACCCTTTATCACTATTGTGAGATCTCCGACAGTGAAGTCAGCTAGATGACTTGGAAAAGGCTGTGAAGCGGTTTTCCAGATAAATCGAAGTGCTGTTTAAAAGGTGAATGTTTCTACAAATCTTTCTCAAAAGGTTACTATCCACACTAAAATTAAGAATTCTGGAGAGCTCAAAGTATGTAAGACAACACAAGACTTCCAGCACTAAAGTGCTTTGTAAGTGACTATTAGACCAACAAGACTAAGAGCCTACAGCCATGCCAGTGGCTTTGTAAGGCTGTACTTGTTATGAGCTAAATGCTAACACGACATGTGCTCACAAGCTGATCTTTTGCAGGTTTAAAGTTGACCAAGTTCTACCACCATCTTAGTTCAGCACATCGCCAGGCTTACATTTGCTAATTAGCAAATTAGTTTTGCAGGTAGCTGATCGTAAAACAAAAGTATGTTGTAATAGTAAGAAGATTTGACTTGATGGTAGTGCTAGAGAAAAAAAATGCATTGCAAATCCATCTAATAGGTGTAAGTAGATATTTCACTAAAAACAAAAAACATCAACGTCATAATGGCACTAGCAAAAAAGGTCAGGATCACTAAAGTCATTAGGACTCATCCTCTGGGCACCGTGGCGATCTGTTATGCTACTGAGATAAGTCAGTCCGTAGCGGACCGACTGACATTACCATCCATAGAGCCAGAAATAAAACATACGACTATAATCACAAACCTTAAAAGAAAAAAAAAAAAAAAAAAAAGAATAGTTGACTTAACATTTGTTTATAAACGTACTCTGAATATTATCATCACTTTACTTCTCTAAAGTCGATGACTGTGTTCTAATGACTCCTTTGTTGAACAAATTAACTCCAGACAAGTATTCGATCACTGTTCCCCTTTTAAAGGGAGGCGTAACAGCGCATTTAAAAGGATTTGCAGGCACCTCATGTCTTGAATAATGAGAGCACTTACTATAATGATGAGGATGCTGCTCACACTAGTGCACACTGATAGCTACTACAGTGGATTCCTTGAAGCTGTTGACGACTGCGCGTCTGTTTGAAGCCAGCGGGAGAGGGCAGTCTCGCTCTGTGAGGTACAGCCCTGAAGGAACTCTTTATGGCACCTCCGGGGGGACCGCATGTTGGGAAACGCTGAGAGCCTGTGTCATTTACCCGAGCTGACTTCCTTCAGGCCCCTCTCTGTCGGTTAAGAGCTTTCGGCCCCTAAAAGCTAATCTACGTCTCTCCATTTCAGAGAACGCGTTTCATCTCTACAGAATTCACTCACTGAGAATTACAATAGTGACGAGGTATGGTGTGAAATCCTATGCTTTCCTCTGCAGTATGTTAAGTAAGTTATGATCAATGTGACAGCAGTTGGATTTGCTCAAACTTGTCTTAAGGGGAGGGGGATAATGAGGGGTCTTAAAAATCACTTACATATGACCCCGGTAGAAGTAGAAGTGAAAGATAATGCTGCAGAGCATTTTTCTGCATTTGAAAGGAAATATTTCAAAAGGTGCGTTAGTGCCAGAAGCAATACGTACATCTTTTGCCATCTGCGCAGCTTGCTGGTTACGGCGGTAAAAGATCTCCTTGTAGTCGTCCATCCAGACCTCCGCCAGTCGAACCTGGTTACGAGCGATCACTTGTGTGCCCTTGGGAAAGGTGTGGGGGCTCTTGGTGCGGAAAACATGACCGACAATGGAGCAAGGGATGATCTCCAGCTGTCCGCCACACTGCCACACCTGCAGGTTAATGGGAGGCAGCACAAACAGATGTACAATGACATGCAGTCAGACACGCCTATGCAGCCGTTTGGATACTGGGATACCTCAACAAGGGCAAACCTGCGCCACATCATGAAGGACTTACCCTAAAGGACATTTCAATATTCTCACCGCCCCAGATTTCCATTTCTTCATCATAGCTTCCAATACGGTAGAAATAATCTTTTGAGATCGAGAAGAGCCCACCAGCAAATGTGGGAGTCCTACAGAGAAATTAGGTTTTTAAATGATTTACAAAAAGAAACAAGAGTTTATAGAAAGTTTGGTTTTCTATATTGATGTACACTTTTTGCTTACTTGATAGGGTAGGTTTCATCCTTCCGCCTTTGTCTCTCATGATCAGGTAGACTCTCCCAGCCGAATGAAAGGCCCCAGTCAAAGTTGCCCCGGTTGTGATTCTGCCCATATGGAGACGGTTTCATGAACTCAAAAGTATTGAGATCAATGGTGGTTATATCAGGACTCACTACTGCGGTGTAGTTCTCTGCTATCCTGGCCAGCAGGGGCTCCAGCCAGCCATTAAAACATTCACCTGTTCACACATGCAAAATCAGACATTACATCACATCTTTTTTTTTTCTTTTCTTTTAACAATAGCCACTGAATGGCTAATTTTGGAATGCAAAGGCAACCATGCCAAGGATTTTTTTTAAAGTGCAAAGACTTGGTTGATGAGCTCTGGGTGTGTAAGTCAGGGTGTGTCTGGCATACAACAGGTTTTAATGTGTGTGTAATGTCAGTGGTGTTGACTCACAGTGGGCATCCAGAAAGGTGAGCGTGTCACCGGTGGCCACGGAGGCACCCAGCAGACGAGCGGTGATGAGTCCTTTCCTTTTTTGCTGGCGGACAACTCGAACAATGTTCAGCCGCTTTAAATACTCATCCAGCTTGTCCTTCAGCGCATCTACAAGTATAGTATATACATTAGAGACAGTGAAGGTAGAGGTTGAGAATTACATTCGTGCAAATCTGATTAATAATATGAGTGAATCTTTTACAGTCTTTTATAAACAGTCTCATAAAGTCTCAAGAATTGCATAGAAATGACAAGTAGATACTATTCAAAGCCTTCAGCCTGGAAGGTAAAACAGATGAAAAAGGACAAAGCTGTTCCTTTCATCTTCAACATGGCTGGCTGTCAGGAGATCTGCTGTACATCTGTGGCCTGATCCCTACAAATATCTGAGCTTAGAGAGTCAGATGGATTGCATTCCCCGAGACCTCTCTCTCCTCACAGCATTTTGTTTCCTTCCTACATCAGACCTGTTTACAAGTTAACACTGACTCATTTCTACGAACAACCACTTCAAATTCCTCTTAGGAAAGTATTCACTAGCAGCCCCTCGCTTCCTGTTGTAACCCAGTTCATGGGCCAGAGAAGTACGTTTCATGGCACACCAAAGAGCTGCCCACCCAACATGCTGCATGAAATCGAACCCAAAAAGAGAGCAGGGCGGTCCTAAAGGGGCCTATTGAATCTTACCATCCACACTGGCGTCGTCCACCAGGATGATCTCCTTGAGGAGATTGGCAGGGGAGGTGTGGAGGACACTGTATACCGTCCTTAGCAGGGTGCTCCAACCTTCATTGTGAAACACAATTATCACACTGGTGGTCGGTAAGGGGGGGCATCGCTTGAAGGTTTGCTCAATACATCTGCAGCGAGAAGGAGAAAGAGCACAAAGATCTGACTGTCCTGTACAGTTCCTGAGTGGCACAATAGTGTGGTTATTACATCTGCAGAATCTCCCCTGTGGGGTGTCCATTTCAGCCGCGACACCGCATGTGTGGTAGCCTTTGAAATAACTGCCATATCAGAGCGGGAGAGACTTGACTGTAATTTGCTCTAATAAGATAGGCAGTACATGGACAGGCTTTATGTCTGTGTCATGTACTGACTGTCTACTGACATTTACTTGGACTTACATGCACTTGGATGTACTGTAATTTGCCAAACACAACTGCGCTTCTCTCTGAACTGGCCACAGTAACTGGGCAGGCGTGCTGAAACAAAGTCCCAGTCTGAGCAATCATCTCTGTGGTTTCTGCCTAAGATTTTTCCCAGTTGCAAAAAGCAAATATGATGAATGTGTTTGGGTTAGACCCCATCTATATTCCACTGATCTGTTGGAGTGTTTCTCAGTGTTTGACTTTAAGGTACATTCTGGGCCAGTACATAGAGTAGTTAAGAGTACTTCTTGTACAGCACCAAAGCTGCCACTGCGGTGCGATTACAGGTTTTTTCTAAATCAAAAATAATTTGGAAAATCCACTGAACATTATTGTATCTACTATGTTCACTGAAACAAGGTTTCTTTCACATTTGGAGTAAAACATTTTCAAGCAAACGTGGGGGATTTTGCACAGCTGTATCAAAAGTGTACAGATGGTACAAAAGTGACATACTCTGGTGGTCTCGTGTCTGCGCCCAGGTCTCTGCTCAAGGAGATGCGGTCACTGGCATACAGGTTAAAGCAGTGTTTTTCTTCACCCCTCTCCTTCTCTTTCTGCTCCTCTGGGCTCAGTGAGTCTGTGTGGAAAGGTTTCCCAGCTGCTCCAGGAGCAATAGGATTCTGAGGTGGCCGCTCCAGAGCTGCCCTGAGCTCAGCGGCAGTGTAGCGACCCGACAGACAGGACCCCCTGTCTACACTGTCCGGCTTACGAACAGGGGCTCTGATCTGCATTTTTGGGATCACATCCCTGAAGTTATTGACAGCTCCAATCACCATGCCCAGCATGGCATCCCGCTTCACTGCCATCTCCTTCAGCCACGGGTCCTCCTGTTGGTCTGGACTCCCAACTTCCCATTGTATGAAGAACAAGAATGTGACAAAGACAAGGGCCACTATCGCCAGTTTTACTGGGTGCAGTCGCCTTCGGAGCACTCTGCGGAGAGCTATCATTCTTCTTGAATGGAGAGCAGGCTGGCTTTGGACTGATATTCAGCTGAAATCAGTACATTCAGATGTTTAATGACGATAACCAACATTAATGTGATTGTCAAATTTAAGATATCGGGGTTACTTTTCGTTTATGAAATAAACAAATCAAGTGTGTAACAGTTCCCGGAGAAGCTAAAAGTAGTGTACTGCCATCTACGAATCACATATTTAACATCAATTTAGGAAATCAGAAGCCACTGCTCTGGATTCCTTCAGAGAAAAAAAAGACCACTTACCATGAGTTGCTGAACTACAGACGTAGGACAGAAAAGCCCTTTAAATTATTCTTAAAAATATCAACCAATGACATTCTGCTTCGACTGGAGATCCTCTATGTGCTGATTGAACTTTCAAAGAAACTTTAAGCAGAGACAAAAAGATTTGCTCCGTGTTCTGCCTTCACACAACTTCCGGCTCGTTGGATCCAGGTGCGCTCCTCTCAGGTAGAGGGAGGAGACATGCTTGCGCGCTTGCGCAGAGAGAACTTCTGCGTGTCACAATCCATACCTGGAATAAATATGAGAAACTATCCCGTTAAACAAGTTTGTCGATGGCATTGTTTGCCTTGTATCTTGACGTATTTCCTTTTATAAAAAGAAAAAAAAAATATATAGCCTATTATTTGACAAAACCACTGCTGAATCAAACATGTATCGTGTCAAACCTCTTGATATATATATATATGCGCCAAAGTGGACGGCAGTCACTTCACCTTCAGGAGTATAGCAGACTGTGTTCTCCACTGAGTTCCTCAGATTCAATAATGGTGCCATTAATAGGATTTGTTCAACTGGTCATTCACTGGGACAGTTGCTGGGTTACAAATAACGGAGGAACGCGCTACCACACACACACATCCCACCGCATCCAATCAGGTTCTCTGAGAAAACACCACATCTTGCACACAGAGCTTAAATGTATGAACGTGAACACAAACTATAAACGCACATGGTCCGACGCGCATTCGGAAAAGTTACGCGTCCTTTCGCGCGGAAGCGAATCTGCCTAGATTATTAATCACATCTGAGATTTCGTTGATAAAAGTTGTAAAGCTGACACTCACCAGCTGACTCTCTAAAGCTAATCCTTTAATATCCCTGGTTCCCCACAGCGGATGGTCCTCATAAAGAGTCGGATGCTTGACGGAGTAAAGACGCGGATCCCAGCCGCAGGGAGCCTGCTCTGCTGCCCAGTTTGAGTTCTTTCTGCCTTTGCCTTGCACAGTGTCTCCATCTGTAGTGACTGTGTTCCCCAGCACTTCCCATCCACGGCAGGCATCCAGTTTATTATGTCCATTAAAATGTTCACTGTGTGTCCTACTTTTTTTCCAGTCACGCTTGTGAATGTTTGTCTATGTGGCAATCGTTTGATGATGTCAATTGTCTATTTAAGAACGTCTTAATCAGGAGGGCACATGGGTTTATTAACGCATCAGTTAGATCTTAAATAGAAGAGAGGCAAAAAACAAACAAAGGCAACATCATGTATCTAAATTATTTTATTTCATTTTTTAAATATAATCTTATGTATCACATATCCACAAGTATCTGCATCCTGATAATATTCATCACAAGATAAAACAGTTCAATATTGATTTTTCATATAAATTAACTGTTAGAAAACATTTCAAACACAAACACAATATGAATATGTCATGTATCAACATAAAAATAGGATGTCTGACAGATAGGGGGTGCACACTTACATAAAAAATAAAATAAAGTTTAAATGTTGTTTTTATGCTCCAACATGTGGAGTTTAACTTTGTGAGGAGAGAAAGAACAATGTTTGTGCTTAAACCCCTCTGCACTGTGTTTTCTCTCAGAATTGCCAGCACCCCGTTATTTGTATTAATTATTTGTGAAAAACTCACCAAGAACACATTGCTATGTAAATCTGAGTACATGAATGAGTAACTAGTCACATACTCAGATTTACCCAGCAATGTGTTTTTAGCAGGTTTTTCACAAATAGTTAACACAAATTATTTTAACTTGACAGCAAAAGCCAAACAATAACATGGATGGATTCAATCAAAGTATATCATTACAGAAACAGTGGTTTCTTATCACTCTCTCACATGTGTTTTAACACTAGGATCTCAGGGCAGCACGAGCTTTGTCCAGGATGTCCTTTCTCATTCTTGGATAACTTGGATGAGCAGCCAGAACCTGTGGACGGAAGCAAAGATTATTCACAGTGTAAAAACAGATCGAATCTCTCAAACTGTAAACAACCACAGCTGTCTCACCTTGTGACACACATCTATGGCATCAACATGCCTCTTTGCTTTTAGGTAGTTGAAAGCAAGCTTGTAACCTGAAAGGAAAACAGACATTACATTTTAGAAATATAATTCTTTTAATCCCTTTTGCCCTCATAACTAGAACTGGACATGTGATTTTGGTGCACAAACCAATAGTTGGGTTAGTCCGATTTCCATATTTCCAAGCCAGTTCATAGTTGAGTGCTGCATCACGGAACGCCTGCTCTTTTTCCATTATGTAGCCCAGATATTCATAAGCTTTACAGCATGACTGTGGAAAAAAGTGCAATTATTATCACAAAGACATTTACATGAAAGAGGGCCTCTGCATTATTACAAAGTAGGGTAATTCTCCAAAATTAAGGGGAAGGGGTTTTGTGTGAATTGGGCTGCCTGTAACCCACATAATATTCAAGCAGTGACAAGACTTTTAGACAGACCTTGTTATGATTATGACATCTCTTTAGGAGATCCGCAGCCATGTCATATTTCCCAGAATGGATGTAGATGTCTGCCAAGAGCAGCCAGCTCTTCTCAAACTCATCAGCGTCAACAATGCTCCAGTTCATCTTAGCTATGCGTTTCAGCTGGTTCCTGGCTCTCGGAGTCTGCTTCAGCATCATATAAGCTGTCGCCATGGCCAACAGTGCCGGCACGTGGTCTTTCTGAATCCAACAAGAGAATCCTGGTTAGACAGGATGAACCCCCTTCCATTTGTTTACACCGAAACCATAGTGACTTCACTTCACTACGTAAAGTTAAACGTCTTTTTAACAAATAACATTCCCAAAACTAAACTACAACAAGCAATGACACATACTGTATGCACTCCATTAAAAAAAAAATCAGCCCAATACAGTGTAATGAGCAGTTAACAACTTAAAGGAATGACTGACATTAAGAGGGAGCCTGAATTAATGCACAGCTCCCGGTGTGCGTATATTTACACAGGAGAGTGATGTAACTCGTGCGCACAGTCTGGGGTTTACTTACCTCATTGTTTGCAATCTCGGTGAAAACACTGAGGGCTTTCTCTACATTGGCCTTCTGTTTGGTGGCCAGAAGGCAGTAGTTCTCCAGGATGCGGAGCTGTATGTGTCCTCCTGCAGTCTGGGGCTTTAACTCCTTCAGAAGCTTCTCGGCTGTTCTCACAGAAAGCTGCTCCGACTCCTGCTTCTCTGTGGAGTTCCTGGTGAGAGACAAAAGGTGAGCATCAGATGCAAGTCTGTGGGTTTCAAACAAGAAGAATGTATACTGTATTAAGTCTAGAGTATGCTCCTACTGCCACTCACCCAATTTCACCATCTAAATTTTCAAACACTTCTCCTCCCATGGTGTCATTGTCAGGGTTTAGGTAGATTTCAATCATGTTATACACAGCATTTTGACCCCAATCATTGTCTTTCCTTGCTTTGTTGAAGTGCCACAGAGCTTCATTAGGTTCCCCTGTGAACCTGAGCAGCAAGCACACGTTAAGTCAACTCCTCTTAAAACAGATATCGCCATATATTCCAAGGAAACACTCCTCCGAACTTACCAAAGATAAAGTCCTTTGCAGTAATTGAACCCAGGGTCAAACTTGGTCCTGGAAGAATGTTTTTCTGCCATATCAAGAAATCTGGGAACTTCTTCCAACTTCCCAGCCCTCCTCAACAACTCAATGAGGCGTGACAGTGTTGGGTAGTTGTCTGAAAGCAACAGGTGCAGGTTATTATGCTTTCCACTTAGAGACGGTCAAACCATCAATTCACATTTACATTCACTGCAAATGTTTTGAATCTGTGGCTCTGTTGCACCTGGTTTGCGCTCCAGGAGTTGTTGGAAGTGGAAAACTGCCTGTTCATAGTCCTGCTTCCTAAACATAATGTCCGCCATCATCTGAGGACAAGCACATGTACGAAATAACTTCTGTGAATTAGTTTCCCACCAACAAGTGGTGATGATCGAAACTGTGGCGAAGGACAGACAGAACAACAAACCAAAGTTGCGTCTTCATTCAACTGGTCATTCTTCAGGATGATGCTGCATTGCTCCTGGCACGCGTCAACATCGTCCAGAGTGAGGTACAACCGTGCCAGCTCCAGCATCACCTAGAAAGAGGGAGTGCATTCATTTGAAGCCATCCGACAACATTCTTGGTCGAATAACATAGGTTGGATAAATCAGAGCTTTCCCTTCGATCAAACTATCAACTAAGATCACACAATTTCACAAACACAGGCGCCAGACTCTAAAAGATACCAGTGCTTGTAAACCACAGCTGCAGTGAGCACACAGGGCGTTTTTGATTCAGCTGCACTGACCTTGCGATCAGTCTCACAATACACAAGAGCTTCTTTGTAGAATTTGACTGCTCTCTCATAGCCCCTCTGACTTGTGTAGTGTTTAGCGATCTCAGCGCAGATCTCGGCAGCAAGCTGCTTCTGCATGGGGACGGCGTCAGGTTGCTCCAACTGCACCCGCTTCAGCACCTTGGCCTGCACATCCCGGGCCTATACACAGCAAAAAGACAACCTTGTTCGTTTTGAAAATGGCAATAAACATCATCCTCATCATGTTACTCCAAGCGTGTGTTTTTAGGCGGGCCAGTAAGTTCTAATTGGAAACAATCATGCAGAATATTTGATGCAAATTTGTGAAAAGATGACAACCACTTACTCTTTGTAGTGAAAGTAGAGCTTCCTCATTTTTGTCAACCTTGTTTTGGATCTTTGCCAACAGGACCAGATAACGGCAATTATCCGACAGCGCCTGCAGTTCATTCACTGCATAGGTCCGGAGAAAAAAGTGAAAAAGGAAACAAAATAATAAACAATTAATTACAAAATCCGTAAAACATTTTTTGATTTGCTTAACAAATTCAAACCAGTTTGGCATTTCCATAAAAAACATTTGCATAGATTTTGCCTCTAGTTGTTTATGCTCATCATGACTAGTTGCTCTCGTGTTGTTTTTGACGTCAGGAGTGCGCTGTGTGTGAAATACTGTGACGTCTTAAGTACCTGACTCATGGACCAGAGCTTCAAGCAGGACTCTCTCACAGCGCTGATATTGCTTCATCTTCATCAGCAGCTCGGCCAGGTCGTAGCGCAGGAAGTTCTGCTGCTCCGTCTTCAGGCCTGCTTCATAGTAATTTATGGCCTGTGTAACAGCAGCCTAGTGTCAACACAGGTTTTCTGTCTGTGAGGGACTCATGTTTATCTTTAAATGAGAGTACAACACAAACCTTGACGTAGTTATGAGTCTTGACCAGGGCTTTTCCAATCTTGCTGGCTAAAGCACCAGCTTTTGGGTTTTTCTTCAGAGCATGCTCGTAAACCTCAATGGCTTTCTCAGGCTGAGGATAAACAAAGTGCATGGTAAGTGGTGTCGCATCGTGTTGTTGGTTTGACGTTTTTGTAAATATCAGCCGTGAAGCATAATGCATTTCATTATTTACAAATTGTTGCAAACATGCGTTAAACACCTTGAGGCTAGGATCCAACGTTCCCAACAGGATATAGAGCTGTTGGGAACGTTGGATAAACATACGATGTCTGATTGTCGAGTTGGGAAGATCTATTTTAGCCTTGAATGAAGCCATCTCACCTCTCATCACAACCAGAGTATGTGTCAACATGTCTGACCGTAGGACGACGGTCTTGCCTCCCATAAAATCATGAGGTGACCTAACCTCCTCCTCTTTGACTTCCTGCTTAATCTAAAAGCAACTCTCCTCACTCAGGTGCAGGCACAATGTGTCCCTTTCCATTGGAAGCCAGTATTGAACAACTTTCTGATGAGAATTTTGTTTGTTTGTTTATTACAAATATAGGAACAAGACAATCAAAGAATAATTTCCTATATTAGTAAGAAAAAAGGCGACATGTATTCTTCCCTAACATTCTGGGTTGTGTTTGAATAAGAAAAAGTGTTTGATGAATTATTTCTACAGTATTGTTGAAGAACCATTAAGCCTGTTTCCTCCTTTATACAGCCTACAGTATATAAAATCATGTGTCACACTCTACTGTAGTTCCCTCTGACCTAGTAATACATTGTTTTTTGTTAAGCTTCTGTGCATACGTGGTGTGCTGTTAATGATCATTAAAATACTTGATTCTCATCAAGTCCTAAACATAGCTGTAAACATAACTTAGCTGCTTGCTGTTGCAGGATATTGAACAGTGTGCCCCCCCTCTTCACTCTCCACACATTATTTTCCAGGACATTTAACTTCTTCTCTAATATTTGGGAGGACAACTTGAAAACAAGTGTACACATTTTCCAGGTATTAAACGGACAAATTATTGAGATAAATGTATTTTAGCGCTGCCAAGAGGGGAGTTGTTTATTCAATGTCCATTGCGGGTGCCGACGACTTATGCTGCACTGATTCAGTCTCTGAAATACTTTCACCGATTATAAAAGATGGCAGCGTCTAAATTTTACAGTAATATACATATTTTTTAAGTAATCGTCCATGGTAAGACCTTGGTGCTGAACTTAATTACAGCTCCAAGAACAGCACAGCAGAGGGGAAAAGATTTTTAAAAAACTGCGAGGCTCCTTCACATGAATTTTAAGAACAGGAATGTAGAAGCATAATGAAACTCAAAAAACGGTAGTGATTACATTACACGGAGGCTACACATTTGTATAACACTTCTATTTATGATCTCTCTATGAAGGACAGCTTTTCATAACCCCTTTGACTCTTTGGAAAAGACATAACCAAAATATAACTGGAATTAGACAACACATCCAAAGGAATATGCTTAATTAAAGCACGTAGCACCTTTAAACCCATTCTAAGTTAGGCTTATATCAGCTGTTATGGAATAAAAAATAAAAAAAATATCTCCTAAGACACAAATTAATCACATCTCCCACTTACTTCTTGAATGTTCATGTAGGCGTCACCTAGTAAGAGGTATGTGTGAGGGCTGGGCAGCTTCTCCACTATTTCTCTGGAGAAAAGACAGAGATATTACATATCACATATGGTGGACGTCTCTGCTGGTCTGAGGTTCAGTCATGCTTCACGACGTCTCAGCTGATGATTCAAGTTGCAGCGGAGAACAGCAGAAGATTGGAGGCAACAGTGCACATTTCATCTTCACGGGATGAATGGCTTCAGTTACATTTTTTTATTTGATTTACTTTATGCTTGTGGCCTTCTAAAACCCTACTAAAGTGCACTATGGCTGAATATCCTAAAATCGTGTCTTTAATGAAGTTTCAGCCACAATGCATTAGCTTTCAGATGGAGTATAGTCACTCATATGTTCAGCTGCTATCTTACATCAATATTTCAGCTATTTTTCTCTTCATTTGGGTCCAAATGTACCGCTCACCTGTAACAACTTGCATACAGACGTTTCTCTTTTCGGTGGTTCAGATATACGTCTGCCATTTTCTCCTTGGCTTGGATATAGTAGGGCTGCTCAGGGGTAATGTTTCTGAGCATGCTCAGTGCCAGCTCGGTGTCACCACGCAGCAGGGCCAGGTCCGCATTGGCAATAGTGACACGTAGCTCCTCCGGGGTTCCCGAGAACTCATTGATAGCATCTTGCATCACCTTTGCTGCTTCATGCTGAAATATACAAATCCATCTCACAGCAGAGTACACTGCTCCACATCAACCATAAAGAACAATATCTACACTTCTTTTAATGAAACAGGATAGTATCATGGACGAGCCTTCATACATCAAAACTCAAAATGTTACCTGTTCTCCGTTGAGCCACAGGGCCTCAGCTAACTCCAAGAAGACAGAGAGACAGTCAGCAGGACTCAGCTCAATCTTCTTGTTCTTGTTCTTGGACGAGGATCCAGCTCGGCGGACACCTGGAAGACTCATGGCCATCTGCAGTGTCTGAATAGCTTCCGTCAGCTCACCCATTTTCTTCTTAGCCTGAGCCTTGATCAGGTGGTACAACGGATGTTCGCGAATCTGGAATGGACAAGAAGTCCCGGTCCTGACATTGTTTCTGTATCAACATGGACGCTCAAGCCACTTGTAATGAGCCCAAACCAGACCGAGTAAACATTTCTGCACTGTTGGCATCTAACAACACACACTGATATCTCGTCACCGCTGACAATATCTTCTGTGGAGACAAAGTATATTTATATTTACAGAGCTGCAATGTATTTGCACATTTGCCGTCAAAGAAGAGCCTGAACGCACACTTAAAGATTTAGCAGCTAATAATACTGTCCATGTTGATGGGGACCTTACCTCAAAGTTATGGCTGAGGCAGAGCTCAAGAGACTGGGAACACAGCGAGAAGTTGCCCTGCAGAAGGTGAATCTGTGCCATTAGCAGGTGAGCATCTGCATGAGAAGGACACTGGTCCAGACAATGTTCTAGACCGCTCTGAGCAGCGTCAATGTCACCTGAATCAACACAGAAGCAATGTAGTTTAAAATAGCATTCGTAGAAAAAAGAACCCAAAATATATTTTTAAATGCAGTGCTCACCAGACTGATATCTGACTTTGGCTAGCAGGAAGACCCCTTGAGGGAGACCTGGCACAATCTTGACCACAGTATCCAACAATGTGGCACAGTGCTGGAGCTGAGGAGCAGGAGGCTGGCCCTGGATTGGAGGCTGAAGCAAGAGCGGTAAAAGTTGTATTTACTACAGAGATTCTCAAACTGTTTTTATGATGAGTCTCACTACAACAGGGTGCATTTTCCTATCATTGTATTACGGCGGCATATAAGGGCCATTGTAGATTTTTTTTTTATATATAATAAAATTACAAAACAGGTGATGGGGGGGGGTAAATGTACCAGAAAAAACTCACAAATGTAAGAGAATTTTATGAATTTTTTTGTCAAGGAACCACATGGCTTCACTTTGCAAGGTTGGATCAACCTCATCACATCCAACACACCACTGCTTGCTGAATATTATGCCGGCAGTGGATACCCTAATCAAATTATACTTCTCAATCGCATTTAGCAATGAGAATATACTCATGATCTCAGCCCAGAATCACCATATGATCATAAGCATTCGATCTTTGAAGAGACATTGCCATGAATTAGCTGGGCCTATTCAGAAGAAAACAACCTGCTGATTTGGATGAGGCGATAGCTTTTGTGCATTAGGAACTCCAACGCAATGGACAGATAGATGGATAGCGCCATGTTCCACACGGTTGCACGTCCTTACTCGAGTGTGTGTGGCAGTTGTGAATTTTGTGACTTTAAAATCAGAGGAGTTGAGATATTTTAGTTTTTTCTCGGAAATTCTGAAAAGATATCTTTCGGCTACAATGGCCCCAATACGACATTGTATACTATCCCCAAATGCGTGAAATTCATTTGTCGCAAAATAAATACATAACTGACTGACGCTTTCTCGTACTGCCCAAATTTAGGTCCCAGGATTGACATAGACATTTTAAGGACCAACGGACACCGTGTCATTGAGGAGTCTCCTAGTCGTACCTTAGGAGGACACAGTGCAAGATACTCTTTGACAATCTCCAACAGGAAGTCAGGGTTCAGCTTCTCAAAGTACTCCACTCCCAGAGGCAGACCCTGCAGAGTGGAGAAGTGTGTGTCCACTGCATCGTTCAACAGATTGGTAACCTCTTCCTGGGGCTGCCGTTTTTTCACTGCCAGAACGGCACGTAGGTAGAGAAGCTCCTGAGGGTGAGAAAAATTGTTATAGAAGGAGAAATGCAAAGATCGTTGGATACACGATAAGAGGAAAGTAGTAGAGGGGAAAACTTGACAAGGCATCCTGCACAAGATGGATCAAAAACGCAAACATTAAAAACAAAAACTCTCCCGGGAAGAATAACTAAAGAGAAAACACTGAAGACCTAATGGAGCAGCTGCTGTCTATCCTGGTAGGTGCTCTTGCTTAGTGACATTCAAGCAGTTTTTAAAGAATACTAAATCATTCTAAACCACTAGAAGGCTCTTTCTCTAGTGTGAAAGACATTTTACGTGTTGTCAGCATTTGTAAAAAGACATTACCCCTGATTTTCCAATAGATTGTTGAATCTCTGTCAGAAATTCCAACTGTTGTTCTGCGTCTTCAAGGTGGCCATCTATCAGCTGGCAACGAATTATACCTGCGTAGCAGAAATAATGTAATATCTTCAGAAATATTTTTTTTTTAAGTATGGACCCCGAGTGACAGGGAGACAACATATTAATAATTGTTACACGCTACCAGTCAAAGCAGAAACACTTGTCTCGTCCAAAGTCATGGCTGTCTTGTACCACTTCATAGCCTCCTTGATTTTGCCCTGAAGGACCATCTGGTAGCCCAACTCTGTGGCTAAATCGGAGTCCCCTGATGCCACAGAGAAGGCCCGTTCCACCATCCTAAACGTCTGCTCAATCAACTTCTCATTTCGGCCACACTATGACAAAAAGAAAACTGTCAATGTTGAAATTCCATACAAGTCAAACAGCTCGGAATTAATGATGACCCAAACTGTAACATTAAGAACTTAGGAAGAATACTGAGAAATGTCTTACAACGCGGGTGAAGGCGAGAGACATCCTGTAGAAAAGCTCTGGGTTGTGTGGTTCCAGAATCTCCAAGCTGCTGATGAGGTTTGAAAGCTGCTTTACCGACTGGCAAGGGGGGGGCATAAAAACAGATCAGAACGGTGCCACAGCTCCATCATCAATGCCTGTGTTTAAAATGTTAGTTTACTTCCTGCTGATTTGCATCCCATCCAGATCTTAGTATGAACATGTGAAACTTTACCTCGGTAATGTCTCCATCTCTGCATAAAGAATGTAGAGCTAGCGTCCGTTGTGCCTCCAGATTATTTGCATCCTTCTGTAAAAGCCTGAAATATGACACAATGGGCTGTGAATGAAGTCCATTTCCTACACTTGATAATCTTGGATTTATTTGATTAAAAGTAATAGAATATATGACACTTCTGCAGTACTCCATTTAGCTCCTAGACGTAAAAACATTACTAAGAAGGAACTGTGAAGGCGCGCCAAAGGATGTACTATATGTTGCCCGCACCAATCCCACTTTACAACGTCACAGTGAGGGAAGCACAGTGGCTCAAAGCTTGGTGCAACTTGAGAAATCACTCTTCTTCCTGTTCAGCAAACCCGCAGCACTGAATCTTTGGATCTTTAGACTTCTACACTTTGGCTCAAAATTCCTTTTGTGCTGTTTGACACTGGCCAGGGTCCAGAGGTGCGAGCACAAACAAGGCTTTACGCTAGCGTTTCATTTGCACTCGAATGCTGAGCCATTCGGAAAAAGGCAGACTGTTTGTTTTCTTACATTCCTGGCTGTGATTACGGCTGTTTTTTTCGCTTTATGATCTCACCAGAGACCTTGTAACTGTCAGATAGGCTTGCACTAAGAAAAGACGTGACCTGTGTTTGATTTGGGAGAAACACTGTAACCACCTCGTCAATTACCTGTGTGCTGCATCTGTGGTTTGCTCCCAGTCTTGAAGGCTGAGCAACAGCTTCATCTTCTTGATGAGGGCAGGCAAGAACCCAGGGAAACTAACAATGACCTGGTTAACCATCTCCAATGCTCCGGAGTAGTTCTGACGATATTCATAGTATTGTGCCTAGGACAGAGGAAATGTCACTTAGGGATGTATCATACACCTAGGCTAGCAGAACATATGAGGTCTAAAAGGTAATACACCTATCAAGAACCTCAATTGAAGCAATATTACCAAAGTTAGAGAGGAATAATCCAAACAATGTACTGTCCGAAAGACCTCAAATATATTTCATATGGTGAATTGAATAGCCGAAATAAACAGTAAAAATACACCGACCACAGTGTTGTCAGGGGACACATTAAATAAAACACAGAGTCAATTAGAAACACTATAAGAGAAATTATATCAGAAATGATAGCATCGTAACATATTCAGCTGTGACTGAGGAAGTCTATTCAATATGGATCTGTAATTCCCATCTCACCTTTCCCATCAGGGCGAAAACATCTGCTTTCTCTTTCAGTCCCTCGTCAAAGTACTTTCCAGCCTTTCTGGCGTAGGTGTCTTTACCAGATGTCACATCTATCCAGGCTTTTAGGATTATCCCCTGAGCAACAAATATCAGTTCAAATGTTACAAGAGTGCAAATAGGTGAGAAGCCAGAATGCCCCTCTTATCATTCCATACACTCCAAATTGCATAAAAAGGTTAATGTAATACTGACGCATTTCTCAAACATAGGGCAAAAATGCCAACCTCACCTCTCGAGAGCCACTGGAGAGTTTGATCATTCTCTCTGTGTACTCCCTTGCTTTATCATTGCGCCCTAATAGCCAGAGAAACATCCCAGCGTAGTACAGACTCTTGGGAGATGCACTTTTACGATCATCTTTGACCTTAGCATCGAGTTCTTGAATTACTTCTCTGTCTGTGAACACAAAGACACTTATTAGAACATTACCAAACAAGTATGCCCAGTCCTTTAACATAGTCTGGGCAAACATCTGTGACATAAATGAAAAAGGACTGTGTTCGGCTTACCTGGATTTATCTTTTTTTTCTCAGCATAGACGAGGGCCATCAATGTACAGAGAGACACATCTCGACTGTCTCTTATTGTGTCCAACTCTATTGAGGCTTCTTGAATTTGATCTGTAGTAAAATAATGACACAAGTGTATGACAGATGGCGAAGAGACACCAGTCTAACCAGAAGTGGCCCATGATGTTATTTTATAATATTCTTTCAAAGCGTACCTTGCATAAGGGTACCATATGCATGGAAGAAAATGTAGATAGGATCATTGCTGAATTTCCTCTGAGCAGCTGCTGCGGCGTTTACTGCGTGATTGAAATACTTTTCATAGCAATAGCACCTGATCAAAGACTGTGGAACAAACAGAAAGAAGGTAGGAGTTTTAGGTGGCGATAACTTGCGTTAAAGGAACCTACTGCAAGAAACCATGTTGTTTCATAACAGAACAAAGTGGGAAAGAAGATAAACCGTTTGTTTAGCTTCAGTATGCCGTTACCTTACGTTATTGACATTAACCGATATCATTCTTTGCCACGACAAACATCCAGGAGTTACTTTTAAACGTTGTGAAAGGACTGACGGAAAGTCCTCGCTCGTTTGTGGCTAACTAGGTTACTTGTCTGTATAATAATGTGGCCACAGTCCGAACTGGTTTAGCGTTAGCTTTGTATCTGGAGCCCTGGTTTGCTTACCAACGTTGTCTCTTCATCCTCCATCTTGGCTGAGACGCTTTGTGCTAAACAGTAACTGACATGAACATAACCACTCCAATTTAACCTGTCTGCATTGTACTTTTAAGCATAAAGACGACATGATTGCGGTTTTCCTTGTATTTTCGCCATCTTGCAACAACTCCTTTAGCGTTGCCCGGTAACTTAGTAACAACAACACAAATGCTGTATATTCCCTGGGTCAAAACATACAGGCACAACTTCTTCGCTGGATGGTTGTATATTCCGCCTCCTTTAGTATGATTGGGAGATCCAAACCCCAACTATATTTTATATTGTTTCGATATCCTTAAACGTTTACTTGAAAAGTTCTTGTTGCCCAAACACTGCTGAACAGTGTTGGTCTCTTAGCCTGGAAATAAGCCTGAGAGACTAAACCCAGGAAGCCTTGAGCCTTCGCCATCTAGACGTTAGTCCAGCTAGTGTCGCCTTTGTATCTCCAGGTGGCGCTGTCATACTTTTATAAAATGTGATACTACCACTGTTACTAGTACTACTACTACAGCCACTACTACTACTACTACTACTACTACTACTACTAATAATAATAATAATAATATAACAATATCAATAACAATAATAATAATAATGATGATGTAGATGTCAATAGGGCAAGGAAGTTGGAATTAATTGGTGAATTTTACCATGCGCCATGATGTTATAAGATAGCAAGGCAAACAACTTCTAGGGCATTTGAAGCAACAAGCAGAAAAAAAATATTGCATCTGGAGGTAGGTTCAATTTATTTTGAATATATGGAAATGATTTCAGAGAGTGCTTGGGTCACACGCACCGAGTTTGGATTAATGTGACCAGTAGGCTTGTTGTTGGCATGGTCTTCTGTTTGCCAGACCTACACAATTGACTATCCTCGGTTTCGGAAAGACTTAAAGATAATGTGTAATCGTATCTCATTTTTGTCATTGTGTAATATAAACAATGTTATTGTTCAGCCCATCCAAACAAGAAAACAAGAACGTTTTTCCACACTGTCTCACCTATTAACACATCTTTACATAGTTTACCATGTGCAATGGAAAGCATCCAACCAGTGGTAATTAGAGGCCAATGTTATGCAACACCATGCATTGACTGTTAAGTTATGAACTCTCGATGTCTACAGTGTTGAGTCCATGACAGGAGAAGCCAGTGTCCAGCATGGGTGCAGCTGTTCCAGGAGAAACCTTTCCATGCCTTGTCAAATACTATTTAGCACTAACTCTGGCACATAATCATTACTCTCTGCAGCACACATCAATGGAAGAGTAAATCAGGTTGGTATCGAGCTCTGAGCATGTGCAGCAATGGGAAAAATCTGTGTAGGCCTACTGTACCCATAGAGTTGAACCCATATTGTTATATAAATATAACATGATAAATTATATTATCTATTTAATATGAACTATTTAGTATTGATTAATTCATTAATCCAAATGTAATTAATGATATTTTACACAACAGGAATAGTAGTTACATGGTAGATATTATAATCAAGGTGTTGTACTTAGCAAAGAGCAATAAATAGGCAACTGCATGTGTTGTAGCACTTACAATGGATGCATTTGAAAACCTATTAGAGGAAAGACAGTGGAATATGTATCCCCTGGGATATAGTGCTATAGCATTCTAATGGCTATATCCATTGAGGTTTGTACAGACCATTATTGATCAAAGAGCCATGTCCAATAATACAAGCAGCTCACTTGCAAACTAACTCTTTTATATATTTATTTTTCCATATAGTTTGCTTGAAATGTGATTGCCTTGCACTTTATACAAATATATGCATGTACTAAATTAACATTGTAAACATGCTTTATGGATGTTGATTGTCAAGGATTTCTATTTTCTTACACATTTGCAGCATTGTTGCAATAGGCTACCACATCAAACTGAAATAGAAAAAGAGGAAGGATTTTTACAATCCTCTGTTGTATTTGACAAGCTGTTGTCTGTAAACTGCTCCATTTGTGTTTGCATGTGTAGTTTGAGTTACTGAGGGAGTTTTTCACTTGAAACAGTGAGTGTGTGTGATTTAACAGTTGAGATAAAAAGAGAGTGTGCAAGTTTCTCTTTGTGAGTCTGTGTGTCTGTCTATTAGCACATAGGGAAGGTAGAAGGGTACTCACCACTACCTAATGTAATGGGATTCTCCTCCCATCTATCTACAGCAAATTAGATTACAGAGCTGTTATGGGCAGCATTCTCAGATTTCTCTTTGAATTGTTTTCCCCATTCCCCCCCATGCATGCCAGTGGCGAGAGCCCAAGCCAAATAGAAATCCTTTCACATATAACATGTCCACATATTATTGCCCAGCTTGCGAGACTGCCGGGGCGGGGACGGCAGACCAACTTCCGACCTTCCACCCTAATGCAGTCTAACAAAGGAGCTTGATGTCATGTTGCTGGGCAACCGGAAAGGAGAATCTGCAGAATCACTCTTGATTTAGTGGTCATTAAAATAGGCAAACTGTAACCCCACCTGTTGTCACCAGTGGAGCTGTGTGCTGGTTTCAGTCATAGGCTACATTTCACAGTATATTGGCTCTCTTACATCAGCTGACATTACAAGCAAAGATTTTTTTTTTTTTTTTTACAGAATAAGAATATTTTGACAATTACCTAAATAATTGCTTTCTGTTATAATGTCTTGAGTTCTGCTGGCTGACATTTATTAATAAATAGGTCAATTGTTCTTCTGACTGGCTTGTAAGGAAAACGACATGTAAGCCATAAAGTACTGTGAGTGGGTGTGGCGCAAACTGATAATCACATCATTGTGAGACAGTATGGCAGGAATACTCAGCACTTTGCCTTCAGCCTCTTGTTTACTGCCCTCAGGATTCAACAGCCACAATAGGTAAAAGCGATGTAATGAATATTTGGACTGTTATTAATAATTAATAAAAATGTTCTACCCACTTAAGATGCTAATAGTTTCCGGCAGTAGCCACAAAACACTCAGAAACCAGATTATAGCTTCTTGCATAGATGTTTGCTAACACATAGTGCACACTGAAATGAAAATATCACAAACCTGTACACAGTTTCAGTTCTGAAGTTCCCTTCTTGGCCAGGAGCGACTAAAATATTTGGAAGACATTTTTGGCATATAATGTATTGTCATATCACGCAAGATGATTTACTTAAAGTGACACATTCATCAGTGCTTTCTATATCCCAGGAGATTCAATAGATCAATATATGTTGAATCATTCATAGTTTGAGTGCTCATCACATTTTGCACATAAAATAGACACTTATAACTTCAACTTTCACAGGTTCTGAAAGGACACCAGTGCTAATTGCGGTTTTGTAGCATTGTAACACTCATAAAGCTTTTAACTGTAAAAGATGATGCTTAATGCCTCTGAGGTTAGCCCTCTAGATCAATTAAAAAAAATTAAATGCCCTCATTTAACTGGAAGTCATCTCGACAGTCTGATGATTACTCATCAATTTCATTAGACATGATCAGGAATCCTTGCCTGCCTGATATCAATGACTTTAGATAAAGTGCAGTTGAAGTATAGAGCATTGACTCCTAAAAATGATACTTATGTATACGTATATATATACGTATACGTGTATATGTATACTTAGAATACATATACTACATAAACCATTAAAAATTGATCTCAACTTTTCAAAGATTGGTAGGAGCAGCTCAACATAACATTGAACGAAAAAATTAGGTTTATGAGAGAAAAAAAACAACCTCTTAGTGAGAGAAACACAAATTATCAGACACATTTTTATTAATGCACGGGGAGGGAGAGGTAGTCTTAAGCAGTACCTTTTGAATGAATGTAGATCCATGTGCTTCAGCTGTCAACTACAACTTAAATATGTTTATTACTGCACATTTAGAATTGTCAGACTAAACCACACAGGCTAACTCATGTTTACGTAGAATATGTATACGCAAAATGCCTCTGTTCTTGGAAATATAAGAAGTAGGCTATGCGGAAATGAAGATATTATTGTACACCAGTTCAGTTGGTTTCCTGCATGTGAATATAAGTGTGCATATCACATTATATTATGTATATTACACACATTTAGTGTTTGATCAAGAAAATCAATTCAAACATCAAGAAATGTGAGCACCTGGGTAAACAAGGCATATAATGTACCTGTACAAAGCAAAAGAACAAATTAGCACGCAATTACTGAGAAGCAATCACACATTTACTATATGTTAAAGCAAAAGATATATATATATATATATATATATATACATATATATATAATTTATATATATATATATATTATACATATATAATATATGAACATGGCATGATAAAAACATAGACGTTATTACTGTAACAGAGGATTTTAAGGGACATTAAGTAATACACAGTTTTACCAGAAAATTGACGATAATAGATATGATATCTTTAATTTTACTGAAGAAAAAGGACAAAAAGGCATCATTAAAGCCCACCCTTTCGGCAGTTAATCTCACTCTGGGAGAATATTTGACCTATAATCCACCTCTAACCCCTCTCACAGTCAGCTGACAAAGAAAGAAACAGTACTTAAATGATGCACAAAACAATTTAGGAATGTTTTTTATGTAAAGAAAATACTTGATTGTTTTCGACATAGTTGAGGTACATGTAATCTTTATTTTTTTGGCGTTTCAGTGAAATGGGTTATAGCATTGTCTTACATGCAGTTTATTTATACACTACAAGCATTATGCATATGAATGATGGGAGATGTTAAATTCGGTGTAATCAAAACATTCTTACATTATGCATAAAGTATAGTGTAAGTATTGAACGTTTTGATAACATGCAAAATATACATATAAATATACTTTTATAACATGGAACAACAGATGTAGTTGTGACACAGTTTAGGGTGGTTTTCATAGCCATGGGAAAAACTGACAAAAGTAACACAACTGCAACTATAAAATGTAAACAGAAGAAGGAAACATGAGATGTGTGATGCCATGTCCTTGAGACAATCATTCAGAATATTCTGAGCCGTCTTTCATCCAACTGATATTCATCATGATAAAGATTGAGTGGTAAACTGTGAAAAAACTGTTTACAAAGTACACAAAAACATAAACTACCATTTTTCCTGTCACCATTTCCAAATAAAAAACATGCAGTTAAATGTTGAAAATTAAAGTAAAGCTTAAACAGCACAGTCATATAAAAACACTAATATTTTAAAATAGGGCTTTGCCTTATGAGGAAAAAATTACCGTGCATATAACAATTTCTATTGACATTTTTCACCTCACAGTTCCTGCCAAATGTAAGGTATCCCCGTCTGGCTAACTACTGCAGCGCCATGGAGAATATACTTGGTTTCATATCACAGGTGATAAATAGTAATTGTTCCATAAATTCCATAATTTCATAATCATCACATTGAGGTCCATCATCAAAAACAAGTAGTGAGAAAAACACATTTGGGAAAAAGTAGACACATGAAGGTAACCTGTATTTTGGAGAAGTCAAAACATTTGCAGTGATGCTGTTGTCCTAAAAATAAACAATATCACAGATAATCTACTCCTTCAGCAAAATGTCAGAGATTTGTGGTTAAGTGAGGTAATTTATAACAGTATCATTTACAGTGTGCAAACAACATTGGCTTTTCTTAAATTTCCAGCTTCAAAAAGCAAACCTCCGTTTGAAAACTCTGTTTTTAGCACAGGTTTGTGATAAAATCTATACATAATTAGCAATATTGTAAATGGTACATAGGTAGCACATAGCAGGCTGAGATGAAGTACGTGATTTGATGGATTCAACAAAACTGAATGTGCAAAGTATTTCTGCCAAGTGTTACTGCTCTGACACTGATAATAAAACATAATCAATGCGCTCGGCCAGATTTGTTTGGACTGTAGGCTAAACTAAAAAAAAACAGCCAAGTCGTTGACTGTATACTTTGCATCAAGCATAATGGACAGGGAGCCAGCATGATGGAAAAAAAGTACACTATAGCATGCATAATCATGGAAAAATATTCATGCAGGTCTACATTTCTTTGTTAACTGCAGCAACTCCAATGTGGTCTCTTCGATTTGTCCAATAGCGCTATCAGTGAGCGAGACTAGCCTTAAAGCAATGCTGCTCATTGTAAAGCCTACCCCTGAAGGAACAACCCTTTTAAAAAGTTTTTAAAAAAAGTGTATAAAAAGTCAACTAAGCAAACTATGAATTCTTAAAAGTAATAACGCAAAAACGTCTTTTTCTGCTCGAAAAAAAAGTAGGTAAAGTAATACAACTGTCAGTGATATAACAATAATTCAAGACACTGGATAGCAGAACTAGCTGCAATAGAAGTTAAAGCATTAACTAATGTGTCTTTCAGAACACTTAGCCATCCCCACAACAGCCAAAAGGCATCCTTACTCCTAGAACACAGGCACACATGTCCCACTACAGCCTGAATGAGCCACGTAACACCAACCTTTAGACTCAAGTAAGCATGGTCAGTTTGGCATAGATATACATACTAAGGAAGGGAGTTCAATGGATGTCTCAGTCACTTTCAAAGGTTGTAAACATTTTTGTCATTAATTAAAATGTCTTTGTTGCATCTCCAGCATTCTTTCACTATTGCTCTCTGACATCTTTGCCTTCAACCTCCTTTTCACTTTTGTCTTTTTCATATTTGTTTCTTCCATTTGTGGACACACTGTTACATGAAGGTTGAGTGGCCGTTGAAGGTGTCAGTTCACTTTTATCGGTGCTAGAAATGTCTGGGAGTTTGTCTGTGACAAGATCCTCTTCGTCAATGTGTGCTTCATCTTTTTGAATGTTAACACTTGATGTGACCGAGGGCTTCATAGCAGCATGTTTCCTTGTATACTCTCTGAATGCTCTCTGGATGACAACGGCTGATGTGTCCTCTTGTTTGCGGCGGAGGGTGGTAGTGATAGGTTCGTAGGACATTTTGGAAGGATTGGAGGCCATGAAGCGCTCCTCCATCTGCCCCCTTAGGATGTCCATCTCCCCACCCTCGCCCAGAACACGTTTTGTGAATGCAAACAGGATGTCCAGGCAGTGAATGCGTTCACCGTTCACCATGGGTAGATCCATAGAGATCAGTTCCAACTTGTTTGGCATGGCTATGCGTAACGGTGGGTCCAGAGCATCTGCAAATTCTGACAGCTTATTATACTCCATGAACTGTGTTGCATGAGAATCAAACCTTTCCCAGACCTCATAAAACGTTTCAAAATCATCCTCACTTAGTGGATCCGCACTCTCCTCAGTGGCCACACTGAAGTTTTCTAGGATAACAGCAATGTACATATTCACCACAACCAGGAAACAGATGATGATGTAACTCACAAAGAAGGCAATCCCCACGGGGGGATTTCCACAGTCTCCCTTAACATGACTGCCAGGATGCTCAGTGGTATTGTTACAATCATCTTCATGTTTGTTGAGAATGGGAGCAAGAAGGCCATCCCAACCTCCTGAGGTGGTGATCTGGAACAAACAGATCATGCTGTTGCCAAATGTCTCAAAATTGAAAAGGTCATCAATGCCTGATTCCTTCTTGACGTACGCAAAGTTTGACATGCCAAAGATGGCATAGATAAACATCACCAAGAAGAGCAAGAGACCAATGTTGAACAAGGCAGGAAGTGACATCATCAAGGCAAATAGGAGCGTGCGGATTCCTTTGGCACTTTTTATAAGGCGAAGGACACGGCCAATCCGGGCCAATCGAATGACTCTGAACAAGGTTGGCGAAAGAAAATATTTCTCTATCAGTTTTGAGAGACATATGCCTAAGGAAAGAAAGCAAAACATATTAACCATACTGTAAACAATACACACATATACTGACAAAATTAATGATTTTAATTTATTTGATCACTGCTGTGAACAGAGGCGAGTCATACCAATGATTGACAGGACGACGACGATGAAATCAAATACATTCCAGCCATTTGTGAAAAAGTAATGGCGGAGCGCGATCATCTTCAACAAACACTCTCCAGTAAAAATGATAATGAATACTATATTAATCCAGTAGAGAATGTTGGTCTTTTGTTTTGACTGGTCTTCAGTTTCCACCATCATGGTCACCATATTAAGCCATATTAGAACCATTATTACAATATCGAATGCTTGTTTTGTGGTGAAGTCAAAAATATATCCTTGAATTTTGTTCTGAAATAGACACAAGGTAGAGAAACAAATACATTTTAGCTGCCTTGAAACAATCAGATTTGCAATACAGATTAGATGCAGTCTGGATAAAGTTACATACTGATGGTCTCGGAATAGGTTTTTGTGGTTTCTTTGACCCCAGCTTTTTCATGGCATTGTAGTATTTCTTCTGTTCTTCAGTCATGAAGATGTCTTGACCTCCAAAGTAAACACAGGATATGAGAGATGTTAAATCACAGAAAAGTTGATGAGTCAAAAGGTCAAAATATCTCATTTAATTTTGATACTCATCTTTTTCTTTTGCTGATTGAAATTGTCTATGATGACACCAATGAAGAGATTGAGTGTGAAGAAGGCTCCAAATATGATGAAAACAACAAAATACAAGTACATCTTCAGGTTTCTCTCATATTCTGGTTGCTCTCGGTGCTATAATAGTGATGGGAAATTGAGACATTAGTACATTAAAGTTATAATCCTTAAGATTGAAGTCCTGGTTGATTTGGCAACTGGTGCTAATAGCAAATGTGATTTAATACAACAGCTAACACTCATTTACCAGGCTTTGGAGTATTTGTTTACAGTGAAACCAAACACATTTCTTTACAATAAAGAAGTTACTCAAATGATAATTGCAAATGTGATCTGTTTTCATGCTGCAAGTAGTTTTCAAAACAACAGCTCGGCACAGTAAAATTAGTTAATACAGCTTTGACACAAAGTTAAAAACAAAAATAGAATAAATAAAACTTAGACATTAAAATACGTTGATTGCTTTTCAATTTTGCATGGACAATGTGTCTCCATCTCAAAAAATAAAAAGCTCTGTTGTTACTACGTCATTAAAACTAATGAAAGCGCTTTGCATTTAGTATCAGCAGCTTGAAGTTGCCCTCTACTGGACAACTCTACAATGAAATGTATTTGTTTCCTGTGTTGGCAAATTGAATGTCACTTTGAAAAACAATTCATTCACTTACAGAAGATGAAGAAGAAGCTAAGGCCTCGTCCACACGTACACAGGTATTTTTTAAAACGTAGCTTTTTCTATGCGTTTTTCCATACACTTTTGTCTACACCCAAACGACATTTAGATCACTGAAACAGAGCTTTTGTAACACTCCTTCTAGGTTGAAGATTTTCCGAAACTCTTTTCAACAACTTTTCCATGTTGACGTGTAGACAGGGAAACAGAGTTTTTTGCTTGTAACGTCTGAGTGTGCGCTGTTATCTCTTTTATGAACAGCATGAGCTAAACATTAAATTGGATTACCTTGTTTGGAGAATCCACAGCAGCATACATGATGTCCATCCATCCCTTGAATGTAGCCTTTAGAGAAATGAACAATATCCAAAAAACAATGTTGTAGTATCCCTTTGATTTTTCCATCACGTCTAGATGTCCACCAATACAGCAAATAACACATTTACAAGCTTAAGTCAGCTATTTTCTAATGTTCGGTTACTTACCACTTGCAGCAGTGCAAGGTAACCCAAGCCAACATTGTCAAAGTTGATTTTGACGTTCTTCCAGCGAGCAAACTCTTTGCCCAAATTTTCACAGTCTGACTTGTTTTTCACTTCTGATGGAAGGAAATCTTTATTTGTGATTCTGTTGACACAATGGCCGTACTTCCCCGCGAATAAATTGACTCCCATGATGCTGAAGATGAGCCAGAAGATGAGACATACCAGCAGGACATTGAAGATGGAAGGAATGGCTCCAAGCAGGGCATTGACAACCACCTGCACACCAACACATAAACATAACCCATCTGTACAGCAGAGATCACAGGATGCAGAATTGATGCACGACACGGTATTCTCTGGTAATGGTAAGAATAGGAAAACACAAGAGTGAATGTTTCAGCACCAACATATACACCAGCATGAGCTCATCACAGCTATGACTAACACCAACAAGCTCAAAAACAATGATAACTGCATGTTAAAGGTAGGGAAATAATTAGGCAGTAGACTGATGCTGTGTCATTTATCTCAAAGTTGTCTTAGATTAAATTTTAGAGAAACAGAAGACCTTGTAGAGGCATGATGACGCCACAAAATTATTTTACTGTAAATAAAAACATACATAACATGTGAAGAAATCATTGCATCATCAACAGCAATATCCACAACACTGAGATTATAATGGAAACGTAGGTCTACTGACGCACATGAACAGCTGATCATGCAAATGAGGGGATTCACTAGCTACCACGGAGAAGAGACCATCATCTTAACAGTGCGGTAAAGAGGTAGAACACTACAACATGAAAGCAACTAATCAATACATGCTACATTGATTTTAGCGGCCGACAACCCTCCCCCTTTGGTTACATAAATTGTCAAACCCTGTTTAGACCAGGCTTGCATTGGACAGCAACATATTGTAATGGTGTGAGATATCACAACAGACACGGCGTCACTTAAAGGAAAAAAATTGACATTTTACAGATTATATCTATCTGTTAAATATGAAACCAGAGCCAGGAGATGGTTAGCTTAGCATAAAGACTGAAAACAGGGCGATAAAGCCTGGCTCTATTTAAAGCTAAAAAAATCCACCTACTAATTAACATGCTGTGTCTCGTTTGTTTAATTTCAGTTAAATTAAGTGTTAAGTGTTTATTGGGGGTTTTGTGACGGACAATGTCTTGCCTGGGAGCAGTGACTTCCTCCTAGAGTCTCCAGGAAGTCACTACTCCCAGCCAAAGAAAATAGTACCACAGTTTTGTGTTACTTAGCAAGTTTTAGAGGTGCTGGTAGGCATATCTGTTTTACCTTTGGACAGAGACAGGCTAGCTGTTTTACCCTGTTATCACATTTTATGCTAAGCTAAGCTAAATTTACCTTTATGCTGCTCTGAGCCAGACTGCAAAGTGCCTCTACTTCGTGCCAGTGCAGTGAGCTGGTGACGAACAGTGCATTGTTACTGGGGAAATCAAGTAAATCTTACCCTCATGCCTTCAAATCGAGACAGGGCTCTCAGTGGCCTCAGAGCTCGCAGGGTTCTCAGTGACTTGATGGCACCGAGTTCAGAATATCCCATGGCATTGGCTACCATACTAACCAGTGAGACCTAGAACACACACAGACGTCATAAAAAGAAACCTAAGAATTGTAAAAAAAAAAAAAGAAAGAAAAAAGTGTGTGTGTCATTCTGTGCAAGAAAAGCTGTTTCAACTTACATCAACAATGAGGAAGTCCAGCCAGCACCAGGCATTTGTAAAATATTTGGCATATCCATATGCCACCCACTTCAGTAACATCTCCAGAATGAAGATGTAGGTAAAGATTTTGTCTGCGAACTCTAACATTATTTTAATGGTCTTTCTCTTCTCAATGTAGACATCCTCAAATGCCTGAATGTGAAGAAAATGACAGTGAGTAACTCATTGTAAATATGAATACAAATACAATAAATACATCTTATTCAAAATCTTCACCTTACTTTGCAGACAATTATAAATGTTCTATATTTGTAAGGTTAGACTCAATACAATTAAACTCAATGCTCTTTAAACACAGCAGTTTGAAAATCTACTGCCTGACGAGAGATGCTAGATACAATATGTAAATACACAAAACACTTTATCGCCATTTTTCTTCCTGCGTAGGCTCTTACCAGTGCTCCACTGCTAAGCAGAATCATGAAGATGATGAAGGTCTCAAACCAGTTGTGCTCTACGATCCGGAAACAGGTCTTTCTAAGCGTCCACCACACCTTCCACCAGCCCACTTCCACATTTACTTTACAACACTGGAACCTTTGCACACAGCCTGAGCAGAGACAAGGGGAAGATGATTGTGATTTACCAATGTAATATGGAGTATTAGATTAATACCAAGGCTGCAGTAGGTTAAGCAGTGGTTGTAGTAGGATTCACCTTCAGGAAAGCAGGCGTCAGGTTCCATATATTCTTCCAATTCAAAAACTACAGAATCTCCTCCTTCTCCGCCTGGCATACCATCTATTGTGCTTCCCTCTGAGGAGCTGAGCTGGCCATCGTCATCTACAATCTGCGGATGAAGCAGAGTAAAACCAGGTAAAGATGAGCAAACACAACAGAGGGCTGACATACTGAGCACCTGTCTGTCCACACACTGCATGCATTCCATATTCACCTCAAAATGAAGTTATTTTCATACAAAAATAGTCATAAAATACTTAAAGAAGACGTGTAATTGGTATGTTTTAACTGCTTCTGAAGCTGGTTGTTGGTAAGGAGAATCACTGGCATGCATTCAGTGAAAGTTTCATCAAATGTATGATGATTTTAAATTGTTTTTAAAATATATAATTTCTGTTATTTCTTTAGATGAAGAGTAAAAAGATATGAGCATACTACCACCGTCTGCCCGGCGTGACTGTCAAATGTCTGCTAAGCCAATTAAAGACGTACAAAGTGTTGTTTATGAAATATAAAAACAAAGTACATTTAAATAAGGCAGAAATATTTCATAAAATCATTGAAGATTTGTGTCGCTGTTGAACAGTAGCCACATGGTCTCTCCTTCAGCCTGCTGTTGCATGGCTTTCCACAGGGTGTGTCTCCTAATAGCTGTTAGATGAGAACAGCTTGGATGCCTTCCTGGAGAAAGCAGGAGCACTGGCTGTCCTGGGACCAGCTAATGCAGTGCAGGGAATGAAGTAAGCATGTAACAGCGATATACTGTGAGCACTAAACTCAACGTGTTGATGGTTTGTGCTTCAAGCCATCCATTCTGTTTCTGTCAAAAGTGCTTTAGCAAAATCAGGAGTAAACTGTGGAACACATATTATGTTTCTTTTGAAACATAAAGAGTAATTTTGAATTATCCATCAAAAGCATGGTCAGCGGAAAGCTTTTGTATCTATGTGCTGAAATCAGAAAATGACTATGTTTTCTTTTTTTAATTACACATACCCTGGTTGGGTAATGCATCGTTGCACTTCAATGGATTGTATGTCATGATTCAAAATCGATTTACAATTTTGTTAAAAAAAAAAAAAAAAAGACAAAAATTAAGTTAACCAAAGAATCAAGTCAAAGAGGGTGAATGAAGTAAGGTCAAAAAAGATGGGTGGTCTGTTAAAAAGGTTACTGGATGGTTATTGTAAATGATGCAGGCAGTCTCCATGATTAATGTAACAAAGTGTTCTTAAGAGTCTTCTCAAACCTTGAGAGTATATGTAAAGCAGCAGCAAGCAAGCAGTGGCGACTTTGCTTACAGGTCTTCTCATAAAATATTGCCTGTAGGCAAAATTATTGAAAGCTCATAACAAATTACAAATGCAAATTCACAAAGGAAATAAAGAATTCGCAACAACGATAATATTATAGACAGTCAGTGGGTCTTTTTTTTTTCTTTCTTTTGCACTGTGAGCTTTCCCCCAACACAAAGCACAAACAGCCCCTTTAAGAAGAGGATTCAGCTTCTAAGCACTCAGGCTTAAATGGTACATAATGTAATCTACACACTGGTATGTTCCCGTCCATACGGCCTCTCCCCGTTAAAGGGTCGTGGGATATGGGATCTTCAGGAAAAACACCACATCACGTGCGCATACCTCATCGCCATGGACAGGGGGCAAAGTGCTTCAACGTGACTGCTGTGATGGATCACACCACTTAACTACAACAACAGATATGTTTGCCAAGAACCACAACCAACACGGAAATCATCTGTCATCCATTATACATCATAAATGTTAGTCATATATAGCCTTGGATTCAGGGATCAACTTATTGCTAACAGTAAAGCCACCTTGACAGACCAATAGCACTAATCCACACGAGCATCCTTACCACAGGGCATCCTACTACATCAGACGAGAGACTGCTGAAGTCTTCTGTGTTGAGGTTTTCAAAGTCAGACTCTCCCACAGCAATAGGAACAGTGACAGTCAGACTAGGATTGTTGATGAAAGACATTATGGAATCATCACTATTGCTGCTGACTATGTACTTGTCTCCATTTTTGTCCACTCCGGTCACATCGCCATTTCCATTCTTAGAAAAGTCTTTGATGGTGTGGTTGGGGACGCCATTCGGCCCTAAAGGTTTGTGGAGCTCATCCAGGGATTTGTCTTCCCCCTTTCCTTTTTTCTTTCTCCTGAGACAGACACTGTTGCAGCTGCTTTGAAGCACGGACTTGGCGAAGGCAATGCCTTTGTGAATCCGTCCAATGGCAACCTGCAAATTGTTCATGTCGCTATCATCTTCCGTCGCCGCCAGGTTGTCAGCACTGAATGAACTCAGCAGCAGGGCCAGGAACAGGTTCAGCACCTATCAGATAATGACATAACTTCATGTAAGATTGCGTTATCTTTTAGCTATTGTACTTTATGATAACAACAAAACACGAGTAGCTATAAAATTGCATCATGGGTGTTTATTCTTTACATCCATCAGCTAAATCTACAAGAGTTGATTGACAAGTTGGGCTCATGAATTGACCATAAGAGATGATAATGTACCACGAGGTTTCCAATAACCATGACCATCATGTAGACAATGATGCACATGGTCGTCCCAGCCACCTCCATACAGTCCCACATGGTTTCTATCCACTCTCCACATAGCACTCGGAACACAATGAGGAATGAATGGAAGAAGTCATTCATGTGCCAACGGGGCAGAGTGCATTCGGTAGAGATTTTACACACACAGTCCTTGTAGTTTTTTCCAAACAGTTGCATGCCCACTACAGCAAAGATGAAGACGATAATGGCCAGCACCAGCGTCAGGTTGCCCAAAGCCCCCACTGAATTGCCAATTATTTTGATCAGTGTGTTAAGAGTGGGCCACGATTTAGCCAACTTGAATACTCTTAGCTGTAAAAACAAAAGAAAAACAAGTAATTTCACATCTTTCGGCACATAAAATGCAACTGAACATATTGACTATTACAAATATACAGTATATTTAGACTTACCAATCTGAATGATCTCAGAACAGACATGCTACTAACGTTTTCCAAGAAAACCTCCATTAAACTTAAACTGACAATGATTCCATCAAAAATATTCCATCTCTCCTGGAAGTAATAGAATGGGTCCAAAGCAATGATCTTGAGAACCATTTCAGCCGTGAAGATGCCAGTGAAAACCTTTTCAAAAGCAGAAATCAGAAATGCTGACCATTAATAAACACAACACCTATTTTACAAATAAGCCTTTTCTGTACACTGCATTTACGGTTTACTCACCATATTGCCCACATACAGCATTTTAAGGAAATCCGATGACATTGGCTGATGCTCCATGGCCATAAACAATGTGTTGAGTACAATGCAGATAGTGATGGTTAGGTCCACGAATGGATCCATCACAATTAGTTTAACTACCCTCTTGATCTTCAGCCATGCTGGACAACATTCCCAGATGAGGAAGGTGTGGGCAAAATCGTTCCAGCAAGGAGGACACTTCTGCCTCGACTCTTCCAGCTCTGATGCACACAAGTAATGGCAAAACAAAACAAGATATTTTTGTCTGAAAGTATCATTGATCATGATCAAGCTAGGATACTCATGACATAGTGTACAATTCTTACCCTCCATTGTGCTGGTTATGACACTAGCTGTACTAAGAGCTCTCTGTCTGGCCTTTGGGCCCTCGAGGTGGTCCATAAACTCCTGGTTTGTTCCTCCAGCGGCCTGTCTGTACCCTGTGTCAGTGGTGTCAGCCTGGAGATAGAAACGATTGTTAAAGATGCAACTGTCCTACCAAAAATGTGTCACCATGGATATACAGTGGCTACAAAAATAAGAAATAAATAAAAAGGGGATAGAAGTGTCAGTATTTTGCATCACAGTGCAAAGCTGCAAAAGAAAAAGGAAGTAACAATCAAAGGGAATTGTGCATTAGAAAGTTATTATATATTTCTACACCAGGTTGACTCCAATAACGAGTAAAGCTGTATGTGATTACTTGGCACAATAATGGCACCCTGGTCATGTGGTCAGAAGATGCAGTTATGCTCACCAATCTTAGTCTATCGAGAAACAAAAGCGTAACGGTAAGAACATTGTTTTTGTCATTCTTGATCATTTAAAACAGCATTATCAGTTAAAAGTTAGCTTTAGTATCCACCAAGGATCCCGGGTCTAACAAGGGTGGTGGGAAGTGAATCGTCCTCAATGCTTACATTTTTACCCCTGCTGGCGGTATAATGACATTTTTGGCTTTAAGTAAAATATCTTTTAATTAAGTATCTCAACAACTGTGCTAATGTAACAACATGCACAATGTAAGTCCGACAGGAAAAGGACAAAGAAAAACAATAAAACCGAAATAGATGGAGCTATGGACTATAGGCTATAGGCAAATGAAATAGGGCTATCTGGGCTAGACAACCCTTTCTTACATTGTCTCCGGTGGAGGCCATATCTACCGTCACTTTAGGCAGAAAGAGCCCCACAGGTGACGGTGGGTGTGAATTCCCACCCACCAGAGACACAACCCCATTGCAGTCTACAGAGCTGTGCTTGATCCCATTGGGTGGAAGGAGGAGATGCGACAAGAAGCTGCACTGGCTCATACTGCTGCTGCGTCGATCACTACGCCGGGGAAAAAACAAAGAGCCCCTTCGACTCAGGGTGTCCTCAAAAATGCTGTTCTCATCATCCGCAAACTCATTTTCTGAGCTCACGTCCTGCGCTTGGCTTCGAAAACTGAAAATGCTGGTCCTGCTGTTCCGTCTGGATGAGAACTGGGGTCCCCGAAAACTCAGAAAGGACTAGAAGAGAAAGATATTCTTCAGTGGATACATGATATATTCTGACCGTAAAGAGGAGAGATGACACGGCAATGACAACGATCGTCTTATGTGCAAATGGCATAAAAGGGATTTCTGCAGACAGGAAGAAGAAATTGCCTGATGATGATGATAACAATGATGACGGCAATAATGATGTCGATGAGGACTTAAAGGAAACTGCAAAATCAAAAATACATGTTGGTGATGACTAAGAAAGGTAAGAATGATGATCATGATGATGATGAAGAAGAAGAAAAAGATACAGGTGATCATGATGCTGATGATTGTCATGATAATGATGAGCATTGTAAGAAGGAAAATGACAAAATAAAAAATGCATCTTGGTGATGATTGGCAACAACAAGATAATAAGAAGTTGATGAAGACAAAGAAGAAGATGATTATGATGGTTATGATGGTTATGATGATGACAATGACGATACCGATGATGATGAAAAGAAAAGTCATTGTGATAGCAGTGAACAGTTGCATTGGGCTCAAATGCATGACATAAAATCACAAAATCTTTTTAAAACTCATGGAGGATCAGGAAAATGACAAGAAATGTAATGTATATGTTGAATAACAAATACTGATTATTGAAAAATCCGACACTTGGTATGACATTAGACTATTAGATAGCTCACAACTGTCTGTGGCTGTAATATAAGCTCGCTAATCACATTATCAATCCATTAGTGTCTCCTGCCTGTCACTCATTTTGAGCTCTACAAAGAGCTTGACAAAAGCCAGCGAGTCTTCCTGTTGACAAAAGTTAGACATATCTGCCGTTTAATTAGAACAATACCTATCACAGACTGGAGTTTTTTTTTTTTTTTTAACACACTGTGGCCACTGGAAGAGGCATGAATTTCTAGCACTGCTTCTGTCTGACAGGCGCGGTAAGTGAGTCAGTATTTCTACATTATTTTTCATACTGAAATATATGATGTTGACGTTGACTATTACAGCTAATACCACTGTAATTTGATGGGACAGTAAACTGAAAATAAGTTTAAATATTAAACTAAAGTGTATAACAATTATTGTAATTGTATCACTGTTGACGGATCCAGAATTACCGCAATGAAGTTACATTTACAAAAAAAAAGAATGGGAAAAGCACTGCATAGGAGGGAGTTTAGAGTTGAGAAGGGACATAATAAGCTGAAAGCAGGGCAACAGTTCACGATACAAAGGTAGAAGAATATGGCTGTTTTCATAGACAAATCATACTGACAGATCATACTGAACCTGATTTGCGGGTGAGCATTTCATGTCATAGTTGATCTGGTTTGCATCCACAGAGAAGCGGCAGTGAGCTTTCTTGATACTGTCCTGTGACTCGGATTTAGGTACCTTCTCGTCATCCCCTTTGCTCTCCTCCCTTTTTTTTCGTCTGTTGCGTCTCTCTTTGGCACTTTTGGAGCTGAGCTTGGAGGTGTCAGAGGAGCTCTCTGGACCACTGGCTTTATCACCGGCCTCCCCACTTTCTGCAGCAGCTGCAGTTGCTGCTGCCTAGAAGAGGAAAGACCAATGTAGGTGGAATACATCATTGTGATTCTTAAGTTGTTGAGTTTTGACACAGTGTCAAAAACTGACACTGTGTCACAGAGGTTTTCAGCTGCATGGAGAAGTTTGCCATTAAAAGTGAGAAACAATGATATTACCATTATAAACAGACAAGCACTGTATAACTGGTTTGCTGTTTGTTCCGTTTAAACATTGTATGGAAGAATCATAACCATTATACCGGTGAAACTTAACTACCACAGATACATAATGACAAGAAGCCTTGACCCCCTGAGCTCTCTTTGTAAAAACAATCTAATTTCTAGTACTAAAAGCCAGATGCACCCAAACTTTACGTTATTAAATGGCAATCAGTCCTTTGACATTGAGTTATATTGAGATATTCGATTGCCTTGTACCTGAGCGTCCTCTTGCTGCCGTTTCAGCTGCTCAAGCATGGCCTGAAACTCTTCCTCCTTCTCTTTCGCTTCCTTTATGTTGGCCTGGCTCTGCTCCTCGTAGGCCATAGCTACTACAGCCAAGATCAGGTTGATCAGGTAGAAGGAACCGAGGAATATCACCAGCACAAAAAAGATCATGTAGGGCTTCCCAGTTGCCCGCAATGTCTGTAAGAATAAAAAACAATGTAGTGGTATACTACTGACGTAATGTTACCCAGCTACACACAGTGCAGTGTTGTATTACTGTTTGCTCTACAATGTTAAGCCTATTCAGGGGACACCTATTTATCTTCAGGGCCATTCAAGTTGTGTTTGCATGAGTCACAGTGGGGCTCATCTTTGTTCCTTCTGACCAAGATGCACCTGCACTGCATTTAGTGGTGTGTTTACACTTTTAATACCAATATTGTATGTAATGTGAGAATGCTTTGTGTTTGACAGTGCCCCTCCTTAACACAGCAAGCACTGCCTCTTTATGTATTTCAAGAAGCAGACCGTACAAATACAGCATCCTCCACCACACATGAGATCAAACATTTCATAATCCTGCCACCAAACCAGCCAACGTGCTTCTCACACCCAAAGGACCAAACAAGTAATGGCACTTAAGGTTAAGTAATTAGTTTCATGAGCATGTAGAAGTGAAATCTAGACTAAACATACAGTTCACCTAGATGATATCAAGAAATGTAAGCAATTTAACACAGATGTTAAAACATTTTTATGATAAAACAAGTGTCACACTGCTCACTCATTCAATTACAGGTGTGAGGGATCTTTAGATTGACTGACCAAATACATTCAATTCAAGAAAAACTTTATCAATCCACGAGGGCAATTAGAGTTTGGACAAGTACATCATAAATCGTAAATCGTTAAATTTAAAGTTGCCTTTGACCTGTGGTGTTCCGCAGATTGCATTTCTCAGCATGCCAGCATATCAAATTATATGTAGATGAAACATTTTAATTTGTATGCAGATGACAGTCAGCTGTATTTTACCCTCTATCCTTTTAATATCCTGCAATAATATTTTGAAAATTCAACACCTGCATATCAGAAATCATCCTTATTGGTGGGGTCACTTTTGCAGAGAATCAACTCGGGTCACTTTCTTTAAATGTTATATTGTCTTGCAAAACAACCAGTTTTTTCACGTTTTCTTTACTAGAAATATGTATGTCTAGGTCAGTCTTATCATTCAAGAATTTACAAACTTATACTTGCACTCATCATGCATAATAAGCTACCATAACTCACTGTATACCTATCTCAGATAGACTTAGAGGTGGACTCTGCCATTCTGGAGAAATATTGTTGATATTTGAACTCAACCCCCAAACAAATATACCAATCCTGTAAGTAATGCTTGAGCATTTTACTGTAAAATGTATTGGATTAGAATCGAAGACTCCACCTTTACATTAGAAATGGCCATAGCCATATTTCTCAAAACACATCTTTATAGACTTTGTTGTTAGACTTCTTTAACACATTTTCTTTTAACCTGTAGTGTTTATATTACATGGGATGAGTTTTATTTGGAAATGAATTATCATATTATTATTGAGTTTAGATTTTTTTATATTTACATTTTGTGTAAAGCATTTAGAAATGTATATTTTCGAAGCTTTGAAAATCATCTATACATGCATTTATATGTATTATACTGTATGCCTGAAGAGTTCATCCAGTCATTCTAATTCTACTGCCTACCTGCTGGTAAAGGTTTTCCCAGTAATCCTGTGTCATCAGTCTAAACAGAGAGAGGAAGGCCCAACCAAATGAGTCAAAACTGGTGTAATTATAGTCTGGGTTCCTTCCCGCTTTGTGGCAAAAGAACCCCTCTGGACACTGCCTGCAAAAAAACAGAGAGTCTGTGAAGCTCAGAAGGAATCGTCCCTCCCCTTATTCACACAGTATGGTAACGCAGAAACAGATGCATCATACAAGGATTATATACATTCTATGTTGTATCTATTCTGGTTGGGGTATAAACTTACCCAGCTTCACTGTTGTTTCCACAAAGCAATGGATCTCGTTTGCCAGGAAGGTAATAATGATTACCTGATGGGGAAAGAAGGAACATTACACTTTTCTGTCAGTAGTGGTTGCAAAGAAGCCCAAGATAGACAATGCATTATAATATAATATTATTTGAATGGTTATACCTCTATAATCTAAAGCAATCTGGTACAAGAGTGCTGCGATAAGTAATATCTCTGTGAATCTTGTACTGGTAAGTTTTGGTTGACACTGGGTCAGAGAGGTGTCAGTTCAACTCTATGGCCATTTCTGAGGCTGTAAGTAGGTGGCGTTATGGGGAGTTTCTTGTGTTTCCAACGTTTTTTCCACCCCAATGTGGAAGACAAAATAATACATCTCTTAATATAATTCAGTCCAATACTGTACAACAGCATCATTAAATATAGCCTCATAAATTACAAAGTATTGTATCTTTGACACCATGCCAAGATAAACTAAATATGAAAGGCCTCACATAGATTGAATATATTGCAGGGTAGTTTCATATGATCGCATAGATTGCAGAGGTGTACCTAACAAAGTGATGAATTTTGTGGTACTAATTACATAACTTCTCATTTATCATTTACATAAGTAATATATATATTTTTTTCATTATGTGTGTGTTTTTTGTGTGTGTACTGGATCAAGTTGTCATCAAATCAAGGTAGATAGGTAGGTACAAGTTAAATACTCACCCTTATCGGTCAAGTACTCTTCCCAGTCAAATGTGCTATTTCCCGTTCCATTCACGTAGGTCTCGTTATATGATGTACCATTCGAGGTGGAATTTACATTTTCTATTGTCCGGACACACTTTTGTTTCAAATGGCCCATAAACAGTTGTAATCCTATGAGGGCGAAGACGCTCAAGCAGAAGACGGTGAGAATCATAACGTCGGCAAGCTTCTTCACTGACTGGAACAACGCACCAACAATGGTCTTCAGGCCTGCCAGAAACAGTATTATTTGTTACTCTAATTAGTCAATTAAAAGACACTGTCAAAATTAACAACAGGCATGTGCAAACAATACAAAGTGATGCCGGTGAGTTCTTTCGTTAAAAGAGTTCTCCACCGATTTAGCACTGCACTTCTGCTGTTGAACTAACATTTAAATAAAAACGGTCAATGCAGCAGAACCAGAGATACGGTCTTTTTTAAATTCCTGGCATCTTCCTTGTCCAAATCTGGCGCCTACATCTGTTCTGTTGGAGATGAGGAGTGGTCTACAGAGGTCTGGTAAGCTCTCTTCTTTGTAACTGCACCCCCAATTTCTTTTTTTTGTAAAGTCGGTGGAGTTCCCCTTTAATGTCACTATTCCAGTCATTACTTATTTTCTTCCCACTATCAACTAAGCCATGAGATAAAGATCCTTCGCAGTTATATGATGTTTTAATAGCAAACACTAGGACTACTTTAATAACCTTTGATAACATTTTGCTCTCAATGTTTTTGACAACATGGAGGCTGTTTATGAGTCAAACCTCAATGTGGCGATCAGACACAAGAAAATAACACAGGAAATTAGGATCATGCATGTTAGTGACAAAGTACATGCAACAATAATGGGACACACCCACACCACATATTTCATGACATTATGCCTTCACTAACCACAAGCAAAAAGGAGCAAATAGCTGTCAAGGAATAGTGTGAGAGGAGCAGATTTTTCACATAAGCAAATGGCACAGATTTCACAGAGTAACTATGCAAACTAAATCTACTTTTCCACTGTAGATCCTTGGGTGGGAAAACACACATCGTTTTGCTAAGATTTCTCATTTCAGTAGCTAGTTACTCTATGCATGAGACTCAAAACAGTTACGCTCAGAAAATGATCCATTAAAGACCTGAAGACACACCCATTTGAACTCTAACCTGGGATGCAAAAGATTGTTTGTTTTTTTTAGGACTGTGGATGTTCAGATTGCTGAAACAACTCTGTGACACAACTGTGATAAGGAGGTGGACAGGTGGGGTATCCGGCATACATGTCATGACAGTCGCAGGAGGGGAGGTAATTCGAAGAGAAAAGGTTGAGGGGCAGCGGGAGAAAATCGTGCAAGAGGTTAATTAACATGCACTTGCTCCTGCTGCTTACCTGGGATAACTGAAATAGCTTTAAAAGCTCTCAGCACTCTGAATGTGCGAAGAGCTGAAAAATTGCCTAGGGGTACAAACTCTGTTACATACCTGCAGGGAAACTTAGAATTACAATGGTATATTGACTGAGACGACAACACATGTAACATAGATTGAAGCCCACAATGTTAAAAAGATAAACTACATGATTATATTTTTGTAAATACAGTATCAGGTGAAGCAGTCAAACAGTATAAATTGCAGCATGCACATTAGTGAAGCTAAAAATGATAATGAAGTCACTATGATGACGATTAAAGAATAAGTCTGGTGATGTTTTATATTGTTGTCAACAAATCAAATATTAAAGACCGAAACTATCTATTTGCTTTGTGCCTCCTTTCTTCTCCAAAGAAAAAGACATAAATGAGCCACAATGTTGCACTGGTGAGATGTTCCTTCATTACAATAACCATGGGCAATGCTGCTGTTAAACTCAATAGAACACCAAACGTGTATTAATCCACGGCTGCAAATAGTGCCGAACAAATCCACTCTTCACTCCTGTTTGTTAAATGTTAGCAAAAAGACAATGTCCAGTTTTTTTAGAAAATAATAAAAAATACAAAAAATGTTTTAACTATATATTTGTGAGCCATTTTAAAAGATTTACATCTTCAGAAGGAACGAGTGCAACAGACAGAGTAGTGAAATCAGAAAGTATCAAAAGATTATTATTGGTTTACGATTTGTTGAATGTAAGAAAAATATAGAATAACATCAGCCTTACCTTTAAGACCTAAACACGGCTTTTGAACTAAATGATAATGGTAATATACATAAAACATAAAGCATGTTTGTTGTCTAGGAACCTTTGAGGGAAAATATGTAACAACTGTTCAAGCATTCTTGTAATTGACTGAAAGTGTGGAAAGTACTCACGCCATGACAATGACACTGAAATCCAGCCAGTTCCAGGGATCTCTTAGAAACGTGAACTTTCCTATACAGAACCCTCGAGCTAAAATTTTAATGAGGGATTCAAGCGTATAGATTGCGGTAAATGTGTATCTGTTGGAAACAAAATGCAGTTGTTAAACCAAACCGCATTTTCATATTGATATATGACCTGAGTATGTGATTCATATGTAATTGGTGGGAAACTTACTCTACATTCTTTGCCCAGTCAGGCGATCCACTCAGTGTCATAAATGCACAGTTGGCGAGGATAGTGCACATGATCAGCATACTGAACAATTTGCAGACATGTTGTCAAGGAAGTTACTTATTTTTTATTGTGGAATGAACAATTTTTTTTGTATAATTCATCATAATCTCATGCAAGGATATATAATCTGTGATATATAACCACAGATCTAGTGAGGGCTCAACATTCATTCATTCAGCCCATTCATGCTTATCAGATGAATATCTTGATGAAAGGATATGAATGTACCAAAATCCTAATTGATATTCTTCTAAGAAGGTTGAAGGGGCTCAGGAGGTACAAGGCAGGAGCGGCATTGAAGCGGAAGATGACATTTCCTTTGTTTACAACTATGAAAGTCTGACAGGAAAAAAAGAGATGTGAATAAAACTCTTAGTTGACTTCTTACATCTCATTATAGTTTACTGAAATAACAAATGATAGTATCATAAAATGGTTACTTATAACCACTAATCAAAGAGTACTGATGATTTACAGCACACACTTCATTGTACAAATCACTAATGACATGTGATAACATCTGCATGCAGTGCTAGATGAGAGAATTCTCATTTCAGTGCAACTCTCCTCCAGTCTCTTTAACATCATTAAACCACAGCTAATACCTACGTCTTAACACAGCAAAGGAAAAATCTAAACGTGTGACTTTAGACGTCACGCTCAAGTTTGAAATCAAGCCGACCTACTCTCTGATTACAGTAGCAGGGATCCAGGTCCTCCAGCGGTGTCGACACCATGCCTTTAGGAGTGTCCCCATACAGAAGAGGGAGTGATTTGCCCGCCTCCAGGTCACGGCTGGGCTTGAGCTCATTCTCATCATTGCGTTTTTTCTTCTCTCCCTTGGGCTTCTTGGCGTTCTCCTCGGCGATACGTCTCTCGATGGCTTTGAGGGACTCGCAACTAAAGGGGCGGAAACTGTCTGGACCTGGTGGTACAAGCAGCTGTGCCATCTTTTCATCCTGCACCTTCAGAGTGAACAGCTAGCCTCCAACATGAGAAAGGCCTGAGGGGTCAGAAAAGATAGGGAGCTCTGAGGTTGGCAACGGAGTAATATCTAGCAAGAAATGTTATTTTATTGGAAACAAATTGAAAGTATTTTTGGCAACACATTTTTATTGGCAGGTTAGAACTGCTTTAAATGGAGAGGAGAGGAAGGAGGGTGTGGTTCTGTTCTTTGGCCAGAGATCATCATCTCAGGAAGTGGCAGGCTATACTCAGCCTACAGATGGCTGACATATATTCCTGCCAGCTATGGTAAAATTAGATCTAATTATCTTCTCTTCTGTAGATGAAATTAAGATTTGACTTGACAATGATCAATTCCAGGTGAGATTCTTGCTCCTCTCCTCCATCACTCAAAATGAAAAGAGTTCACTTTTCCCTCGGAGCACTGAGACAGAGCGGTGGGAGGAATAGATTCATCCTACTAATAGGCCTGGCTGGTATGATGTGTTAGGCAGACCTATGTAGTATTAAATATGAATGCACTACAGACTGCACTGCATCTCTCTGGGTGCTCTGCCACGGAGAGCTTTTGCCTGTTCTGAATGTAATAGTGTAATAGAATACATCCACACGTTGTGTCTGTGATGCAAGAAATCAATCACAAACACACAGGTCAATTAAAATGCCCACAGCACTGGGTTGTATGTGTGATGTAATTGCAAAAAAAAAGGCAGGTCTACTTTAGCTACTAAAAAAAAAAAGCTTTGACTTCTAATATATATGTCTGTGCACATGGTTTGCAGGTTTACACCGAGAGAAACTGACACAGTTGAATATATTCACAAGAGATGAAACACAGCAGGTAGATAGCAATTTTAAATTAAATTAATTCCATAATGTTAGTTGTAGTCATTGTCATTATGGACAAATGCCTCCAGACCTGGTACCAATTTTTGTAAACAACCAGAGAGGCTAGACTCTTCTTTCTACACACTTTAAATGACATGTATTGTATCTGTGCAATAAGCCAAGCTCAAATGCAAACACACTACAGCAATGACAAATTTGCTTTCTAGCATTACACTTTCAAACTAAAAGGGAATCATCTAGGACCAGAGTTTCATATCATTGTCAGTCACATTTCACACCAAATACTGGTTAGTGTTTCTCATGAAATGACTGTAGTGTATAGCTGAGTGCAAACATAGTAGAGCTCTAGTAGAGGAAAATAGTAACTTGCAACTATTTTGATTATCAATTAATCGTCAATGTAATTTTCCAATGCAAAAATGGCAGAAAATGCTGTTTTTAGACTCTCAAATTAGAAGATTTCCTACTTTCTCTGTTTTGTATCACATTAAACTGAATAGCTTTTGGTTTTAGATTGACCAAACAACAAATTTAACGACATCAACTTGGACTTTGAGAAACTGGCATGGACATTTTTCACTCTTTTTCGACATTTTATATACCTAACGATGAATCGACTAATTGCCAGCTTAATCGAAAATGAAAAAAATTGTTAGTTGCAGCCCTAAATGATATGATCCATTTTTACTGTCTTTGTATGGGTTTTGGTAAGTGGTGCACACTTTAATGGATGGTATTTTCCCTCATGCAACTTCTCCAATCGGCTGTGCTGTGGTCTTTATGAGTGTTTATACAGTTATTGTTTAGAGTAAGAAGTGCCCTTTGTTACAGTGAACCACATATTGTTTACATCCTGTAATGTATGGTACAGTAAGTACTGAGTACTTAGCTTTCTTCTGAATCAAGTGCACTTAATGTACCGCTGATGATCTGAAAAAGACATCTGACCCTGCATATAACTATAACTAAAGCATATAAATATTTAGAGGAAGACAATATATTCTTGGTTGAAAGGAGCAATTGAGGAACAAATAGAAGACAAACTTCTTATAGCCTCTCGTAAAATAAAATAAACCTTGTTTTGATGTTCGCCCAACAAGGTCAATCTGCAGCGACTAACCTCTAAAGAGGTATGCATCATTCTGTCAATCTGTTCCCAACTCATTACACACAACTTCAGATATGAGCTGCCACTTTGAAGCTTCAAATAGGCCCACTTCAATTTATCTGAAACCTGTCGGCATCATGACCTTGTGCCTACAAACCTAAAATGGAGACATTGGTTTCCCTCAACTCTAACTGGAACAGAACGTCAACACATTAGTTTGGTGTTTACTATTCGCCATATATTTAACTGTGTCCTGCTGATGAGCTTTAAGTGGCCTCAAGCCACCTGATACACCTGCAAGTATATTAAACACTCACACAGTGACAGACTGAAGCTCAGCTTGTATATTGAATGTACATTGCTAATTTCAAAACTTAATTCCATTGACCTCAAAATGGTTCTAAGTACTTAGATTAAGTAAGCGATGGTTTGTGACAGACTGTAGCTATTGCTTCTAGGCTTCCTAATAAAACAACTATTGCAGGGTAAAGCTACCATAGGTTTCTGACACACTCATGAAAGCCCAAATTCCATTGACATTAAATTGTGTTCATTCGTTCAATTTTAACAAACAACATTTTGCAAAACCTGAAAATCATTCTAATGAATAAGCTAAAGCAAGGCATGGTACAGTGTGTTTGCTCTGCACATCAAAGTGGCCAGCAATCTCACCAGGATCCTGCCTTCAGAACTCTGCCCACATCTTGAAATTGATTATTGAAAGCAGACTCTATACCAGCCTGTGAGCGACAAGCATGAGAAAATAAAGACAAGTAGATCTTTACAAAGGTAAAAAAAAAGAAGAAAAAGACATGGTCTTAATAGGTGTAATACAATGTTCCATTCCATTGTTCCATCTCTGCATTTTCAAAGCTACTGTCCACAAAGCTTTTTTCACAACAAAAACCTGTGCGGCTGGGGGTCTTGGGTTGGCAGTTACAGGATAGGTTCACATTTTCTCTCTTAAGACAAAAGCCATATGCCCAGATGTCTATTTAAAGAGTTATTGATGATGTCATCATCTATCTTCTATATATTGGCTATGAAATTATCTTATCCTTGCTGAGCTGCAGAGGGGGGATAATAACACAATATAATCTATTTAATATGTATATCACTTTATACAAAACAAAAGACCATAACTTTGGAAGGGGATGCATTTTTTCCACAGTCAAAGACGGTGGATTTTATCCGCCATGACTTACACTGGAATCACATAAACAAAGGATCTCTACATGGACAGGAGGAATATTAAAGCTACCAATAAGTCTTTCAATGTCCATATGGACATGTGAGTGTCTTTATATTTAGACCGTTGTACTAAAAGATACACTTGTGTTGCTCAATCCTCGCCTGGTATATTGACCACCTCAATAGGCCTACAACTGAGCAGCTGAACTGCAACAAAGACGACTTGAGTGACTACAGAAGACTTAATGAGTATTAGGATGCCGTTCATTAACGAGCAGGATACCTGCATCATACCTGTGTATTGAGTGATCACAGTTCTGCATCATACCTGTGTACTGAGTGATCACAGTTCTGTGGGCTCCTAAGGGACCGACACACTCACAGCTCTTAAGTGCTCACAACTAATGCTTGCTGCTGCCTCTTACAGACTACAGGACCAGGGATTAGATCTCGCTCATTCAGGGCGTTGGCGAAATAGCTGATGATGAGGAGCCGTTAACATAGTTCTTTGGAATGAATTCACGTTCTTTTTTACATACAAGCTGGAAGGCTACGGTGTGTGTGTGTGTGCACGTGCGTGTGCATGTGCGTGTGTGTGTGTGTGTGTGTGTGTGTGCGTGTGTGTGTGTGTGTTTGTACAGTCTGGATAGAAAGAAAACAGGACAGTCTAATCTCTAATTGACAGCAATCTAATAATGATATTGACAGTCATGCAAGCAGGAAGTCATCTAAGATGGAGTGTGTGGGCTAATAGTTGCTGCCATGCCCATTAACTTCTGTAATATATTGTAGCCCATAATTTGCACTCTAGGCTTTGTCCATGAAGTACAAGAGATCAATCAGTTCTTTTCTTTTTTTTTCCCATACAGGCCTTCAACACATTATAAAATAATTTGATAGAATGTGATATCCAGAGGCTGCATCATACTGTCAAATGTGAAACCCCTCGGACACAGTTCTTTAAATATAAAGACAATAAAATAAAACAACATTCTGAACAGATACATGTTAATACATGTACTATGGACAGAAGATAGATAGATAGATAGATAGATAGATAGATAGATAGATAGATAGATAGATAGATAGATAGATAGATAGATAGATAGATAGATAGATAGATAGATAGATAGATAGATAGATAGAGACCCTAAAAACGCAAAACCATCAAATCATTCACAGCAATAAACTTTTCAGTCAATTTCAGTCCAGTTTCCATTGAGAAAAAGCACTCGGATACAACTTTAACAGATTCTGTTAACTCACCATCAGTTTTCCATCCTCGACAGGTGAAGAATAAAACAGCGTGGAAGAGCTTCCAGTTATAAAATGTTGCTAAAAGTAAACCTGTTCGTCCGTTTAAGGTGTTATGACGCTTCTCCCAGCGCAGAACTGGTAATTTCCACGAAAACCCTGAGCGAGAGAGAGAGAGAGAAAGAGAGAGAGAGAGAGACAGAGAGTTGGCTTTTTCATACGCCCCTCCGTGCGGCAGAGTCTGAGTACTGTGCTGGTGTGCTTCCGGATGTTCCTGGGTACCAAGTGAGGGCAGAGATGACAGAATGGCTGTGGGAATGATATTGTGGTGGACATTATTCTGCGTAATTGTCGGGAATACAGATGTTTGCAAGCTGGCGTGTATCTGAAACTAAAAGCTTAAACCACAACTATGAATCACATTGTGTTGTAGAACTCTCTCTCTCTCTCTCTCTCTCTTTCTCTCTCTATCTGTGCGTGCGTGTGTATGTGTGGAATAGGGTGGAGGGGGGTGGGGGTTCGGTAGCAGGAGCCTACAGTTATTCAAACGTCGATCTGGGCAAGTATTGAATCATTAGGCTGCATCAACAGCCAGTGAGAACATAACACAGGCACATCGCAGAGGTATATCTGTAACTGCCTTTTATGTTGTGCATACGAGTAATAATTTATTTTTGGAAGTTTGGTGGGTGTGTGAGTTTGATTCCACCTGGTGGTTATAAAGGGCATTGTCAGGACTTGTAGCGCAAAGTGTCACGAAGTTTCAAGAATGGAAAAACACACCGACCGAATGTCTCTGTGCAAACCACAACATATACGTAGCCTAGACAATTTACATTTTATATTCAAACAATTAAAAGTAATAATAAAAATTGAAAGTTTCAATTGCTAAAATGCATTGAAAAATTGATTTGAAAAAATAATACAAAAAAAATAAAATAATGAATAGTTCAGAATTTAGTTATGTAAAGCAAATTATAAACAGGGACAGGTTATTTGTATGACATACTTTTTTTTCAAGATTCAAAAAGTTTGACATAAAGCTCGAATTATTTTATGAAAACAGAATATAAAGGTTTGGTCCGAGAAAATGTGCCTCTGTGTACATGATATAAGGCAAATAATATAATTTCATTTATAAGAAAAAAAAGGTTTTGTTGAATTATGTGAGAAGTATGGAAACAAATAAAAATAGCATAAGGAGTATATACACATTTACAACATACTGTATGTTGTAGTTGTTAGACAATATAAGAACATTTTAATGTGTTTATTTGTCACCAACTATGATTCCACCGCATTCATAACTGGATGCTGGTGCACAAACAGATAATAAATGTCATTATTATAACAAATTAATTAATTAAAAAAACTCAAATAGCTGTAAATCTACTTATGACAACGTCATGTGTAATAAACAGTTTATGCCTATACACCTGCGTACATACAGCCCATACAGTGATGCAAATAATGATGATGCTTTATCGATGTCTGCTTGTATATCTTGCTTATTTTCATACGTTTATGTGTGGAAAAGTAGGCTTATTAAAATATATGCTTGCTGTCATATTTTTTATTGCGCCACTGTTTTCTCTAAAACATGAACATGGTTTATTATTATTATTTTTAACAGAAGGAACCTCTGACCTAAATTTATAACATTTCACAAACATGATAAACCGTTCTTTTTTATTTCGGTGCATTGCATTTCCAATTCCTTTCTTCATCTTTAATCACTTCCGTCCTTGAACAAAGGGCTCTTTTCAACAGTCACAGTGAAAACCTTAAATCCTTTAATTCCTGATTTCCATGTTTGTGTCAATACATATTTTGGCATCAAGTGTCAAAGTGCAACCAGTTTCTCAGCATTTAGTTGAATTAACACCTGTCTGCTGCAGTGTTAGAATTATAGGCTGTAGTTTCAAAAATTAATATTTATTACACCACTGCTGATTTGCATCACATTACAATGCACACAGGTTTCACAGGTGGAAAGTGCTCTGTGGATGCGGATTGTTATAGTAGCCTAACAATGGCACTGCTTTCGGAAAGATATGTTGAATGTTTTGAACGTCATTTCTAATGCTGTGCCTCAGACTTAATCTAACTAAATGACCACTCAGGAATACATTGGTAATTGGGTTGAAGCCCCCTTTAAATGAATTTGAGGAAGGAGGAAAGTTCACCTTCGTGAAGCACTGTGAAATCCCCAAAGACAGTTATACAACAAATATATACCCAAATACACAGCCAGTTTTTCTTCATTAATTTGAATTTATGGTTCACGAAACACACTGGAATGCATACAAATAGACACATTTTTGCACTGCGGCAGTCACAGTATCTACAGCCATTTGTAAGCTGAGTACAATACATTGTATTTTCATTATTAGGCCTTCTATTAGTTTGCTTTATTTGTTTTATTTCCATAGATGATCAGGCTTGCAGTGTGTAGCTCAGCTTCGGGTGCTCCGGCCCAAATTTAACACCAGAAAATAGTCCTAAAACCGACCAGGGGCGCTATTGAGAAGGCTTTCGTTGAGTAGGCTAGTTGAGTAAAATTGACAGGCTTTTTTTTTTGTTTTTAAACTTCGCCTGGGTCAGCCGCAAAAAGAAATGTGAGAGTTAAACACTGAGGAGACGCTGACAAAGAAGAACCACATCAGCGACCAGCAGGTGCTCAAAATGACCCAGCAGGTAAGTGATGTGTAGTGGGAGGATACGAGCAACAGATATCTATCACAGATAGTGTGTGTTGTTTCTAATCCCTGCTCTGTGTCATTCTCTTCCAGCTAAACAACGAAGAAGGGACCACATTAATTGCTCCGCAGAAGGCTACTGGAGAGCCAAGAAGTTCAATGATATCTGCGTCTTTTAATTTTATCAATTCCATTATAGGGTCTGGAATAATAGGTTAATACTCACGCCATAATCCAAGAAGTCTATATTACCTAACGAAAGCTAATAATTTAATTATATGCAATCGATTATATGAATCATAAACTGTAGCCTTCACATTTTTAATACTGATATGACTCTGTTAAATAATTAAACGACGTTTGTTTTCATACTATTCAAGCCTTGCAGCGGTAAACTCTCCGTATCATATGACTGGCGCCTGTTACCCCCCCCCCCCCTTATCCCCTTTAACTCTTTCATCCTCAAAACATGTCTGAGTCATTATGCAGTATCACAAAAGAACACACAAAAGCATATAATGTGCATGGCATTTTTGATTGTAACTAACACTTTTTGCTGAACAATAGAAAAACAAATCGAATCAAATTCTAATATACATATATACATTTATTTTTTATTTTTTACCAGGTTTACCATATGCATTGAACCAGGCAGGGCTCCCCTTTGGCCTGCTGCTGCTGGTAGTTATTGCGTTTATCACAGGTGGGTATACAGTATATTGACGGCCTCATTATGAACATGGAGACATGAATTTATTGAATGAGTAAACTGCTAACGTTATTTTTCTTAATTTCATGGCAGACTACTCAATCATCTTACTAATTAAAGGAGGCCACCTGTCAGGGACAAACAGTTATCAGTCACTGGTGCAAAGCACATTTGGTTTCCCTGGATTTCTGATTTTATCTGGACTGCAGTTCCTTTATCCTTTTATTGGTGAGTTGTTTATATATTATTATCATGCTGTATCACTTCTTATGAGGTCTGACAAAAAATTGTATTCTATACAAATACTGCAGATATGAATAATAGAATGATGCTTCACCTTTGTTTTCTTCCTCAGCAATGGTTAGCTACAACATCACAACTGGTGACACACTGACCAAAGTATTTCAGAGGATACCAGGAGGTATGCTGCATGCAGTATATTCCACCTCCACTAAAAGACAAACAACTACATGTCTGCAATTCATCGTCCATTTTAACATATACAGTGCATTTAGAATATTTTAATGTTTCATTGAGGCTATGTGTTGTCATGTATTGTGTTTGCAGTTGGTCCAGATCACATACTTGCAGAGCGTCACTTTGTGATCTTGCTATCAACCCTTGCATTCACACTGCCCCTCTCACTTTATCGAAACATAGAAAAACTTGGGAAGGTAAATCCGATTATTACACAGCTGTCAGTGTCATTCAGTGGTTATAAAGCTGCCTGTAAAATATTCATGTGTGTTACCAGGTGTCCTTAATGTCAATGGTGCTGACATTTACCATCCTCATCATTGTATTCATCAGAGCAGCTACCTTTGGACCCCAAATGTATGAATGAATGTTAGGCAATGTGCTAATCCATAGTGTTTCTTTATTTAAATGTTCATGTGTGTGAACCGTGGGGTTCTTTTTATTTTATTTTTACGAGTACACACTAAAACGCTATTATACAAACATAGTCGTGTGTTCCTTGATGACTGAATATAAATATCACTCTCTAGTCCCCCTACAGAGAATTCATGGGCATTTGCAAAGTGGAATGCAATCCAGGCAGTTGGTGTGATGTCTTTTGGTGAGTTTGTTTGCGTGATGCTGATGATGGAGCTGCCTAGAATATTTCTACAGTATGATTATGTTGTTGCTAACAAAAAAAAGTATACTGCATGCAAACATAAAAGCCAAAATGGCTGCTAAACACATTAGAATGATATACAACTAATTGTGTAAATGAAGACAGATTATACACGAAACCCAGAAAACAGGATGAAATGTGTATCAAATGCACCACCATGGTGTATACTATGTACTGTACATACGTCATACACGAGTACAGAAGGGCTGTATTAGGTGTATGAAGCTATGAGGTTAAAATCTTTCCAACTGTTTTACTAAGAGATAAGTCAAAATCTGATCAAAACAATGTTTTCCACATGGCCAGCACCAAAGGCCTGACGATTACCTGGTGTAGAAAGTCAAGCATCTCGCAAGCTAAATGACATTTTTCTCAGGAGTTGGTGGAGACCAAAACAGAGCTAAGATGCCCGTCAATATTGAACTTACATTTGTAAGGAGGCCCAACAAACCTGATTCAAATAGGATGATAATGTTGCTCTGTGCTTGCAAATGTTTCAAGCTAACACTTGTTTGCTAACATGTTAATCATAGCAAGTGAGAAAATGGCAGAGCTGTGTGTCTACTAGTTTGTTTTGGATTCTTTTTCTGTCCCCTGGTGGCCAGAAATCGATGAACGCAGCTTTGATTTAACGCCATTAAATGTATCTTATCAAAGGGCTAATGTAAGGTGTTACTCGTTCAGCATAAGACATGCGTACACCTGAAATAAAAGAAGATTGAGGCTATTATTTAGTACAACCCTGTCTATACATCGCTCTGACTTTGGTAAATCACTGCACACAATCACAAAACATATCTGTTCTCATATCCTGCTGAGTGAGACTGTGAGTCCGGTCCACCAAGGCCTTTACACACATTGTGGTGGAAATTATGGCCTTGAGTCAAGTGCCTTGATGATAATAGCTACTACTGCTACAAAGGAGGCAATTTAGATGGGGTTGTGCATGCTCTTATGAAAAATAGAGTGCTGTGTAGCTTAAACTAAGACAGGTGAAGTGGGAAGTCTCCCAGTCTTAAAGGGTATGGCTATGTTCCATTGCCCATCTAATCTATTCTCAAGTTAGGAGCGAGGCCTTCTTGGTTCAGACAAGGTTGCAAGAAAACTACTATTTAAAGTTCAAGTTCAAGCAAATAAGTAAAATGCTTCAAACTGTTGTTCTGAGCAATATTTTCCAGTTTCATTCGGTATGTTAATGGACTCTGTTGTTCTGTCCCTGTGTGTCTCTTTAGCTTTTATATGCCACCACAACAGCTTTCTCATCTATGGTTCTCTGGTGCAGCCCACGCTAGCTAACTGGTCCCGGATCACCCACGTGTCTGTGGGCTCTGCGCTAATAATCAGTGCTGCCTTTGCTGTGGCTGGCTATACCACTTTCACTGGCTACACACAAGGTGGTGACATATGAGAGATAGTGAACTACACGCCTCAACAGTCATTTCCTTTGGAATATGACAAATGTGTTTAATGATCTCATATTTCCACTTCTTTTTAGGAGACATATTTGAGAACTACTGCAGAAATGATAACCTGGCAACATTTGGTCGCTTCTGTTTTGGCCTCAGCATAATAACCACATTTCCACTGGAGTGTTTTGTTACACGAGAGGTAAGTGATACTTTCTCATACGCCCCGACCTAAGAATTGAACAGTTAAACGTTTACATGTGTGAGAAAACGTGATATTCTGAGGGTTTGAGCCAAGGACGTGGCTTTGTGACTAAATGGACAAAAGGAAAGTTTGGCACGTCACAGCCAATCGCTCCTGCAGAGCTGCTCAGTAGGTAACAGTAAAACAATGTCAGCTGAAGAGGCTTTTCACTAGGTCCTCCTCAGGTGTGTGTGTGTGTGTGTGTGTGTGTGTGTGTCTTACCCACTCTCAATTCCAGAAAACGACATGAAATTCATAAAAAATCATTTCAAATATGTCTGCATTTGAACTTTCTCTGTTATTTTTCTTCTCAGGTGTTATCCAATGTCATCTGCAGGAGGGATCTTTCAAAAGTTGAACATGTGGCAATAACATTTCTCATAGTTGGAGCTTGCGCCTCAATATCTTTGGCCTATGACTGTCTTGGAGTTGTTTTGGAGCTGAATGTAAGTCATATCCAGTCTGAACCTATCTACATGTAATTTAGCTTAGTATGAATATGTTTCTTTACCTTAATGATATTCTCTTCTACCATCCAGGGTGTTCTGAGCGCCACACCTCTGATCTTCATCATTCCATCTGCGTGCTTCCTCAAACTCTCCCCAGGCCGCTGGTTCCAGGGTGAAAACTTGATACCCACCATCTTGATATTAATTGGCTTGTTTGTCATGATCACCGGTTTGACGATGACGGTCCTCTACCCTCAAGACTGTTCCCACGGCGTGGAGATGTTCTACTGTGCAGACACCAATGTTTCTGGCACTGTACCACCTGTTTGAAATACACCAAATATTTAATTCACTTTTTAAAAAAAAACACATGGCAACAATATATGTACCTTTATGATCTGGTGCTTTTTTTATGGTTTGGGCTATCGTGTCCTTAGTTCCACTTAAGATAAATCTTAATGTTGTATGATGCAATGATATTTTTTTGAAAAACAGCATGCAATTACATTATTTGCTTATATTGCATTATAGCAGCATACCATGGTTTCAAATTGAGATGTTCAACAGTCACATATAGGCGTAATGTTGAGGTGTTTTTTTTTCCTTTGGAATTAATAGTCTGTGCTTTTTTGTATTTATGATTCATAAATATTTGTATCATTCTGGGGAAATGGTCGTTTCCATATCCAGCCACACGATGTCACTGTAGACAAATAAAGCATTTATTAAAAGGAAGTACAAAAACAACAACGCTGATGTGTTTTGATACAGTTTATTTCAAACTAAATGAATGGATTTACTTGAGTTATTTTTACAGACACGGATGTGTTGGGTTGTTGCTTCTTTGTGTTCTTGTAAACTTGGACACGATACCATTATGCCAGACGCTTCATCTGGATCCTGGAGGGAAGGTAAACTCGATCTGAGAGACGCCCCACTTTTGCAGCTCAATGTTGCGATGTGGTGTTTTGGATGTGCAGAGAAAAGTTGGCAGAGTTGTCTACTTCGGTGTCGGGGGCAAAATGATTTAGATATGCTAGACTTTGTAGTTTAAAGGGAAGGGAATAACATTTTACCACACCGGAATGGTTTGCGTAAAAAGCGCAAAACACGGAACTTCACAGCGGAATTATGGATAATTTTTCCCAACAAAGTCTGATTGTAGCAGTCTACAACTAACTTTACCTGTTTGAAGACTGATGGAAGTTGACAACTGCTTCGAAAACCTTTTACATTCATGGTAAGACATGATATGTTGGCTACTAATGTTTAATCGTTTGCACTATTTCCAGTAGAAATGAAGGAAAAAACGGTTCATATGACTGAAAAACTGATGACCTCATGTGGGATTCGCCCATATTTCAGTATTTGCCAGTTTGCATCACTTGAAAGCAGCAGGTTAGCCATTTTAACATTTAGTATGTAAACTTTTACTAAAAAATGGATTGTGCTTTTTGTTTTTGTTTGCCTAGTCCAAGGGATTTTGTTAAACCAATGAGTTTAGTCATGGATGATCATGGATCCCAGCCCCATCCACGGAGCTCTGGTCTGAGGTAGGTAGAACTGTCATTTGGATTACCAGCTGTCATATCTGTGTATTTCATCCATAAGATTTAAGCAGATCATATGTGTCCAGTAGCCTTTTTTTTTACTGGAAATGTTTAGAAATATTAGTCCTAATTCATCTTTAACTGAGCCAAACCTGCATTTTACTAACAATATTGTTTGGAAAATAGAATTATAAAAAAGATAAACTATGAAAAATTGAAACAAAGGCCTTGCTTTTTCATTATACACAAATATAATGCCACCAAAATCAAGTTACAGTGTGACGCCCTGTGGTGCTGACAACAATAATTGCTAGCATGCAACCAGCTGTTTTCTGACCAATCTGTTTAAGGTTTGAGTGTAATTTCACCTTTGTAAAATAATGCAACTTTCAAACAACATTCCTAACTCCGTACATCTCACAGTTGTTGCAGATGTTTCAACCTCTGAACTCTCCTCATTTCCTGCTCTCAGGGTTTTACTGAGAAATTGCCTTGACCATATGTAGAGGTCATGGGAAGTATTTTGCAGGCAAAACATTCTGCCTCCTCTGTTTCCGTGATGAGCCTGACGATGGCTTTTCTTGTGGAAATCATGCGTTTCCTGGGCTTGAAACTGATATTCTATAAAATACAGATTCGTCATGTACAATAGTCAGCGAAAATCACATTAAAAAGCGCTGTGAGTTATGACATGATGGAATCGGTTTTGGTTCAGGGACTTGGAGATGATGTCAGCTTCTTGTATGGAATCATTAAAAAATAGGGGGAGAGAGTTTCCAGAGCTTTTTTACAGAGTCACCACTCACTCCTTTGGCATTCAGCTGAGTTTTTGAGATTTAAATTAGAGGTGAGATGGAGAATTTGACATATTATATTACTAATCCAGTATTCCATGCTATGCAAAGTTTCCAGTCCTGGCCTGCTTTAGTTTCCCATTTGTAAAACAAAATAGCATTCAGGCACATCATATGCAGTTTACAAAAAAAAAAACACTTTCTTGGTGTGACCTGTAATCATATTTCATAAGCATTGTGTAATCTGGGAGCACAGCCACACTCGCTGGCAATAGAGAGCAGCAGACAAGCTAAATCTCTCTGTGGTTTGACTGTTATTTGGAAAAGTAAACCGCACTCTGCCATAAGCTGCTGGGGTGTGGGTGGAGGACGCACATGTTCTCTGTCTTATTTGTGGCTTCTTATGTGTGGAGCCAATAAACTTGTTGCTTCCCACTATTTCAGATGCAGTCATTTGTGAACATTTCATGTGACCCCCCAAAGCTATGCTACATTTGTTATCCAAATACTGGATCTGCCAGAATCACTGGGCTGGCTCCTCTCCAAGCACATATGCCTGCTAGCACACACAAGACGTACATATTTAACATAAGGTAGCCTTAACAAAATCCGAGAGCTTTTTTTTCTTTCCTGTGGTCATTGGAAAAGTAATTCGAAGAAGCTTTTTTTCAATGCAATAATCAGAAAAACTAACAATCATTTAGATATAACAGTTTTTTCCTTCTTAATTGTAAATCTCCAAGAGGCATATTAATTCAATCGAACTCGATCTGGTTGCTCGGAGCTGGCCCTGCTAATTGGACACACCTTAAACCATGATCTCACGTGGCTGGCTTTCCTCAGGGCAGAATGTGGAATTAGTTAAGGTATCGTGAATCCCCACAGCTGTTTCCCGATATGCAGGCAGCCCAAGGGCACAGCTGCTCACATGAGTCTACAGATGAAAATGATGGCTGGCGGAACGTAGACACTTGAAGCAAGGGGGCATGGCGAGTTGAAACATTGTGACAATCACTGCTGTGTCTTAACATTTCACAACAATGTGATAACTTTTAGGCTTCCAGTCGACACCAAAGACAAGCTAGACAAATCACAAGGCCTCTGAGAACACTGAAGCATAACCCTGCGTTTTTCACCTCAAACTGATCCCCAAGAGACAACAAGGCTTTCTTCGTTCAGCAAAATATATCATTTGGTGTACAGCATGCTGCCCTCAGAGAGCCCACTCAGATCTTCTGTGCTCGAAAAGCAAGATAAAGGATGTCTTTCAAAGACATCCACCCACTAGATGTAATAAAGCAAGAGGAAAATCAGCATTAATGCCTTGCAAGCTTGCCCTGGCAATGAGCTGGTGTGTCTTTGTTTTATCTCTTGGATGCTTTCTGCCTCACAGGGCTAAAACAGACAATATGGCTAACATCCAGGGGACAGGGAATAATGGGCTGCCTTTGTTACCACATTGAAGCCAACGCATTGACCGTAAATACCAGTGAATGGTTCTCATTTGACATTTATGGACATTAAGAAACACAGTTTGTTGGTTATTGTAGCTATGTTTTCCTTTTTATCTATACAGTAGACATGCTTATGTATTTATATAATATTGATGTTGTTCACAGCAGCCTGTTTGAATAGATTTGCTGCCTGAACTGGAGACTTGGGGACTCTTTCTCTCCGTTATGCACTCTTCCAGGGCATAACAGTTGGATGCCTCCCACTCTCTGCCTGTGTAACATTCAGAATGACCTAACATGAATTAGTCCTTTGTATGCTCTCAATAGAAACTTTTACTTATCTCCAATAACATTCAGACATTGTATGTGACAAAGGAACAAATTGCTTTGATTTGCTTGACCTTCATTATCAGTGTTTTGTCTTGTTTAGACGAGATGTTTATCAAAAAAGGCCCAGACAGTCATGAATGGCATTACTTGAGTTTACTACAGGTGTGTTTTAACAAGACCATGACAAGCTGTCTAGCACTTGTCCAATCAATGACAAATCATAAATCCAAGCTTAAACCAATATCGGGGGAAAACAACGGCCAGGTATAAAATGGAAAACAAAACAAATTGCACACCTTGATATGGTTCTCTAGATGGCACTATCACTGTGCATATGTTCATACTGTTGTATCCACCCAGATGTTTGTGCGTAGGGGTATGATAGCACCAGTTTCTGTGTTCAATTTTGCATAATATCAGATCGGCAATGAACTGTTATGCCGAACCTTATCAGTTCCTGACATTTACTTTAGCAAGCTAATGGACCATGGCATGGCACAAAACAAACGGCAACGAGCAGTTTCAGTGAGGATATTAACACTAACATAGAGCATACAGTAGGTAAAGCAAGCAGAGCTGCTTTGTATCAAAGATCTGGTCACTTTGTTTCTATTCCAGCTGTATTTAATTATGCACGATGCTTCTGAGGTGCTGTACAATTGCAATTTAACTTCAGATATAGATCATGCTGTATAGAGGAACCAAAGTTATATAAGCCACTCAGTCTTTTTTCAGGGTGAAAGAGGAAGGGAAGGTGCAAAAGTTCCTCTTCGGACCATGATATTGAAATAGGACGGTTGTGTTGTGCTTGATTTGAGATTGTATGCTCTGAACATTCTGTTTACACCATTAGCAATGCAATAAGATACTGAATTAGTGTGTTTTAGTGCAGAATTACTGTATGCATACGGACATTGGAAACCTCAGTTCATGTCATGAGCAAAGGAGGGAAAGCGTCCTGCTGTGCCTTTTTTTTGAAAGATGCCTCACTGCAGACAACGCTGCATTGTTTCACATGAAAGGATGCAGTGTGATAGTTATAATTATGACTCAAGGAGGAGCTTTCTCTCACCTAGTTATTTTTTTTTCTAAATGTTGGACTCCCTTTTAAAAAAAAACAACAACAAACATTTGGTCAAGTCACCAGAAGTTAACATATGATAATGACTTTATCTTTTCTATGCATGTCTTCTTTTCTTTTGCGGAACCATAGGTTTGTTTCAGTGCAATGTTTAGAGTGGAACATATGTGAGCTGCTCTGAGATAAGTTGAGGGTAATGTACCATAGCAGACCCCAGTTCACTGAGCAGAATGACATCTGCTGTTTGGGGGCATTGCATGGGGAACTGAGAGATCATGTATAATCTCAAATCACATTACCTAACTGGCTGTCAGACCTGCGAGCTCACTCTGGCTCTGCTGTAGTATTATGCAGTGTACTACACATAGTACAAGAGTGAGCACCAAGGGAGGAATAATCCTGAGTGAAAATGAGGCGGATCACGACAAACGGATATTACACGCTGCATTAAAAAGCTAATAATGTCACAAGGTTGGTCCTTAAATATTTATCAGATTTCTACATAAGTATGTGAAGGACGCCCTGAGAGTTTGAGTGTTACCAGGCCTGTGCTGTGGGAAAACAGTTTTTGTTTTGCCTGCAATAATAAACGATACACATACTGTAGGAAGTGGGAAGTTCTCATAGGGTGCATGTACTCTTTTTCGCCCTATAATCTCCTTCCATCCACTGCTTATGAAGTAATGGCCTTTCCAGACCCTCTTTAAAAAGCTTGTGTTTACTGTGAGTGACCTCTCACCAAATTACCAGCTGTGGCTGTGGCTCTGTGTTTTGTCTTTCCTCAGGGACCCCCCTTCCTTCCTCCTTCTATGAGAGTCCTTAACTCCACCCCTCCAGCCGGATCCTACACACCAACATCTCCATTCACCACTCGACCTCCTTATCGCCTGGTGATGGTATTCGTTGGTGGTGTTTGTAAAATGGGCTGCACATTCTTAAGTGAGAACGTTGGGCTACTGATAATGGACTGGCAATGAGCACTTATTTCACAATGGAAAGTGAAATGTATTGCTTCCGTACCAGTCGGTGTACAGTTTGCTTAACTTTGCTATTTTAGTTCGAAAGCTTTTTAATTTTAATCTATTGTGAAGTGTTGATTAACTTAACAATGACAACGTCAGAAAAAATGTCCAAAGGCGGTGCTTTTTCTGGCTGGATCTGTTAAGTGCAAGGTGCTGACAGCCTCTTTTAACAGCTTTTACTAACAATTGTACCCGAATGCTCTCATGAATATGAATATGTTGATTGAGTTTGGAATATTGTGTAAGTCAACTCGTTTTCACATTTATGTTTTGAAGTCAAAGCCTATCGCCTGAAATGATGTGCAATTATTGAAGGATTTTACCTTAGGAGTTTTATGTCTGAGAAAAAAATGATCACAATCCAAATGTGAGGCTCTTCAGTGTTTTACATGGCGGGACTGAATATGTGTTTTTTCATGCCTTTGTCTGTCTCAATCGTTGTCGTGACGCTCAACTAACAAGTCTTGTAGCATAATTTTCAGATGAGTCAGGTCTGAAAAAGTAAGGTGTGTTTTTGAAAAGTTGCCAGTGATTTATTTTTTTTTGTAATGAAAAGCAAACACAGGAGAAGTACTTGATTAAAATAGGGAGTGGGGAGGATTCCGAGTCCCTTAAGTCCTCTGACTCCTCTTGTTGTTTAACTTGTTGCTTAACTGATAATCACATTATCACCAGCACGGTTAGAATTATCATTCATGATTGAAATACATCACGCTAGTATATTTACTCTGGTCTTTGTCTAAGTTCCTGAGCCACTAAAGTGAGAGATTGCGTTTCAGTGCACTGTTGCTCCACTGGCCCCACCCACAGGTTCATGTCTGCACAGGGAGGCAAAGCTGCTTACCTTTCTGCCCATGACCGTGGGGGGAGTGCCCTGTGAGCACTGTGAGCTTGAGCTTTCAGAGACGCAGCGAGGGGGCAGACAGGATTTAGGTAGAGGGGACAGATTTCTGATGTCACAGCTTGGGCGTGGCATTAAGGTGGGCCTTGTGGAGCCGTGCTCATAGAGTTCAGTCTGTCTGACTTCTCATGGGACATACACAGCAGAATGGAAATTATTTAAGCGGAGATAACCTTAAGCAAAGAGGTAAGAGTTTGGAATGAAATGTTGGCAAACTGAGAGGAAAAGCAGGTCTGTCACACCTGCTCTCCAAGTGTGTAGTTCTTTCACCATGTTATGTCTCTGGTATTATCAGCAGTGCTGTCACTGACTTCTTCTGAAGGAGTTGGAAAGGACCTCGACATGTTTTTTGTGTACTAAATGTTTTTTATTCAGACGTTAACAGTCTCTCTGCTTTGACTTGAAGTGGAGGGTGTGTTGGGCATGTTTGAGCCTGTACATTTGACTGTACAGCTAACTGCTGCTGAGTTCTGGGAGTGTTTCGGTCATTGGAGCTTTACGTTGTTGCTCTTGGTTCCTAAAATAATTGGGGTGTTGTCTGAAAGTGAGAAATAGCAGAAGGTCTTCTTTGAAAAAAATGTTTTTGTTTGTTTTTGTACTTGAACCCACCATTCCCCAAGGGGCCATCCTGCTACCCAGCAGCTGCTAACATACCACAGTAGGCATTTCTGCTAATCCTCCACCTTCTCAGAAACCTCAAAGGAAAGTCAAATTTCTTCCAATGCTTTGGTCTGGTTTCTTCTCTGGGCCGCTTCCACCTGCTCATTGCTACATTTGATCCAGGATTTGCCTGAAGGAATTTTAATTGACTGGGTGGAAAGAAAATTCATAGAAGTGGCTGAAATGTTTCTGGTAAAAGTCATGCCGGCTGGCACAAAGTGTGATGGAATGTGGGGAATTTGGATATTCCTTTGTTCAGCTGGTTGACTGTTGCTGATATTCTGATTTATTTTTTCATTTTTGATTACTTATAACAAAGGACATATTTGTATTTCCACCATTCTTCTAACATCCTCTCACGTGCCCCTCTTTCTCTCTCTCATTCCATCTTTTTCGCACATAAGCACAAAAGTATTTGAAGTATTTTTACACGAGGAGCAGCATCTGGATATTATACTGGCCGTTTGTATTCCTTTATCAGCCCGAGATTTGTCAGTAAAGTTATCCTGCACATCCGTCTTAAGCATTTCACACCACAAATCAATTGATGGCTGCAGTTCAACACAACATGCAGTACTTATTTATCACGGCCCATATTGGTTTCATTGTCCATTTGTTTGCAGTACTGAACCTCACAAGATTGCCATATGATGAAACAAAACAAATGGCGCAATGACAACAGGCCTGTTATTTCCTGGTAGTCTGTGATCATCTCTCTCAAGCATGTCCTCTGGTATTGAATGGGCTTGTTTGTGTGTGTCAGACTTCCCAGGGAAACCCTGTGAATGAGGCATCGGCGCAGTCAAGCTTCAACACGTCTCCTCTTATTCAGCAACACATCCTGCGCTTCTGAAAAAACACCGGCCTGGATGGCACAAACAAACCGGCCTGTGTGTTCGTGTCTGTCACCTGCTCGAGGTGTCTTGATAAAATCACTGATGACACAGCTGTATAAACTGGGCTGACCCTGACCCTGAACCTGAGGCATGGCTTTTGTGTATATGTTTTCCATACTCATTTATTCCAGTATCACATGGCATGTTTTTTCTATTGATAAGCACATGAATCATGACAGCTGTATCAATTGAAAAAATCAACTTACAAGGCTCGGTTGTATAGCATTTGTGAAATATGTGGAAAAGGAAACAAGTTTAGACTCAGTGCTGCTAAAGTATTATAATCCCATTGCCAAATAAACAGCCAGAGCCTTGAAATCAGGACTTTGTACCAAGTAGAGACCGCTGTGTGAATGCCTGTTATAGCTCATCTGTCTGTTGACATATGTGCAGGGAATTAATGGCATTCATATTTGGCAGTTCCACACACCTACAATGTGTAATCTGTATATTATTATTCATCCAACATTTCATTCTGTCTCTACACTACTTAAAACAATAAAAGCACCTCTGCTGATCCCTAAAGTTGGCAGTGATACAATCACAGTGGTAGAGTTAAATACCATAATACTTTATGATCCTGTTGGATAAAATGAACAACATACTGGCAATTTAGCTGTCTTTAGACCATTCAGGGGGCTAACAATGAAACGTTTGGCTTCAGGGTGCTGTTATCAGCCTGTTGCATTATGCTATTCCATGTGTGAAGTGGAAATGTTGTTATATGCGTGCTAATATCAATAAGTTATATCTATTGGGGGCAATGAATTCCAACAAACAATGTCAAGGCCTTTCTGCAATGTGTGAGTTTAATAGACAAACACACAGAAGCAGATGCAGATTTGCTCCAGGTGGTGCAAGTTGAGTCACAGTGTTTATAAGCACTCGCACACAAGTATCAGTTTGGAAACATGGACAGTGACCAATGTGCACGTCAAGTTTTTCAAATGAAGAACATGTTTATTAACACACGCAAAAAGAGAATCAATCTTACACCTCGTGGTAGGGTCTAAACTTTGGGCAAACTTCATGTGTGACCAAAATGGAAAGAGGTCCTCTTTGACGCATGACCATGTTTAGAAAGTTTTATAATACTTTTTTAGATTATGAAAAAATTGGGTCAACATGGCGCTCAGCCATCAACAGACTATAACTGCAAGACTTTGGACTGCATTTATTTGTTGAACTAAAGGCCAAACAATTGGAGATCAAAATGGTTTAGAAACATTAAGATTTTTAATCTAATAATTATTAGTAAGTCTTATCACCAGCTCCGAAATGTCAATATTTTTTGTTGCGTTATCCAGGTAATCCTGGTCTGTTTTTACCAAAAATGGACTTGGGTACTCCCTTTGTTGCACATGCAACTGGAGACCTACAGTCTATACATGTGGATGTATCAATATTGCATCAGGGTCGTGAGTGTGCAGCCTTCTGATGTCCACCTTCTGTGAGCCAGCGCCTGGAAAAGGATTCGTCATCATTCGGGTGGAAATGATAGAAAGCATTTACTCTTCATCTCTGTCATCCAGATCAGTCAAATTGAAAAAAACTAATTTTCAGTTTTAAAATTTAATCCACTAGAAAACAGAGCCGACAGACACAGACAGCCCTGAAAATGGACGTATCAGGAGAAGCTGACCTTATAACGTTGTTATGGCTAATGTGTCCACATCCAGTCGTATTCCTGGGAGTTTTTCCCACATGACAAATGTTAAGTACATTATTCACTTCTAACTCCAGTGGCTCTACAGCAGCTCCTTAGACAAATTGCTTACATTTGCTTCTTAGACGTTTGCCTGTCTTCACAGCTGGTTGCTAACTTTGTCTGCTGTCTGATCGCCGGTGGATTTATTTTTGCCTTGTTTGCTAAATGCTGCTGCCGCTGGAAACAGGGTTGATGAGGTGAAAATCATGAGTTGATTAGTCATTTGATTAATGGAGCTTTAAGTATAATGCACATTTTATACAATGCAGATCTGCTGCTGGATATCTTAAATCCTATAACAGGACGCATCAAACAAGGATCTTGTTGTCAGTTTGAATAACATACATTTACAAAAGATTGTGGGTATACATTAATTGTTTGGCCTCTTTGAACTGTTATATTTGAGAGTTACACTATGTTACAGCTCATGATGCTATTGTGCCTTTTTCCTGACACAATTGATTGCTTTTGATTTAAAGATGCTAGAGATATTTTCCTGAACAACAACAACATACAATTCCCTTAAATCTTTGTAACATTTCCTAAGTTTTACTGGCACAATCCGATTTTGTAAATCCCTAGTTTGAAACCAGCTAGTAGTTACTAAGAAGTTAGGAAGGGATTTGCACAAAAACTAATGGATTACGTATTGGATTTAGGAATAGCTGGCACAACCGAACCCAGGGGGTCTCTTGGAGAGAGGTCTGCATTTGCACTTGGTTCACTTGACATTTGATCCTTTCGGTTTATTTTTTAAAAGAGTTTCAAGTTGTTACTTTCACACACACAAGAACAGAATCAGCAAGAAATAAACAGTTCACAGGATATTATTTGGGTTTGCTCATTAGTGTCTGTGCTAGATTGTGTGGCTTCATCATCCTGGCTATGGAGTTATTTGCTCAAAGATGAACAGATACACAAGTGTGTTTGTGTTGTGTCCCTCTGCTTACCGCTTGTTTTGTTTTTATTTTGCTTCTTCAGCTCTTCTTGCAATTTTCTCAAATGATTGTACTGCCTGTTTGTTTGGCTGACTTAATACAAATAAAACAGTACTCATTGCTCAGACACATGATTGGATTTCAAAGCATGCCGCCTAATTGCTCCAGCAAAAGCAGACAATGATGCGTGAAAAAAATATTTCTGTGTCTGAAATTGTTAAACTTGTTCACTCGTCACAGGAAAGCCATGTGAAGTATTGTCAGCGGTCAGAAAACAACACTGCATTTCAAGTCACGAACAGTGACATGGTAGTTGTTAGTGACCATCACTAAACCGTCACATTTTGGCCCATTTAATTTCTTAATAAGATAAGTAATACATCTTAATAGGTCATTTTAATAACAAGTACAGTACAATGTCTATAGTGAATGATTTCAGACACGTCCTGAGTCTTGGAGGTCTTGGCTAGCAGTAGCAATAGCAGCAGTAGCATGCTAAATATGCTGTATAGCTGCCTAAATGTGTGGGTGCAGCTACCTTGCAACACTCACTACTTTCAAACCCCTGCAAACTAAGAAGAGGTTTGTTTCATCTTTTCCTTTCAAATGTGCCATCTTCATTGTTATCCCAGTGCCATCACTCAAGTAATAGATTTTTCACAGCACAATACACAGTAGAACCAGAGAATGATAAATGTGTGTGTCTGTGTTTTCAAATACATGTATGTCATAGTCTTATTGTTTAAGGACATCAGCCCCCATAGCAAGACTAATAATCCTTTGCTAGACGTGCCTCAGTGGAGCCTGTGACCTTGCATTGCTCGGATTCCTCTGTTTGAATAAGCAGTGCCCCCACCAGAGACTTTACAGGCTATAATTCAAGGCATTGGGTCTGCAAATACCTGTTTTATCTATGTGCTGAATGAGTGATGTGACACTTGAATGCCTCTAAAGTTATTGAGTCCTTGGCCTACTGAACAACTTGATAACATTGCAGTACAATAATGTGACCTTAGCTGACTTGATGTGATTTTGTGTTTATCATACCTTCTGCAATTTCAAGCTAACGATAACATGAAAAAACATTTGTTACTGCTAGCCTTAAAAACATAGACTGTATATAAGAAGTTGACCTAGTCACTGTGACATCACCCATTAGTTTGTGGACTATGGTTTTGAAGCCTTGAGTTTGGCATTTTGACCTTTGCCATCTTTGTTTTTTGAAACCAAAAGTGAAACGAGAGGGTGAAGCAAAGTACAATTGAATACTGAAAAATACATTTTAGACAACCAAAATTTACAATTAACTTTTCTCTACTGTAAGACACTAAAAGGGTTACAGCTTTAAAAAGAAAACACAGACAACACCCAAACCGGAAAAACACTGTGGTAGAGACCTGTCAGTCACAAGGTAGCACCGCCTTAAAGCATACCCTGCTTTATCGTCTATTTTACTCTAAATGGCGCCATCATTTACAAAATGAACACCATGCTATATGGAAGAAAACTTAAAACTAGCGATAGAGACCATGAACTCATTAGGAAAATGTTTACTGAGGGAATAAATAAATTAAGTGAGAAGTAGGGTTATTTTCTCATAGACTTCTGTGCAATCAACACCTTTTTGCAACCAGTAGGGTCACCCCCGTTTAAGGCAATTCCTCATTGGCTTCACTTTTCAGCCCTGGAGGTTGCAGCTTGTTTAAAACCCTATAATGATGACCTAGTTCAAATCAAACAACATCTTTTGTTTATGGAAAGCAGGTTTTCATTGTTCACCACCTCTCGGGGGCATTACGAGAATGGTGTAATTGTCTGAACTACGTCATTGATTTACTATGACTGTCCAAGCTGACAGAAAAATTAAAACATGAAATATATAGTGGTATATGAATTATATTGGCCTGTGGCATACCTGGTCAGTCTGTAACTCTCACATGACTGCTCTAACCCACGCTGTATTGACACAGTTTCCAGGAATGTTAAACCAAGACAAACACTCAAAAACGCCCTTCAAAACTGAAATGTGTTTGTCATAGTTAGTACTCAAACTGAAAACAAATCCTAGCACAGCAAGGGATGTTCACCAATGCATGGGGTGTTGCCCCTCTACACTAAGCACTATACTATAAATCCATTTTACCACAACATGCACTATAAAACACAGTGTCTACAGTTACAGAAACAGTGGTCTCCATCTTGCATCTTATTATCTCTCACATGTCTGTCCATTCACAGCCATTTCTTCAGGCTCAATGAGTAAATCTGTCCACTTGGTTGTCTTGTGACTTGTTTGCAAAGTGGACTTGAGCTCTTTCATGTAATAGCCTCACTGCTTTCTAAGACCTGTGGAAGAAAGGACTCCTTTCATGCTGTCTGCTGCACTTTGATTTTCAATCAGATTATTGTCTGAGATTGCAGAAACAATTTCAATGACGTAAAAAAAATGCACACAAATGCACGTAAGTGGAAAACCATTCCCAGTCGTCTCTAAAGTATTCAATTGTTTGGCTTGTGTCAAAGCAAAACAGGCCTGTTATAAATGCTGAAGCAACTCTGAGAATAATTTAACCTTTCTTGTTTTACAGGGTGTCGACCAAAAGCAAAGCACCATCCCCGCCAGGACTAAAGGAGCTGGATTCCCCAGGTTTCTCCCAGTGGTACCCAGGAAACATTCATTTAACCATGGACAAGAAAGAGAATCTTATTGATAAAGACCTCTCTCTGGTTGTGGTTCTGCCTGACGGAGTAGAAGAAATGACCACAGTCCATGGAAGGTACAGTTGGGAGCACTGCCATGCAAATTGAGCAAGAACACCATTGTGTGTGTGTGAACATTTGAATACTACATTTGAAAACTACATCATGATGTCATCACATAAAGTGCAGTTCCAGACAGATTGAGTCAGATAGGTGGAGTAGCTGAATGTGTGGTTTTAGTTAATATTTGTACAAGGAGCAAACTTGATTGCACTTCTTTCTTTTTGCTCTCTCACCAAACGATGTGAGCAAGGATTAAAGAGTTTTTGCATCTCAAACTCGGAAGATTATCTCTTGATTGAATGCTATGGGCCAATAAGGACACACAGATTGTACTCTTCAAATCTTCAGCTCGGCCTGCACCACCTACAGATGTGTCAACAGACCTTTAGAACAAGGTCCGCAAGTCCTTTTAAGAGTCTATTCACTCACACAGCTCAGACTTTCCATCAACAGAGTTTACTTAAGATATTATTATCTTTCTGACAATGGACACAGTTTACAAACTTTCTTTCCTGGGTGTCACCCCAATCCAATATGAAAGTTTTAACCATTACATTCTTGACTGTCTTTTCTTCCTCTAAACCCCTTCTAAGTGCCTACACAACAGAGTTAACACTTTAGTTTGAGGATAAACTTTAAGGCATTATGTTTGAACTGTATTATCGGCGTCAGGAAAGCTCCATGCGACTACTGTTGCTTACTGTAAATTAGCTTTCTATTGTTTCTACACATTCTGCAATGATTTTTTAAATTCAAACTTTTATTTTATATTTATATGAAATAAGCAGTCTTTCTTTTCCTCTAAACACTAAGAGCTGCAATGCTTTGTGAGTCTATTATTCTAATAAACATGTCCAATCCTACATATTTTTTCCTTGATTTCAAAATTGCATGGATCATCATGTTCTAATTTGAATTGTGTAACTGGCACTTGCAGCATGTCTCCCCTCTAATGCCAAACACATTTTTTATAAAAAAATTTTGTCCTCCATGTCTTTCAGCAAACCCATAATGGATCTATTAGTGACGCTTTGTGCAAAGTACCACCTGAACCCATCGAGCCACACCTTAGAACTGGTCACCGCCAAGAAGAACAACACCAAACTCAAGCCCAATGCTCTCGTAGGAACTTTGGATGCAGAGAAGATCATACTTAAACCTAAAGGGGAGGATAAAAATAGGAAGACAGGTCCTCAAATGCCTGAGGTACATTAAACACATGTTACCATACACTATTTGCTGTTCATGTTGAGTAAACAGATTTGATCAAATCAAGTGGCACATTTTGCATTCTCCAGGCAACTGTTCGGATGGTGATAAACTACAGAAAGACGCAGAAAACAATACTACGAGTCAATCCTCGAGTTCCCCTCTCTGATCACTTACCAGCCATCTGTGAGAAATGTGAATTTGACATGGAGACTACAGTTCTGTTGAGAGATGTCCAATCACTGGCCCCTTTGGACGTGTCCAGCTCTCTTAATGATTATGGAATAAGGGAGGTTTATGCAAGAGACACTAATGGTAAGTGCTTATCTAAAAAAATCTAATCTTTTGAGCATATTAACCGTTCACTTTCCCTCATCAGCTCACTTGCAGTGAGCATATTATTGTTGTATATATTACTTGTTGTGCGCTAAATGTCAGGCTTGTTGGCTCTGCAGGACAACCTGCTTCTCCTGTGTGTCCAGCCTCACCATCGCATGCAGGTATTTGTTTGCATACTCTGTGATTCATATCCACAGAGCTGTCATATTCCTGCCCAATGTTATCTTATTGTGTTTTTTTCTTTTCTTTTTTTCTTCAGGAACAGTCACGCCGGGCAAAGATAAGAATCAGAAAGAGAAAGAAAACAAAGGCCTCTTCAGCAAGTTTAGAAAAAGCAAGAAAAAATCTGACCAGGTAATGCAGTTTTTTTTATGTCCTATTTATGCAAATATACAGCTGTATCAGAAAGTAACTTTAAATGTTCTGAGGGAGGTTTGTTGACTTTGGCTTGCCATTGGTCATTGACTATGTTGTTTGGGAACGGGCCTCTTATCATGTTCTGATTGGATGTTTGTTCTTTAAAGGCAACGACAGCCAGCGCACCAGCTTCTCCTGTGCTTGTGAACAAGCCTCGACCTCTCAGCATGGCCTTACCTAGCTACAATTCCTCTCCGTTTAGCTCCCCTACACTACCTACCGATGTGCCAAAGAAGAGACGTGCACCCCAACCCCCAATCCTCGTGTCTCAGAGCTGCCCGTCGGACGTCAGCACTCGCCGGAGACTCAACTCCGAACCTATTGCCCAACTGGACTGTGACCAGGTGAGTGAATAATAGGTCAGAAGCTCTGACATGTCAGCATAGCCCTGGACATTTATGGTAGAATGACAGCCATGTGCTTTCTGTGTTTAGGTGCAATGATTATATAACTTGAATAAATCTTGTTATGTTCCATAGATGACTGGTTTAAGTCGTGGCTCCTCAGCAGAGTCGTCACTGAAGAGAACCAAACGCAAAGCTCCTCCACCCCCCACATCCCCGAGTGCTGTTGTCCAAGAAACACTTCCCCTGGATGAAAATGTGCAAGGTTAGTTATCGTTTCCATTTTTTTTTAACCCTCCATTTAGATTGTTTCATTGCTGCGTTGAAAATAAATATTGACTGTTCTGTGATGTTTTGTTTCGGTACTTTGGCCTCAAATACAAAGACGGGTATTTTCAAACTTTGCAGCCAGAGTCCACACTTTTTTATTTTATTTGACTCTTGTGCCTCCTAGTGGTCATTATTGAATAGTGGCTCATTTTAAACACTTTCTACAGCCCTCTTTGGATACATGGTCATCATGTTTAACTGCAGGTTCTGCTTAATTTGTGAACATATGCTTCATTTAAGAATGTGTGCTGCACTAGTTCTGCTTGCATGTTCTCTGTACTGCATTTTTTTAAATCATTCAGTGTTTTAGCTCTTGAGCTTCGTCTGCCTGTTTTTCCGGTCTCTATTTACTTTCTTTTTTTAGTCTCTCTTTTATCTACATATGTTAACATACTCGAGGCAGTCCTTTTAGTATTTAATCTCCTCTTTCTCAATGTGTAGGCTTTCTTTATCTAGTTGGGAATCAAGTTGCTTATTCAGGTACCTGTAAAATGTCCACCGACAAATGTATGCTGAGAAAACATAGTACTTTTTGCTACATTCATGATTATTGTAGGTTTTTAATTCCCTGGTATTTATATTATACTTTGTTGAGTATAATTAACTTGCTTTGAAATACTTTCCTGCGATTGTGTAGACATATTTGCGCCCCTCTCTGTATTGTCCTGTGAGGGAAGTGCCACCCTGTCCTGTATACAAAGCAATTTAGAGCAAAAACAAAGGATATTTTTCAAAAACAAAAATTAACTGAGGTCTGATCAACAAACATTGGGAATTTATTTTGGCTTAGATTACTAAAACTACAAAACAAAATTTAATTTACTCCATCGAGTGTATTCTGATTAAACATTGCATAAACAATTGTCCTATATATTCCACAACCCATAAAGAGAGCAGTTTTCTTGCCTGCTCTTCTTTAAATCACTGTATCCTCTGTGTCTTTATTTGTCTTTACCCCTCTGTTACCCATAGTCCCTTGACTAGCGGCATATCTCCCAGACCTCATTAATAGAAAGTGTAATCGCATACTTTTTACGACTGCTGTCTACATGTTTACGCCACCATTTCCGTCCTCCTTATTGCTCCTAATATTTCAAACACTTAAGTTCACAGAGAAAGATCACTTCCTCTGCTGTTTCCCCCGACAACCCAGTGCTGCTCAGTAGATAAACAGATCAGAGGCTGAGAACAGTGAGACGCTGCAGTTCTGTTTAAGTAGCCTTGAAATTCCTTTTGCTCTCTGCTCTGTGATGCACTTCCTTACAGTGCTAAATTAAGAACTAGACGGGGGATGCTGAGATGTGAAAGATAATTAAGTGGAATTCATTCACCATCATTCAATCTTTTTTATTAGAAAGGGTGAGTGTCTGTACAGATGAGTACTGAGATAAATACAGTCGGATGCTTGGTTTTCCAAACAACATGGTGGGAAAACATAATAACTAAAATATATATTTTATATGTTTTTTTAAACTTCAAAGCAGTTAAGGGACATTTGCATGTTTGCCAATTGTGTGAAATAGTTTCACACCATTTACAAAAGTCATACTTACACATCCCAGCGAACACATGCCCTTGAAAATGTAAAATTGAATGTGATGTTGGACGCTCCTCTGGTCACCGCAACATTTTACTTGCCGGTAAATGTGAATGATTTTACATGACTTCTTTATGATGTTGTTTCACAGGGGGTGCCGCTGCTAACGCACTGGAGGAGATTATGGAGCAAGAGGAGACCACTGCCTCTGTAATGTCTGCAACGTCTGCAACTGCTAGTGATACCCAGGGAGAGGACAGCAGCCTCAACATGGCTGCTGATGTTTCATTGCATTCCCCGTCCCCAGATACTGAGACACTGAGCACAATGTCAATGGAGAGAAATGGGGAAGATCAGTCTTGTGATCTGTCCTCAGATGGCAAGTACGAACTCTTGTATGACTTTTCCAACCTCAGCTATGTTTTAACTGTAGTATTGGCAATACTTTTTAATTCCCTCTCTTTGCTTGACTTTCACAGTCAACTGCAGAGCACAGTGAATGAGTCTGCAACTCTGAGTGATGTGAGGACAACTGATGGCACAGGCTCTTCTCAACTGGCAGATACTAGTGGGTTTACACTTGGATTATAGTGGTCGAGTTCTTATCTGTGGTGCAGATATGTTGAACCTACTGGCGTATTTCTTGAACTTTTCCTTACTATGCAAAAGGGGTTTTTCGCCTCTCAAAGAAAGTCAACACAACTTTTTCACATTTCAAATGTCCTTTTTTCTGTGCAGGTAGTGGTCCATGTCCAGTTGAAAACGTCAGCCAACGCGCAATCTGTGTAGATTCTACACCTCAAAGTGTTGGAGGGGATTGCAGCACTGTACCCTGCAGCCTCCCTCCGCCTGTGATGCAAAATGCAGAAGCTCAGGCCGCTGTTCAGGCGAACACTGAAACCCTCTGGGAGCAGACTGACAGCACATCACGCCCCATTAGAGAGGATGCTCAAGTGCAAACAAATTTCACACCACTACCTGAGCCTCCACAACAACACATGGACGAAGTCCCTTCGTCAGCTAATGCGCCCGCCTCTGAATCAGCGGGGAAGAAAGATATGGCCACTGTAATGGAGGAACTGGACGTGCCTGATCTCAAACATGCCTTATCCCACACCTCAGAGACCTCGTCATGCCAAGACTCAACAGCAAGTGCTCCCGCCACAACAAAGGCGCCATCTATTTATGCCACAAACTCTGAGCCAAAGCCCAAGCCTTCCAACGAGCTGACAAGGGACTACATCCCCAAGATGGGGATGACAACATATACTATCGTGCCTCAGAAATCTCTGGAGAAACTGAGATATTTTGAAGTTGCACTGACACTGGAGCCGCCTCCTGAAGCTCCAGAAGAGAGACTTAATATTGGTGCTCTTCAGTTGGAGGAGAGCACAGCGCCGTTGGGACAGACCGAGGTCTCAAAGGAAAAAAGTGAGCTGCACTCTACTATACCCAGGGAAGACTCACTGACTAGCACTACTACTACTACTACTACTACTACTACTACTACCCAAGACACTGTTAATGGAAGTATACCTGAATCCATTCATTCCTCGTCACCAGCAAGTTTACCAAAAGCAGATGACAACGTCTCATCCTCGGCTCATGAGGCATCTGAAGCAGGTTCACCAGCAGAGGTCAAGGAGATGAAAATTCCACCCGCAACTAAACCTAAGCCTGGTTCTTTCCGCTTGGCACAGCACAAAAAAACACCTGGGTATTATGTAACCTCAGCAGCAGAAAAGAAACTCAGTGCCAGTCCTGGCTTTGGCCAGAGGGAGGCTCAAGCAAGTGCAGAGAGAGCAAAGTTGCCACCCCCTCCTCTTCCACCTCCTGTGCAGTGTCAAGAGGAGACAACAGGGGGCGCTAATGTTGAGCTTAGCCCTAAGGGCGATGACAAGAATGTAGCCTTCATACGAATGACTAGGCAAAGTAGTTTGCCATCTAAAGAGCCAAGCACAGGGTTAAGCTTGGACAAATTAAGGAGTTTTGCAGCCCCGAGGCCCTATTCTTCTGCGATCCCATCCCGCTTCGCCCAGGCAGTGTCCTCCGCTGTAAAAAGGAGCCAGTCCTTATCCCATGGGCCAAATTCACCTCAGTCGCCTGTTTCACCATCCTTCTCCCCAGTCCGAAGTCGCTCATCAATCATAGAGTCAGAAGGATTATCTGAGCTCAAGGTGAGTTCTGATGGCATAGCATACGTACATTTAAATATCTAAATAAAGATGAGAGCAGCAAAGGACTCATGATGTATTAATGCTTGAGTAGAAGGGCACTTTGCACTGCTGAGCAAAGCACTTTTTAGGTTTTCCCTTAAAACAGTTACATATGGTAGAAGTGGACAAGAGAGTGACTTATCCGATTACTGCTTTAGTTTGTTTAAAACTAAAACCACTTTTACAATTGTTGTGGTACTTCTTTTTGGTGCTTTATCAGCCATTTACATGGACCAGTGGTGAGTTATTGACTCTCATGGACATTATAAAATCTTATAAGTAGCAGAATACTTTGTAATACTTCCTGTGACCCATTGACTTGTATCAGCCCAGGGTTTGTTATAAACTACTTGCTGTATTACTAAGCCCTTTTTAAAGGCTTGCATTTTTATCTATTTAGTTTTTCATCATGTTTAGTTCATTTCAAATCAAGGATCAAGAATGTTTATCGGCTTTTTCTGAAAAAGAAGAAGAAGAGAAACAGAGGTTTAGAGGTGGCAGTTGACACAAAGAGGAAATGATCCAAACAATTCAATTGATTTATATTATTTCTGCAGGATATTCACGCAGAATACATTGAGAGATTAAGGCTCTATACCCCATAACCTATTGCTATCTGAGCTTTTGGGATGGTCAGAAGAACTTGCAGTTGTGACTGTAGACTACATTAAATCCAATAAAATATAGCCTAGAAGTAGATTTTCTAGTACGGCTTTACGAAATGATGTTATGTATATGTGGGTATATCGTGCCTGCTATGCTTTCTACATTCATCATACAAATAGACATCAATAATTAATAAAAGACCAACATACAATCCTGTGCACTCCTCCTTACACCGGAGGGATCATGTGCATTGGGGCTTATTGTATTATATTTGTGTAGGGAAATTCCTTTTACTGTATTTACTTTTGTTGGACTCAATATAGTTGTTTTATAGGCTCTTAAAATACCTATAAAAAATATACTGCATACTTTATTTTGCCTCTTTATGTTGTCTGGCCCAGTACGTCTTAAGTAATCGCATACATTGTGACTCTTTTTTTAACCTCACAGGATGGTGAAAATAGAGAGGTGAATGGTGACAAAGGCTCCACTCTGCACGGAGTTGAGGGTGAACCACCATCTCTTAGTGGGATTGTTCAAATGGAAGGAGAGAGCAGTCCATAGCAGTGCCTTAATTCTTCTGACAATACATCATCTACTGTAAGCAAAATCCAACACACACATTGCAATATGATATCATACAAATGTTTCCACAACACATGTCTGAACCATTTCTTTCTTCTTCCAGGAGGAGCTTATCCTGTCTACTTTGAGTTCTCCAGAAACTTTAATCCTTGACACAGAAGCAGGAACTGTCTTTTGTTTGACCTCTTTTGGTAGTCTCCAACAGTGTACATAAGATGATGTATTTTGATAATTAATAATTGCTGTATTTGTTTATTTTCTCACATGTCATTAAGTAACATCCCTGGCGCTGACCTGCATATTGTGATGCTTCTTTTATGTTCTGTGTGATGACTATCTTGCATTTAATGCATTACTGTTGTGAGTGAACAAGAACGTTAAATGAGAGCAATTCTATAAATTATTGGAAAATGTATTATCTAAATAATACTGGATGTGTAGGACAGACCAGGTCTGGCCTATGGTACTTAAATGCTCCCTATATTATGCGTCTATTTAAATATTGAGTTCTGATTAAACTATATGCAGAAAAAAATACACAGACGTTCTTGTCAAGCAGTGTTGTTATGAATAAAGCTTTTATCATTTCAATTTCCTTTATTAAATTAACTGCCTTCACGTGACTGCGTAAATTATGTTTTTCTGTTTGTTTTATATGTTGCATAAACTGCTGAACTCGCATGCCGGTGAACACAGCCCGTCATTCACAACAGGTAAAACGTGATCAGTGTGTGACGTCCTGCAGGGACGTTACAGTAGAGCACCTGTGCCGCACGTGTGAACAGTGAAGGTTCATTCTCCACAGGAGAAGCGATATGAAGACCAGCTTTCCAGGTTTGAATAGGAGACTCCACTTGAAGAGGCACAAGGTAAGAACAGCTGGAAGAAAAAGAGAGGGAGGGGGAGGGGGAGGGGGGGAAGTCCACATTTCAAACGGGGCTTTATTTAGTCGGTTTAAAGCTGGCGGTGTACGGCAGCAGCAGTAGCTTTAAGGACTGCCAGCGGGTTCACTTTGCACGCGTGCATTTTCACTCTGTGTTGTTGAACGTTTGCAGGTTCTTGAATTGAAATGAAAGTCAGCCTCTTACTTTGAAAAATTCTAGCAACGTGTAACGTCAAGCTACAGCAAGAAAGTCGCCGTTTTCGAAATGGTTGGACACCGGGACAATAACTTTCCCTGACTTTGGCAAGTCTCAACTGTTCAGTAGTGAACACTTAGTAATGAGTTATCTAACAGTTCACGTCACGGTCGTGCTTAATCCCGCACGTTTCTTAATAAAATATACGAATATGCAAACCTCGCCGATGCATTTGTCGTCCAAGTTGAAAGATAATTGTCAACATCGTCCAACTGTTCTCTATAATTCCCAACGCATACCATATATATGACATATCTCACTATAGCAAGGTATTGCATTCCACATCTTCACTCTTTATACAACATAACGCCGACTAACGTTTGTTTTCCATGTGCATTAAGAGTTGTGTCGCAAATTTAAACTTACACGAAACGGACAAACAATGTGAGCAAAACATGTTACGCTCGACTTTTCTCATTCAATTTAATTTCATACTTTTTAAATTTAAATACCATGCATATTCGTGTGTGCAATTAACTTGACTTGTGTAGTTCTGAAACATTTCCTCATTTAATGTTTTAAAAACGTGTTTGAAAATGGCATTGACTGAAACTATTACATTCAATATAATCTTTCTATAGCATATTCTGTGGTCCTCCGTGACAACAGGACATTTTGACCTAAGTATGTAAATATATTTTCACATTAGATGCCATCACACCAAGGGTCCTGCTTTAAAACTGCTGTCATCAAAACAAAAGGGGGGGGGGGGGGCACATTTGTGCTGTATCACATCTATTTTATACAGTCTATGATCACAATAGCTTATCTTTAGACATTTTCAGCATTTTTAAAATGGGACCACTCGCTGGAAAACATTCAGTTGTCCTAGCTTGCCCTGAGAAATGGCAGCCATTAGTAGCAACTCAGAATACACTATTAATTCTTGCAAGTGATGTCTCGCATTATGAATGAGCTAGCGTGGGTTTTCTCTGTAAAGAAGCTGCTGCAGCACAAGTGTTAACCCGACCACCCTCTCCCTGTAGTTTCCAACAGCTGCTTTTACTCCATTGCATTCCACATAAGTCAACCGAAAGAGTGCACAAATGTAGTAACCTTTCGTTAGATGGACAGAGTGCATCGAGCTGAACTGGACAGCTGTAGCTTGACTTAAACTCATGATGTTCTTTGGCATGACAGATTTTGTCTGAGTTATACTACTGAGATCAGTAGAGCACACACCTTTTCACTCTCTCGAAGCCACAGAAACAACATAACCCATGCCAATCGCCGATCATGCTTTTGACAGTACTTCCTTGTGCTGAAAAAAAAAAGAGAAATATCTGCTTACAATTATGATGTTCGCAGCCCGAATTATCATAACCACACGAGACTCCTGCAGGGCAAGTTTTATTTACGCAGCACATTTCATAAACACGGCATTTCAAAGTGCTTTACACAAAATATTTTGAGCATCGAGACAATGTGACAACTGCAGCATGAGTACCTGTCAGCAGTTCCACCTTCCTCCACTGTGAGGCTCATCAAGCCAAGAAGATGGGAGCCACACATGCCTAGTCAACCCCTCCTGCTATGACTCAGTCCTTCTTCTCTGTGGGTTGAGAACATCCCCAGGAGGAGACAAGGTGGTAATGAGATCCTCTCGACTTTGGACAGGCAGGGAGAGCATCAGTCACAGGGTGCTCCGGGGGGATGGGAAAAGTTTGAGAAACTCAACAGCAGTGTTTTAGAAGTCTTCTTTAACATGCTGAAAAGCATTTGTGAGGGGAAATGGATGATCAAAACAGTCACTGATCGTACTAATGGAGCACCCAGGAGATCATTAAATTCCTTGTGGTGTAGGGCAGGTATGCAGCATGTGCCATAACATAGCCTATGACAGGCGAGGTTGTTTCTTTTCACCAGATCTAACCTCTTAGCTGATACAGAGGTCTTACCTGTTGTTACAGCTGTGAGCGGGACACACCCAGGAGCCGCAGGTTGTTGGCTACTGTTGCCAACTGGATAGCAAGCTGGAATATCCAGTTTCCACTGTCTCCTTGTCCATGCTCTGCTGAGGGGAGGCCTGCAGGATGGCCTTAGAGTACAGTGCTACCCCATTTTTCTTTTCTTTAATAAAAATCTAATAAATCTCAGCTATATTCAAGAACAGCTGTGGAAATACTGTCTTTACTACAAAAAACCTTACAAACCTGGCAATCAGCACTTTGGCAGCCCGGCAAACTAAGTGGATGCACTCTTGTTGCTGTGGCACTGAAAGCTGAGCTGATATGGGGTCATTGGCAGCAACCAGGGCCTCATTAGACCAATTAGTCTGTGTCCATGATGTCATTTTTGGCGCTTAGCAAAACTGCCATGGAGCCAAAACTGCTCCTCATTTACTACAGAACAGTTCCAACAGGATGGACTTCTTTTTTAAAAAAGAATTTGATAAATTATAATAAAACATAATCTGTCCAGAATTAAAGACAAAATAATGTAATTTAATGAAGGTTTTATTAATTCTGTACCAAAAGTAAAGTGATCTAAAAAAATCCAAAGTGTAAAACTATAGCTAAAATGCATTATAGTACAAAATGATCAAAAATAAAAACAAATCCAGGTTGTCCATATATAGTATATTAGCCATGACCTGACATCTTTCAAGGTTTTTTTTAATTACTTTTTTTTTTTTCTTTTTAACTGCATAATACTATAGCATGCTTGCATAAGAGCAAACAAGGAGGCAGAAACAATGTTGCCCCATGTTGCAAGTAAATGAGGTTGTTAAGTTGACAAGGACAATCAATCATCAGTCCTCATTATGAGGGAAGGATTTTAGTAGTTTGTCGTACACAACTATATTACAGTAATATAACTAACAAAGAAATCCTGCCTGTTTCTTAGTCATGCAGGGTTTCCATAGCAGTAATTATTTTACTTTCTTTAAAAACTGTGTCTTACAGTTATGTGAAACGCTGTTATTAAGTTCCTAAAATAGATTTGGCATTCATCCTACACCAATGTAATTAGCATTTACATTGACTGATACCAAAAGAATGTGTTCCAGGCTATGGGTTATTTCTGGCCCTCTCAGGCTGCCTGGGGTTTCTTGTCCTTGTGTCAGTTCACCATTGGACCTCAGCAGAACCATTTGCCTACCCCCATCTCCTACTGCTCTCCGCTCTCCACAACATAATACTGACCCGGCTGGTTTTACTTCTTAAGCCGGAGAAGCACTTGCACATCCATGTGCAGATTTGTCTGGGGATCTGCTGTTTCTCGTGTTCATGGTATGCTTTATAAGTGCACATAACAGTACTTGGGTTTAAAGGCAACCCAAGCCATGCAGAGCTGTGTAATTGTGACAGATGCATTTCAGAGAGAGTGGATTAATGTAGACAGAAAGACAGGGACAGGTCATACAGATCAGTCAGAGTTCCATCTCCTAATGAAATCTTTCCCAGTAGCAAACGTCTTCCTTTTGAGAATAAAGCTAAACCACACAAAAGACACAAATTCAGGAAGATGAAATTCAGGATAATTCTGAAATGCAACATTGCACTGTTTCCTTACTCTGTATTTCTTCCCTTTTTGTTTTGAAGGTAAAAACAACAGGGATTTGACCACCAGCTTGTCATATTTACCAAAGTAATTAAGTTAGCTGTGTCTTCTGTTAATGCAGTGAGGTATTGCTTTAACCCTATGCTGCCTGTTGGTCTGTATCTCCAGGAGCCTGTCCTCCCCTGGTCAGACTCTGTTACACATTACCTTTCAGAAAGATGTTATCATCCCAACCATCCCCCACATGGAGCTTGTCACTGAATGACACAGCCCACAACACAACCAATCTGCTGGCCTGGCTACTTTGTACAACTGCACACATTCTACAGTGCACTAAGTTTAAAGTGCAATTTGGATCACAGTGCGAAGTCCATGACAAAAGAACAGTTTGTTTTATAGTACTGGCGGCCCTCACGGACTCATTACTGAGCTAAAGACACCCCCTTTGTGTAAGTGTGCTTTGTGTGCACATGCCCTGCCTTCCAGGTTTGTAGAGGGAACCATATCAAAAACAAAAGCAGGGAAATTAAATCAACAATATTAACAAAGGACTTGAGGCTGAACAAATTAGGCGATTATTAGTACACTACTGTGCCAGAGCAAGGATGGCTGTTTCGGGAGTCATTGTGTTAAAAATATCTTTATTGTGGTGGATCATGTTTGGGTAGGAGGGATCGTTTTGCCCCACTGGGTCAGCCTCGTGGGCAGCAGATGAGCCAGAGAGACTTTGGTGTGTATGTGTATGTGTGTGCTCTGCTGAGCTGTGAGCAGAGGAGCCCCGCCAGCCAGCTTGCTCTAACTGTGCTCTGCACCGATCCAGTCCAACAGCTTGTCTCTTCTCTCTGCTCTAGATGCCTTGGAGTTAGCCGGCCCACATGAGTGATATGAATAACACACTGGACGGAATACACACTTCTGGAAGCCTCGGAGAGAAAGCAGAGATTTATCAGAGTGGCAAGGGTAATGTGAGTGGCTTTCCCAGCCCAGCCCTCATCCCTTTGCGAGCTCCAACACCAAATGCTCAGAAGATCAGGACTACGCTCTGCAAGGGGAACAGGTATGACTCATTTATTTTTGCACTTTCCATGAATGAAACCGGTCTGTTTTTTTTTATAAGATTCAATAAAACATTTTTTTAGTTGCACTTAAACTAAAAGTAGTGTTTTCTACTCTACGCCTTACGTTGACTGCCCTGCTGAAGAATAGTACACTCTTTGTGTTAGCGGGAGTGGGACACGGAGGTCTATATGAAAGCTGTAGTGTAGACTTTGTACCTGTAAACACAATTGGCTCGACCCAAATGCAGCTGTCAATGGAGAGTAATGTACTATTTCAACAGTGCAGTTAGAGACCTGGAATCAAATCAAGCACCTGTTAGTTTGTGGGAGATAATTAGTAACTCAGTAACTGCTGTGTTTACAGAGCAGTAAAGAAAGCGTCAGTCAGAGAACGGCACCTTTCAGAAACTGAGGCCCTCTCGTCTGCAAGTGTGCTAAAATCTAACTTTCTTCCCTTATCCTGGTGATAATTGAATATGGTATTGTAGATGATCCGTCAACAGTTTGTCTCTGATCGATTTTCAGATATTGGTTCACTATAGATGAGGTAAATGCATTTTTAGTAAAGAACAAAACATCCACCCTGGTTACTCTTTAGTGCCAAACATTCGCAGATGCATTCCCTTAGGGGTTATGATAAGTGAGTGACTCATATTTCTAATAGTTTGAGATAATAACTCGTAAATCATTCTATTTTTCGATTTTAATATAGCGTACTTTCTACTAGCAGGGGGCAGCTCACATGTGCAGTGCATTATCTTATCAAATGTCTGATGGCGAGTGGGGTGTGTCGTCTTGTAATTGAGAGCAGGAGGAGTCCACGCAGAGACAGCCTTGTGTTTCTGTCTGTTTATCACCTGCTTCCTTTATACAATTCCTCTACATGGGACACGCACGACACAGAAACCAGCACTGTGTTGTAACAGCTTTCTAAACTACACGTTCTAAACTCAGTCTAGCATAAAGTCTAATATTATGATGTTACAGTCTGGACTGACTCTTACAGGCACTCCATTATCCATTATTTTTATTAAGTTTCTTGCAATATCCCACAATAAATGATGTATCTGCTTGATCCAATATTTCACTGAAGCTTCTGTATAAATATAACTATGATACTTTTAAGTGGGCGATGTTCAACCCAAAAGGCACCATGGAAGCATGTTTTTATTGCTTCACCATAAAATCAAATAGAATATTGTAGATGTGTGCATCATTTCTACACATTGCCCAAAAAATCAGCCTGACATACTTGGGACTTTTGAAAACAGGTATACCGTATAGAATTCAAGACAAGCAAGTCAATTTTATTTACATAGCCCAATATCACAAATGTGCCTCAGGGGCCTTTGCAATATGTACAGCATATGACCCTCTGTCCTTTTGACCCTCAAATTTGAAATAAGATGTGAACAATGTTTGCCACATTTTATGCAGCATCTGTTTCTTTCTCTCTCACTCTCTCTTTGTTTTTGTCCTTTAGGAGCAATAAGGAGGGAGAGGAGTCAGTCTCTTCCCCTGTTCCAAACCCTTTCCCTGAGCTTATTGCCTCAACCCTCTCCCCCCTTGTCTCTGAATGTTTATTACCATGGACCAAAAGTAGTGCAACTCAGGTGAGTGTTCCATTTACAGTACTAGAGGGTGTTGGTGACACAAGGCGGCATATTATTTGAACAAAGAAAAAAGGCCTCTGTTGTAACCTTTTCCATGTGCTACCTCAGGCAACATATCGGTAGTCATGCTAACTTTTATTGGAACAAGTGCCAGAAAAACAACTGCAGGGCATAATTAGATTTACATAAATGCATTGTTACATGTTAGGCTTGGGATGGTAGAACCAGTTGTGTGAGTATGTAGATTAGTTGCAGTGATGAGATAAAAATGCTGTCGGCACACACAATCCCCCGCACATAATGGTGCTACTTTTGAGAACCCAGGTTTGTAACTACATACAGTGGCCATGAAACAACGTAAAAATGGGCAACACATTTGAAATTAGATTTATAACTCCTAGGAAATACCTGACTTAGCGCCAAACAGTCACTCTTGGACATTTGTTTTAGCACAGGGTGTTTGATGTGTAAATCACTGAAAGTGGGGAAGTACCTGCTGTTGCTGTTCACTCCTATCTAGATCTCGTGTTCATTTTGGCAGTTTTGTTAATTTTTTTTCTTTTCTTGACCGTTCACTAAGCCCCACCCCTTCTTAATTACTACGCCTACTCTTTGCAGCGTAGCATGGGCAAATATGCAGTTGAAAATGATAACGGAGACAGATTTATCACTCAAAATAAGTGTATAGTAGCTGTGGAAACAATGGGTCTTTGATTTCACACAGAAATAGATAAACGGTTTCTCATTGCTAACACATGACTGTTGTCGGCTGAAATTACAACCGTTGCGAGCAGACTTTCTTGTTGGCCAACTCGTTTACAAACAAGAAACCTGTAAAGGGTTCTTGGCTCCCACTCAGCAGATATGTTGGTCCTGAATAGTTAATGATGTGGTCATCGGCTGTGGAAGTTGCCACTCTTGCTAGTAAGCTGGTAAACTGGGCATGTTAACGTTTGCAACTTGCGTTGGAGCACGTTGTGCATTCCTTGGACTTTTCCTCTCGTGTGTTTTGAAAAGTTTTCTGCAGCTATTGTTGTTGGGCCCTGCACTCTAATAATCTCTTCATTTTGATAGTAGATCAGTCTACAATACGTTGCACAGACATACTGCAGGTGATGCACAACTCATGATGAATATTCGTTTACTTTATTGACATCTCTCTTTTAACCAATGAGTGCGAATCAGGAGAAAATATAAAATATTACTTAATATGACCCTGTGATCTGTTGTTGATTTGTACGTTTATACAAAACTCACTGCCAAATTCTAAAAAGGGAGCACATTCATTATGTTGGAAAGCTAACAATTATGGGTCTGCTTCAAAAGTGCATGGGTTTCAAAATGGATTTTGTCTATACATTTTCCAGGGCTGTTAAATTTGTCTGGTTTGTCAACCACTAGATATTTCCTGGATGTGGGTCCCTACAGTACACTGTATGCTAAAGTTGATTTCAGGTGTGTGTGTGTGTGTGTGTGTGTGTGTGTGTGTGTGTGTGTGTGTGTGTGTGTGTGTGTGTGTGTGTGTGTGTGTGTGTGTGTGTGTGTGTGTGTGTGTGTGTGTGTGTGTGTGTGTGTGTGTGTGTGTGTGTGTGTGTGTGTGTGTGTCAGCAGGGGGCAGCTAAAAGCAATGACTCATAGGAAAGCTTGAAATTATAGAGCTCAGCAGTTACCAAGGACTATCAGCAGTATTAGACCTCTCTGTGCTCACGTGTTGCTGTCATGCTGAGAATGAAACAAATACAGAATACATTAAGTTGTGTTTTGTAGTTTTTTCTGAAGCTTCCATTGTACTGGTAGGTATATGTGGCACAAGAGTATACTTTAAATTGGTAGGGATCTGCACATATTTGGCATTTTCTTTGATAAATGCATGAATAATCCTCAAGTTTCTTAGTGAAGGAGCAATATGACACCCTGTTGACCTCACTCTGCAACAATGTGGCGTCCTTGTAAACAAATCTTAAAGTGCTCCTTATGTATCTCGCTGATGAGGCCTGTGCCTGCACCTCATGGGCCTGACAGCCTCTCACTTAGTCTTTTCAGCAGCGGGATTGGGAAGACAAAGGGAGTATGTCAGAGGGAACAGCTGTTTTTGTGTCACAATCCTCATGTCACAGGGTTATGACCTTCTTTCACTAGCACTCAAGAAACCAATGACATCATTGTGCAGTTGCAACTCCATCCCCTCACCCACCCTTCTAACTTTTCTATAAAGGAAAATTGTCCATTGAGCTTCCCAGTGTGTCTTTTTGGGTAGTCATTTTCCCATCAGTTACAATTATCTGAAAATAATAATCTTATACTAAGGACAGGCTTAGATTATAAAATGAGCAGGCTAGGAAAATGGCAGTGGCGTCTGTCGATGTGGCATGTAAAAAAAAACTCAGTGTTCAGCTGGCCATGTTTTTTATTTTTGCTGCAGTGGATTTGAATTGCTTCGCTAAATTGTGGCAAGACCTTCTGCGTGACATCACTTTGCTTTACACAGGCTTTAAAGCTATTTCACTCGTGAGAAACTGGTTTATCAGAGCCCCTTGTTAGCATTGTGTTTCAGTTTCATGGTACATTTCAATAACAACACGACCAAGTTGTGACTGCCACTTTATGTCGATAAGAAACCAAGATTAGCTGTCAGCAGAACAGATAAATACATTTCTAAATGCATATAAAGTCAATGTGTTTTCAGTTACATAAAAATGCATTGTTATATGTAAAGTAGACAACTCAGATCGGTTTGCATGGTGTATATGTCAGAATGTTTCCTGAACTACCTCAGATGTTTGAGACGTACAACTATTTTGTGAAAATAAAATTCTCCTCTAACTTTTGAGTTTCACCTTTTTTAAGAAAAGTGCACATTGGTAATATCAAGGGTTCAAAAGCATGGCATGTTGATGCTGTAAATATTTGTAGGATTGAGAAATCTATCATGCTACAAGTTTGTCATTGGGAAGACTATTCCATGTTGATATTGTTGAAAAGGGCAGTGTAAGCTGGCTTTTAGTGTCACATCTAAAGCTTCAACGATTAGTTGGTCGACTGAAAAATAATTGCCAACTATTCTGATAATCGATTTAATCGTTAAAAGTAATTTTTCATGCCAATATGGCTGAAAATGCTGTTTTCAGCCTCTCAAAATGCAGATTTCCTCTGATTTTTATATCATATTAAACTAAGTATCTTTGGGTTTTGGACTGACAAAACAAGACATTTAAAGACATCACCTTGGACTTTGAGAAACTGGGATAGACATTGTCTTTACTATTATCCAACATTTTATAGACCCAACAATTAATCAATAATCGAGAAAATAATCGGCAGATTAATCGATGGTGAGAACAATTGTTGGTTGCAGCCCTGGTAACATCATGGAAGAACTGTCATATCTTCACGATACAATGGCAAAATAAACAGTTTTTGAAGCACGCAGGCAGACGGTCTGCGTCCAGACGGTGTTGAGTGTTCAGTTCAGCCATATGTCTCGGAGGAAATGTCTGCCCCTATAGAGATGTTATTTCAGATGCAATATGCATGTCGGTGTTCTTCACTCTGAGTTTCAGCCTCTCCTCTACAGCAGATGTAATACAGTCCACTTAATACATATAAAACATTCATTCATGTTCTCTCCATTCAGCTACTTAATAATTTATCAGAAAGCTGCTTACTGAACAAACAGAGCTATGCTGAAGCCATACCTTTTTATGTATCAGTTGTATTTTATAAACTTAAATCAGCGTGAGTTATATTATTGAACATTATAAACAATAGTTTAATATGAGTTGGAATTAGGAGCC
>CALSBV010011748.1:10894241-10940728 GCA_943590825.1 Bovichtus diacanthus
ATCAATTAATGCAGCTTTAAACACACATTTCCATGCGTCAAGCATGTGTTGGAGCCAACACATAGCAGTGTAGTAATATAATTGCATAGGACAAATGAGGCACCTTCAGTGTGTTAATGTGGGTTTGGTGTCTCAGAATAGCCTCAGACTCTACTGGGAATATTTTCACGGCAGTGAAGACAATCTATTTATGGCTTTTGGACATGTTCGTGAACCCTCCGCTTTCTAAAAATACACAGTGATCAGCTGCTCTCAGATTTAACAACTCATCACCTCTTCTCTGCTGTCAGAGGGTCATATGTGACCCACAGCTTCACCAAGAGGATTAGCTAGATAGATAGGAGAGTACGTGAATCTGAATCTTCTGTGGTTTACTTGACAGATTTAGCTAAACATGCTTCCTCCAATAAACTGCTTGATAGATCACTCACACTTTGTAATAACCATGATTAATAAATTGTAAATTGATAGTTAATTAAACTTTAGTTAATAGTTATTTTATTCTTAAACAATGAAATTATAATTAATAATGTTTACAATATCAAGTATTTGCTAATGATTACTGTATGATTTGTAAACCTTTTTTTAAGAAATCTTTTGTAAAGCATCTATAAACATACATAGTTAGATGGAGCAGATATTTGTTAATGGCTAATAATTTTGTAAAGTTTGTAAGTCGCCTATAAACACAAATGATAGTAATGCTAATAATTGGTAAACATTATTAATTATCATTTGTTTGTAAAATAACTATCAACTTAAGTTAAATTAACTATCAATTTACCCTTTTATTAATGATGTTTATAAAGTGTGCCCTGATGGGCTATCTTTCCACCGCTGTAAATGGGACATGGAGAATAAGACAAACGGGGATGCCTCTATCCTCCAAATAAACACTGCTCACTTTGTTTCAACACTCGTTTAAATTGAAAGCTTAGTAGGTGGCAGAGGAACCAATGTTGTAATTTAAAAGCTTCTAAGTAATCCTGATAAGAAGAATTTTCTTGAGTGTGTGTGCAGTGAGCCACTCACTATATGGCAGCTTAAAGGGCTAAAATGTGTCCATGTGTCATTCTTTTCAAGCCACTTTAATCCCTTTTCAATGGACTTTTCTGTTTGGAATCATCCAGAAATGATAAAGATGGAGTCACGTTACTCGGACACTAGATGGCAATACAATACCGTATGACAGCAAAAGTCAGTCTGCTTCCCTTCCACAGTATACAAAGGAAATAAACCCCCCAAAAACAACAAAAAAAACATTGGGTATTTTGTGGAGTGCAATACATCTTTTAATACAGTAGTTTTGTATCATGAGAAAATAAAGCAAAAAAACTGAAAACATTTTTAAAACTCATTCAGTCAATACAAAAATAAAATGTCAATGTTTGTGTGAATTTCAGAGAAGCATCTCAGAGAATTCACTGGTGGCCATGGACTTTTCTGGCCAAAAGAGCCGGGTGATCGAGAACCCGTCTGAGGCGCTGTCTGTGGCTGTAGAGGAAGGCCTGTCATGGAGGGTAAGTCCAGGCATCACCGGTGAAAACATCATGTGAACTTAATGAAATCTCTAAAACAAATGGTGCTTTAAAAAAAAAAAAAAAAAGGTGTGAGAGAATCTATGAACAAATTATTCATCCTGCGCTCTTACAATGTACAACCTTATCATATCTGTTAATTTCCAGTGTAACAAGAGTTATTAAGAATGTACATATTATTTTTGATATACAACAGTACATTCTTACAAACGGTGGCTTAACAAGAAAATAAAGCTTATAAGGTCAACACTTGTAAGAACCTCCATAAGTTGTAATCACCTTTGTAGAATACAAAGGCCAGGGCAATGGGATACATTAACTATATATTAACATTACCTCAACTAATACCGTGGCTGTAACTCTCCCGTAGAGGAAGAGCTGCCACCGTCTGAGCGGCCATGGGAGCCCTTCCACATCACAGAGCTCCGTGTCAAACATAGGTTTGTGGGTCATTTTAAAAAAAGAAAAATGTATTTGCCATTTTATTTAACAATTCAAATAGATCATTTACAATTTATTATTTCTCTTTGTGCTTCAGCCCTCCACTTGGCTCAGTCTTGGTTCCACGGCAAACTGTCTCGGGATGAGGCTCAGCGTCTAATCACTCAACAGGGTCTTATCGATGGGTAAGCAGTTGTACTCCTTTTTTGTGTGTTTTACATTATGTCATTAAAGACTTTAAGTAGATTGGTTGTAGGTAGAACACTTGGCTTACAGCATTTGGTGCATGATCCTTAACCTTTTTTTTTTGTTTTTATATATCCACTTTTTTGAAGGACAAGCCTGGCAGTACTGTTAATACTGGGTAATTCCCCTGTTAAATACATATCAAGCGCGTAACGTTTGAATCAAACAAACACAGTATTGTATTTGACAATACAGTAGTGCAATTACAAAATATACAAAATATAATCATCGTAGAGTGTGACAAGCATTTTAAGACATAAGAAACATGAGAATTATTGTATTATCTCAACATTGTAGCTTTATATATTTTACATTTGTCAAGATAATGGAAGCAGATCTCCCAAAAGCAAAAACAAGGGAGGAAAAGCAATATTTTCTGGTGGTCCATAACAGACTGGGTTTACGTCTGTCTTTCTTTAAGTACTGGAAAATGCTGCAAAATGCGTTTTAAAAAAAAATAATAATAATAATAAATACATATTCTGTATATTTTAGGAAATTAGAAGTAGGGTTTAAAGTGAGAATAACTGTTGAAAGCTTTCTTTTTGTTTTCAGAGTATTTCTTCTGAGGGACAGCCAAAGCAACCCTAAGACATTTGTACTGTCGCTGTGCCACATGCAGAAAATCAAACACTTTCAGATCTTACCTGTGAGTACAATTCACTGTTTGACAATATTTTTTTTTAAATTTATTATTTATTTTTTTTATAAATCTTCCAAAAACAACCTCTAAATTTGAGCCTCGTGTTCAGTAGAGATGCACTGATTACAATTTCCTCGGCTGATTCCGATTTCTGTCTGACCTGCCGATTCCGATTTCCGACTATAATTGACAGCATACACAAATGTTTTTGTAACTTTTCTTTTAATGGAGAATTCAATTGTATGTCAGACATATTATTCTTTAGTGTGTACTGTATGCAGGCCTATTATAGAGTCAACTATTTATCAGGCTATCTATCTAAAACTATTTTATTTATTTATTTATTTGTATATCAGTATTTATTTACAAGAATGTAAAGGCGTGTCTATGATATTATATTAACTCCCAGCATGCATAGTAATAAATTACGATATAATATATTAAGTTAGTTGCTCCAAATGTTTTAAGGTTGTTCCTCCGCGGCTTATTTTGGACTTGCAGGTGTTATAAAGTGCAAGCTTTATGTCTTCTTCACTCCCTCTGAAGAACTTCCTCAGCAACGACAAGTTGTGTCTGTGTGGCTGTGACGTTACTGTCTGTGCCGCTGTATGTGCAACGTAAAACCATCATAAGTGTAAGGTTGACCGGCAAAAACCGATCAATCGGTGCGTCTCTAAAGTTCAGCAAGTCATCCATCTCTTGTGTGTAGATATGAAATGTATGCATGTGTACGTGTGCATACTCCACTGCAGGTGGATGATGAAGGGGAGTTATTCTACAGTCTGGATGACGGCCACACACGGTTCACCGACTTGATCCAGTTGGTGGAGTTTTACCAGCTAAACCGAGGGGTGTTGCCCTGCAAGCTCAAACACCACTGTGCCCGTATCACCCTGTGAACAAGGGACCCAAGAGACCCACGAGGGCCCAAATGCACCTTAACTCCAGGGCCTTTCTGGACAAACACTCCCAGTGTTCCTGTGCCTTGAAGAAGAAATATAGACGGACTAAACAGCCACGTTAACTGAAACCACTGTTACCATCCACTATCGTCCACATTCATACTGTGCTACATGGTCCCTCCTAAATTTTTAATTTTCTGATAAAAACTGAATTTGAAAATAGACTATAATAACTGGTGTGATAAAAATGTTCTGCCGTTTCCTTCTGGTGAAGTCTTTGGCCCTGTAATGTGCTCATGTGTGGCGGTAAATCCATTGGGCAAAGTCCAAACATGACTTCTTGTACTCTGCATGGTGGAGCTGAATGTGCACCGCAAGCAGCTTGTGATTCTAACAACATCACGACACCAGTGAAAGAAAGTAGTTGTTTTCTTAATGATACGCAGTAGCTGGAATTTGAGTTTTCACTGAAAACATTTCTTCTGCAGTATTTGTATGTACTTGTCATCCATTTTTATTTGAAACTCTATCATGCTGGGAATTGTAGTACACCACACTTCTGTCTTCTTAAATTTGAGTAAAACTAAGATATCTTACTTTTCATTGTCATTGTATTTCTAAGTATTCAGGTACTTTTTAAAAAAGATAATTACTGTTGTTTTCTATTTGAGAGCAAAAAGAAAACCTCTCAGGAAGTGTCACTGTACATGCCCTGCAAGCTGGATTGAGACTGCTGTAGAGACGAAAGGAGACGTGATGTACAGGTTGAGAGAAATGGCACACAATCTCACTGCACTGTACATTCATTTTAAATGTATGTGATTAAATGAAATGTTTGTATTACATGAAATTAGTTGTGAGCTTGCTCTAGAGCGAGAGGAGTGAAACATATTTCACCAATTTTAGATGTAGTCTAAGCCATTAAGATGGAGATCAGAAATACTGTGTGACTGATTTCAATCATATCTGAGATAAGGTATGTAGTTTGCAAAACCTGGGTTGGATGTATTTTGATGTTATTGCCACTGATGTGGATACATTGTTTCGGATATTGTTTTGTTTTCAAAAAGCAAATGATGCATCAGCTTTTAAAAACGACATATTTTAAATCGGCGACATGATTGAAATCACCATCTTCTGTTAGTAGTTTCATTTTATTTTTATTTTTTTGTCATCTGTACAACAGTGCATTGAACAATGAATGTCATGGACTGCATAGTTTTATATATAAACAAAGTCTGTTTGTAACGTATTATTTCTATGATTTATTGTCCTATTGAACAATAAGCTGCAAGGTAAACGCATTGTGCGTTAAAACCACATTACAGTAGGTTAGAGTTAAAAACTGCCAGCAGTTCCTTCAGTTCAGCACGCAGCACAGTAAACTCTAAGCTCAAAAGCCCAGATCTGGGACAGTGTGATGCAATCGATCACAAGGCTGATAAAACTCAGCCTTCATTATATTATTATACATTATTGTCTTTGTATGGTAAATGGGGCATGCATGGTTATGATACAAATGCAATGACAGACGCTAAATCTCACTATAAAGTGAAACGTCCACCTGAGCCATCTCATCAGCACACAGTGGGGCGCTTCTCTGCTCAGAAAGATTTTCATTGTGAATACATAAGTCATGATTTTCTAATGAGATCCAGCACATGGTTAAATTTAGTCGCGCTATATAGCCTGTGTATGGGACACATTAGCCCAACGTTGTCTAGTATGATTTACTGAATTCTGTGGGCAGCATATGTATGCATGCTGTGTATGTGTTCTCCACCTCAATTATTTTTATAACCACTAGATGGTACTAGAAGCATTTTGCTTTTGCTTGTCCTTGTTTATGTTTGAAATCCTAATGTGTCTATTCTAGTGCAATTTAAATTACATAATACATATAAAATGTGTCAAAGGTGCAAGTTGGGTTCATCTTGACTTAAAAAAAAAAATTATTAAGTTACCTTTAAAAGTTGTGCAGCTAAAACTTAATTGCTATTGAACATTTTTATATGCAAAGGTTTATCTGGGAATACAACACACCTATACATATGCCATGACGTTCAAGGCTCTATATAATATGAAATATGAAACCAATAGTAATGGCTATGATTGTTCCCTCCACAACAGTAAACGGTAGAATACCTTGTCTTGAAGCATTTGTGTTAAACAATCTTCTCTGTTGTGATACAAACGCATTGGCCCTATACCTCCCCTGCTCTACTTCAATAGCACATTTTGAAACAGTGCTCACATCCAGGGGAGATGTGCGCACACAGAGAAGTCTTAAATGCACCCCTGCTTCCGAGGTCTTGTGCTAAATGTTGTTTTGGATGTATTCCTGCCATTGATCGGAGTCTGGCTGCAGGGGGAGAGATGGCAGCTGGGAGAGACTGCGCTTCCTTTAATGAATTCATCCAGCTCTATCCTGCCCAAACGGCCTGTGGATACAGCATTTCTCCCAGTAAATAAAGACCCTCTCTCCGCTCTGTCTCTGGCCCTCATGGACAACACCACTGTTCCTAACACTTCTCACCACTACACTAGTTTTACTCCTGCCTGCACTCTCACTCTTATGACTTCAGGTTTTGCACTTCAGAGTTGTCAACTTCACTCTGTTCTTAAATGCCCCTCTCGTTGTATTCCCCGAGTCTGTATTCAATTATCTAGCTTCGCTGTCTTCGAGCAATTACTGATTATCTCCAATGTAGTGAAGACCTTGGTGTTTGCTCTGCTCTTGATCCACAAAAGGGCATTATCTGGGCCTGGGTATGAGTCAAGGCAGAGCGTATGAGGAAATGAGGCTCGGTTTGTTTAGGGGATGCGCTATAGTGAAGGTTAGAGGCTTTAACTGTTCCTTTGCAAAGGGCTCTCCCATAAGGGGTATCAAAAGCCAAAAGCAAATCCAACAGCTCTTGACTTTAACTACAGTTAAGTAGCCGAAGTGGACTGTAGCAAAGATAATCGTGGGCCATGAGGAAAAAACAAAGTAGATATGTTAAAGATTCACTTCACACACAATGCAGATACCTGGTTGAGCAAATTATTAGAACTATATTAAATCGTACATGAACTGTGATTAATTGAGCTGCATTGCACATTGTTTTTAGTTTGACTTTATTTCATTTTTCAGAAATAAACATTTAGTTTTAGACACTGATGCACCACACTGTAGCAAGTATCTTGTCTTAATAGATTATATATTCGAGGCTACAGGCAGTGAAAGTCCCCCCACTGTTCTTCATGAGCCTATAAAGCAAAAATTAAGAGGGAGGATTTTCTCCCTTAAAACACTGAAGCCAGTCCAGGTACAGATTAATGCAAAACCAGCCGATGATTATTTTTTTATGTATAATGTAAATATGTATTAAATATCTAATAATAAAAGAAAACACAAGAACAGCGACACATTTTTTTAGAGCACTGAGGTTTATCTCATGCATCAAAGAAATATTATATTTCTACATTCGTACTTTCTATTTGTAACATGAAGGCATTATGGGTATTAGTTGCAAGTTATTTAATGTGTCCAGTTAATCCAAAATGCCCCCCAGATATTTTTAAATGCCCTACAGAATATTCTGTATGTTTTGTTTAAAATGATGAATTGATAAATAGAAAATGACTACTTTTGTGATGAATAACAAACATATTTTAATATAGATTTTGAACATGTAAACTTATCGTAAAAGCAAGGTTTTTAGAGGCTGAAATCTCTATGTGACATGTAGTTAGAAAATACTTCTATGCTTTATAACTGAGTGTTAATTTTTTGCAGATAATGGGGTTTTAATAATAATGATACATTCATTGTAAACCAAATCTGAAGGTACCATACAATTAATGCCTTTCATATCTTTTCACACTGTGCATTATATTTTTTGAGACCAGTGTAGTGCCGTGATGTGTGATGGGGAATTTTCTTGGTGTATTGAGCATCTTTGGTAATATATTATGGCTCAGATAATTGCCCAGACAGAGCTTGCTCTATAAATCGCCTTTTCTAACCTCTGATATATTTTTCTGGGGGTCTTGGAACTGGCAAACGGTAAGTGCCAAGCTTTGTTAATTACAAGTATAGCACATCCACTCGTCAAATAATGGATTTGGTTTGCAATTTCAAGTTTTAATAATCAATTACTGGCAGTAATTCTCTGTGGAGTCACAGGATAGTCATTAAATCTCAAAAGGAGCATGCAATGTAGCTTTTTCCAAAGCCCTATTTTTAAATACATAAGGGAACAGGGTCTGCTTTAATCCGATGCATTTTGTTGCCTTGTTACAATGTAAAGTAGCTCAATTAGAGCTAGACAGCAGCGCTTGTAAAATAAGTGTTTAAGACAGTGAGTGATAAATGATCATATTAATGCTTATTCCTACAGGAACTGAGCCAACAAGGACACGACTAGAAATATGTTGCAGTAATACTGCATATCAGCTTGTTGTTTTTTTTCTTTATTTTGAGTTACTGCTTTTATTATGTTGAAGCCAGAAGTTTCATTTAACACCAAGTTCTGTATGAACTCCATAAAGCAGACATATCTGTCTGTTGTTGTTGGGCCTGAAACATCTCTGTAACTGGCCTCTTTGATCTTAGCAAACAGGTAGATGTAGTGGTATCGAATCAGTGTGCTCCTTTCCCCCCCTATACAGCAGGGTTCCTGTTATTGTATTTTCAAGTCCACCTTCAAAGCTGAAACATTGCAGAGGTTCTTCTTGACCTTGAGAAATTAACATGGGAGGACTGGCTTTGCTCTGAGGGAGCCCTATAGAGGCCACGTCCCCTCCTAATCCCCAGTTGAAAGGCATACCTCTCCTGCTCAGACAACATAGTAACATCCCAGCAAGCTAAGTGTTTATACCATAGAAATAATACTATTGTATTTCTATGCTTTACACGATATCAGATGATATATCAAAACATATAACCTTTAATTTCTTTTAGGGTTATTTAATCCGGACATTTTGTCTTTGTGAGATAGGTTGTGTTTGTGTGTATAATGTGTGTGTGAGGTAGTGAGACGGAGACAGAGAGAGGAATGGCCCTGCACAGATGAACAAACAGTGAATCTGAAGTGCAGCGCCCTGTGTGGCTGCCCACCAACTGAACAACATTAAGGCAGTCCTCCATGTAAAACCTGCTCACTTCTCCCGCAAACACTCGAGTTTGGCAAATGGGCAGCGACTCAGCGGGGAGGAGCTCTCACTGGATGGCAGACAGTGAGCTATGGACAGCAGGGAGACACAAACCACAGCTTCTGGTGGTGATGGACTGATGTTTTAGGTGATCAAAAGGATGGATAAGAAAAGGAAAACGACAGGGGTAGCACCGGGAGGGGGTCTTGGAGAGGAAAACATTTTGGACTTTAAAGCCAGAAAGACATGATAAGCAAAGTAAAGCTGAGATGTTTGACAATGCAGCACTTGGGGTGAATATTATCGTACACTAGTAAAAGTAGACCAAAATCTCTCAGATTCACTTTCCTGTGATCGCCATCATTCACACCATAACATGGAGTTGGGACTCCAAAACAACATGATATACTGTATATCGTGGGCAATTTACTTCAAGGTTGCGGAGCAGAATTTAGGATGATATATTGTCCTCGCGTTTTTACTGCAAAATAGGTCAAAAATGTTCACAGTGGCACACACTGATACACATGCGCATGTGCACAAGCACATTTACACACGTATTGGATCAATTTACATTCCTGCCTACTTTTTTCTCTCATTTACATGGTGTGCGAGTGACTCCTGAACAGGGTAGGAAGCTTTGTGGAAGAATTAGGAAATAGTCCATTTCTGAGAACACAGTGGAATAGAAGCAGAGCAGCATATGTTGGGATTTGAATGGTCAATCGATGAATAACCCAGAGCGATGTTTTTCAGTGCAGATTGGCAGGCATTGTGCAGTGGTATCTGTGTGTATGTGTGTAAGAGAGAGGGAATTCATCCTTCCCCAAAGTATTACGCAGTGGTCAAAAATATTTGCAATGCCAGGAGGTATTTTGAAAAATATTTGAAAAAATTCAATACCGTGGTGACCTTTTGCTGGGCATTTGTGAACAGATTCACTCTATGTCTAATCTGGCTCAGAGTCAGGGAGGATCTGTGTTACTGTACCATGCAGTCGGTTCTAAATTATGTTAATCTATTCTGCTTGTGCATTTACTTTGATGTCTTTATTAAAATCTTTTATTTTATTTTTATACAAGTCGAGGTGGCTTGCCACAAATTTAACAAAACAAAAAACCTAAACATTTAATTGGCATGCACAAAAATGTACATACTATGAAACTGACTGTTGCCTGTATAATTCATAATGGAAATACATTATATGCGATCCAGAAGGATTTCTTTTTAATGCAGATTTTTACAAAGGCACATTATTTGCATCAAAATCTTTATTATTGTTATTTTTCTCCCATATCTACTGTACATGATATATGACTATAAATATATATATTGATATAGTTACTGCAAATCATTTAATTTCTGTTCACTTGGATCTTCTTACTGATGAGTTAATGTGAAATGCTCCTCATTGTAGAAAGCACTACCACAAGAGGGCAGAAAATAACACTCAATACAATGCATTTATAATTCCTTATATTTTATGCCTGCAGCATTTTATACTACAGATCTATTTCTTTTTAAGAATGGGCCGTTGTAGTACAGACAGCTGGCAGTGGCATTTAGTATTTGCTAGCAGTAATTTAATTTGTTTTTATGGTGATGGAGAGGATGTTTTCACTGTACAATTATATGCAACATATGCATCACACATATTACCAATTATGAAATTAAAGTAAAAGATTGACAGAAAAAAAAGTAAATGTATGAAATAATGTTTCAAATCAAGCTTTAATATAAATCTAAAGGTCAGTTTTTACAACACCATAAATGAAAAGAAATAGGAAGTAAAGAATCTAAACAATGGTAAGTTTAGCTTTAAATGAGAAACAGTGAGGGGACAATATTTTCAGTGATTTATACAGAAAACAATTATTCAATGTTTAAATGTTTCGTTATTTCTAAACATAGTTTATTTCAATGCTTTGTTTGTCATATGCACAGAGAACGTGTTATACAATGCAATGGAATCCAAAGTTTCTGGTCCTCTTTAATTGCCATCTAGAGAGCAATATGCAATTTAAAAAGAAAATCTTTTTTTCCGAATGTTACAACAGCACAATATGAACAAAAGAAAGAGGTAGTGAGACATGTATAAAAATGAAATAGAATGAAAAAAGTATAATAATTCTAAAACTCCCAAATAAGAGCCATGCTATCAGTTGTAGTACACGGAATTGTGTCTTCACTCTGCAGAGCCGAGACTTTGCTGACTAATCAGCCATCTAATGCTGACCAATGTTTGTTGGGTGGATACTGTCTCGCAAGTTCCACCGCAACATGGAGTAATGAAAGTAACACACTCATACTGTACGTTACACATAGAGGCCATGGACATGGGCCTGCTGGCAGCAGAAAACAGGATGATTTCAGTGGTATTGAGTAACTGAGAAATCAATATAGTTCTGGATTAATGCATGACATAAAAAATCCTTGGTTGCTGCTGTTATTGATCATTATTCTACAATTTAAGGTCATTCGCTAGGTATAATAGTTTTAAAATGGTGTTTTAAATGTGCTTGGCTGGAGAGGTCGCTAAATAGCCCCATGCTGAAATGTCAAGTGACCCGAGTGTGGCAAAAGAACAATGCGCATCCCCAGAGCCTTTGGCAGCGAAAACGGATAGCACAAATTTGATGCCAAGTGGGGCTGATTCCCTGTTCCCCCTGTTGCGATTTGATTGGCTATTTGCCAAGTGCTGTTGTCATCGTTTGCTCGTAGCTGGCAGAAGTTCGTATGTCTTTTAAAGAAGATAGTAACTGTGGTCACCATGACCGCTGGGGATTTTAAAGTCTGCCTTTTAAATGATTTAAGATTAAACACCTCTTTGCCCACCAGCTGCGGTATATTGTTCCAAACCAAATCCTGTCAAAAAAAAAAATCAGATTCAATGTCTAATGGTTCACCAGGAAAAAAATGGCTAGCTTGTCAGAGAAAATGTTTTTTTCTCCTGTGTATGTTATTGGAATGGTCAAGAACAGGCTTTCAGGATCTCAAGCGTTAGTTATGATAGTTTATGCAAATGCGGTGCAGTGAGAATATAGTCTTCATCTGCCAAATCTTTAAACACAATTTACATTAACCAGCATGTACTCCAAAAGTAGATACACACTCAGGAGTGGTGCTGACAAACTGCCTCATGAGAGCCTGAATGTCATCATATATAATCTGATCATCCAAAATGTCGCTGTGGACATGCAGCCATGCCAGATGGGTTCATCTCCTCAGAGTGAGAGCGTTACGGAGCCAAGTTTTCAGTCGACAAAGTCCTGAGAAAGATCTCTCTGAAAATGCTCTATACACAGGTACACACACACGCAGCTTGATCAGCTTTTAGCCTTCACTGAAGAGTCCCCTTGTTTGTGGTTGTGGGTTTGACATAAATCCTCCAATTCCATGGACTGTATGGAACTTTACAGGATATTTTCTCTGGTGTCACACCACAAACACCTTTGCCTACTTGTGTTTTTTCAGCATGACAGCACCAAAACAAGGCCATAGACCTGGGACATCCTTGAAATTGCCTTTATCCAGCGTCTGGCTGACTGACTGACTGACTGACTAACTGGCTGGCTTAAAGCTAAAATCATGGGGTTATATAATATAGATACGGTACATGAATAGTAGGAGCATATGTTTCAGTGGTTTCAATACACTCTGCAACTGGTATAAGCAATGTTGTTTTGACAGTAGGGAATTAAATTTAAATCAAATAGGTGATGCCCTGAAAAGTTTGCATTATGTCGGTGAAAATGTTGCAGTGAACATGGCATGCCTCTTAACAGTGTTTGCCTCTTTAATTAGGTGTGTGTTTAGTTTACACTACATGTACGTCTCACAAACACAACCAAGCACCACAGCAACAAGACTAATATATTCTGTGGCGGTTGCAAGGAAAGAGAAAGACTGTGAAATGTGCAGTGAAGTGAGACATAAATGGTTCAAGACAGGATCTGACACTGTCATTCATTCAGCACAATAAAAACCCATTTGTCACTGGAACTTACATTATTATCTGCAAAGAACTACACAAACACAAGTACAGCGCAATGACACTAAAGTCCAACACGACCATTGAGTATTTGTCGCCATTTTTTTGATGTAAATGATAAGAAATTAAACAAAACAATCAAAGGTAACAAATTCTATGTTAATATTTTTGCAAAATGTTCAAAACAAGATTGCCAATTGTCCCTCCACTGTCCCCTCTACATCTCTATCATTGCCCAGAGGCTTTCTCTCCCCTCAGATAGAGGCCAGCATAAGATACAGCTCGTCCTTCAACTGAGAGATTTACAGCACAGCTCACAGACTTATTCAATTCATCAACAAGCCACAATGCATACACATTCCAACACTGATCCGCTAGACAGCAATGGTACCTTATAACTGTGTGCAAACTCCATTTCATGTTATCAAAAAAAAAAAAAAAAAAGAGGGTTTTGGACGATTTAATACACAGAGAATGTTTTGAGAGCATGCTATTTGTTTACTTAGCGCTTCCTTTCAGGCTGAGGTTGAATGGAGGCTAACGTCAATCATACCTCTGGACCATAGTTGTGTACTGTTAACTGCCAGTCTTTGCCCCTTATTATAACACAAGTTAATTGAATCCTGGTCCAGTATTGCCGCCCAGATGCTTCTGTGTGTATAAAGGTACAAAAGTGATGGAGCAGGTGTAGCAATATTTGCACTTAGTGTATTTCCACTGAATATCAGTTTGCTCTGGTCAGACATTTAAAAGAATAGTTCTAGCTTTGTAAACCCCTTTCATTTAGTGCTGGGCAGTATTCCTATCTTCCTGTTTTCAAAAGAGTCCTCTTTGACCCACATATACCAACAACAGAGAAATACTTCAGTCTGAGCTACCGCACATGGATTGGTTGGCTTGCTAAAGATACACCAAGAAATGGGATATGGACAAAATGGCCATGACCTCAGACATGACTGCACACTAAAAGGAAATGAATGCATCTTTGTCCATAACAGACTGTTGAACACAGGGACCACAACATATTTATGTGTAATGGTTTGCAGAGGTGGTCAACTCACATGGTGGTGGATTAATTGCTATCATATTTCTTCAACGACTGAAACATGGCAATAGGAATTTACTAGCTGTGGAGCCGAATGGTTACAGAGCATGCCATATAACTCCAACGTCTCCGGTTCGATTCTGACCTTGGAACCTTTGTTGCATGTCACCCCCCCCCCCCCCCCCCCTCCCCATTACAAGTGTGACTCTACACTGTCATCTGTCTAATAAAGGCCAAAAATATAAACTTAAAGAAAAAACTGTTTTACTAACTGTAGTCTCTGTGTGTACACATGTGTGTGTCCCTCTGTGTAAACGATGGTAATGGACGACAGTATTATTGGTAAACAGGTATTCACATACACATGCAAACATGTCCACTTACTATTTACTGGAAATAAAAATGGATCTAGACCTTTTGATCCAAATGATCACCTATCACCACACAAAATATGATTTTCAAAGTTAGAACCTAGCAGATGAACATGGTGTAGCATTTAGCAGCTAAAGGTCCAGATATTTCTGAGTAAAAGCTCAAAGAAAAGTGACTATTGGACACCTGACACTTATCATGTGACCAGAAAAACAACTCCACATGAATGCTACTGTTGCTGAATATCAAGACATCTTGAGAGTGTTGACCTTTAAGCAAACGTGTGGATGTGGACTGTTAGAGAAATGCCAGTTCGCCTCCTTGGTCACTGCCAAGGTGCCCTTGAGCAAGGCACCGGCCCCCCAAACTGCTCCCTATGCTGTATAGTAGTTGCCCACTAATCCAACAACTAGGATGGGTTAAATGCAGGAGCTCGATTTCACTGTGTGTGATGTGCTGTGCATGTCTGACAATAAAGTTAATTCCATTCTAGTCTTTTGTAAACTCTGATGCACACATTCGCATTGTTGACCAATGGCAGGACAGCTTGACTGTGCTGACCTTGTGTGAGGAAACAGGTTCAAAAGTCCAATTTTCAGTGTCCAAAACTGAAGGAGCTATTGTAGATTATTATCTTAGTGATATACCATCCACTTTTATAAATAATGAACAGTTACACATTTTTGGAAATATGCTTAAATTCGCTTTCTTTCAGAAAGTTAGATGAGATGATTGACACCACTCTCATATGTCTCTGCTAAATATGAAGCTACATCTGGCAGCTGGTTTGCTTAGCTTAGCGAAAAGACTGGAAACAGATGGAAACAGCTAGCCTGGCTCTGTCTAAAGGTGACAAAAATCTTCTCTTCATTATCTTTGGTATCTTCATTACCAAAGATCTTCATCTTAAAGGCTCACTAGTTAGCCTTCCCTTGTTTAAAATGCAAAAAATCTCAACCAAAGAGCGGTCCCCAGGAAGACTTCTGCTGAGCCAAATGTGCCAAAGATAGACAGTGACACGAGCTAAGAGCTAACAAAGCCTGTGGTCGGCATGCAGCAGCCAAAACGTGTATGGTCAGCTAATTTAATTATGTAATCTGATATACAACCTGCTGCTCAAATTAGCCTTCACTATGCAGTCTGGGAAGTCTTCCCATTCTCTTATAAATTGCACGACATTTTACACAGTGTAGTACAGTATAGCTATTGTAAATCTGGGTCTGATTTGTGTTATATTTGACACTTTTTACACTCTGGTCATAAACAACTTGATGAGTCTTTGTTTTCATTTCAAATGAACTTCAAACATTGGTTTATTTCAAACCAACCCAATGCTTCTGAGGACTTTTTCCCAGACTGAGGGGCACTGTCACTGGCACATATTATATAAAACAAATTAAAACTATGACGATAGTGTCTACTTTTCTCAGGTGTCCACATACTTTTAGTCACACAGAACAGTGCACTATTGTCAATAGTGTATACTCAATGTGCCAATAAGTAAATAAAGCTTTGGACAAAAAAAGGTAATTTAGAAGATGAGCTATAGTGTGTAATCATGATGTACACTGTAACAATTGTTACTTCATTTTATGTAAGCTATTCAACACACCTTTGAGGGTTTTATAAACAATACTGCATGAAACCCCCTTTCTTCGTGGATTGGAGAGCAATGTCACAGGAAATTGAAATTGCAAAGATTTGACATCTTTTTCTCTTTTTTTTTTGCAAAGCAGGCTGCTCCTCATATCAGTGAAGCAATACTTGAGATAAGGATAGCCCAATTTCAGCACAATTGGCAGAGGACTATTCCCCCAAAGTAAAAGCATGTATTTCACTTACAGTGTTGAGCGCAGATTTCCACAACAGTTCTGAATATGTTGACCGTTGTCAGGGAGTATACAGTTTTACTTGACTCATATAACATATAAACAGTTATTTACTGCTAAGGGACCTCTGAGTGATGGTTTAAATGAAAAGAGGCACAGTAACACGTTGACGTTTTACCCCACATTGATATCATCCTTTTGCATTGATGATTAGAATCAGATCAGAAATAAGCAGTTTTGATCAAAATAGTTAAATCAATGGGTAGATTGTGCGTGTGCACACCTAAAACGATTATAATTCATTTTATTGCTGTATAATCTACAGCTCCCGTAATCCAAACTGTGTGGGAGTGGAAGCCATTGTGGAAGAGCTTTATGATGCTGTTTCTCTGATGACCCTACCTTCTCCCCATTAATACAAAAAAGTCAGTACATTCCTTTCATAATAAGGGCCTCAATATCTAATCTGATTCATTGTAATGTGTATTAGCTTCCAATTAAAATCAAGTTGATGTAGCAACAGAAAAAAAAGATGAGCAACCTATATAAATTCTTTCATATGAACAAACCGGTCTTCAAGGAACATGTTTATTTACATATCAAACAAATAAAGCTTGGCCAAATACTTAATACACCTGACTGTAAATATTTTGTTTCATTTTTACCAAGCACAAAGACACACCTAAAATGACCATGTAAACTAGATGCAGTAATAGCCCGAATCAGGCAGTGCTGAATTGTTCAGTTGTGTATAAAGGCAAGCCCAGCAGTTTCCATTATTATATACACAGCCAGAGGAGCAAATGATAGGTTGTGTTGTGCAGCTGTAGTTGCAGGCTGCTCCTAATGGCTTGAGCCGTTACGCTGTTATACTAAAGTTAGATAATGGCTGATTCACTGAAAAAGAATGAAGGACTTATATTAAGTGTTCAATGATGCCTCTTATTTCTGTTCTCTCAATAAATGCACTGTAACCTGTACCCTTAGCTAACTTAACATTTTGGGAGATACAGTAGAGGCAGTATTAGACATCTGATCTTTTTTGGTAAAATCTTTGCTAATTATTCATCGTGATTAGTTTTAATGAGCTATATCAAAATGAGTGACTGATGGTAATAATAAACGTCTAATAAACTCCAAAGTCTAACCCTCATTGATCTCCCAAACAGCAGCCTATGCTCCTGTTTGAATCAACATTACAGGCACACATTTCATTCCATCAGTGAATTATGCCGTGCACTGCTCCTGACTGACTTGTGTTTTAGTTTTAATCTGCTTGAATATGCATTTGTTTCACCGTGTGAGGAGGGGAAGCAGGTTTTAAGTCTTCATCCTGACTCACATTTGCAATGTGGTTGTTTTACACAGTGAGCCTTTCGAGTTAAATGCTACTGTAAAGGCTATTGGGATCGTTTAATGTTTAACAATCAGCTGATCAGGCCGCGGTGACCATGACAGAAAGACACTACTGAGTATATTGAGTATTCATTTTCTTTCTGTGGAGGTAAAACGTTTGAAAGACGAATCAGCGATTCAAAACTGAAGGCCAACAGGCTTTTTGAGTTGATTTATACTCGTGATGTGTGCTGTAATATTGACACAGAAGTGTTTGTCTTCTGAGAAAACAACTGTCAATTAAACACTGCCTGCCTCTTTTTGTCAATGATCATATATCTGAAGAAGATCAGTGAGATATTTGTCTGAAGAACACCATTGATCTGATACACATACTTAAGAATCAATGGCAGATTATACACAATGCTACTGTACTGTATATTCAAATGTCTGGCCTTTTTCTAGTATGTCTACACAGATTCACATACACATGTAATCGTCACATCAAATGACATCACCTATTGAGGTCACCTTTGCTAACTATGCACTAATGCATTTTAATAAAATACCAAATGTCATCATGTCGAGCATTATGGCACTAGTCTGTCTCTTTTCAGCCTTCATATGACCATGCAAATGTCGCTAAGGATTTGCACAAAAATAATTTTCTTGCTTTAACTTTCGAACATGTTAGTGTGACATAAGAGACAGGGAATGCACTGCAAATGTATTTTTCTGAAAAGTGTTTGAAAAACGACTTTAAAAACAACTTTAAGCCGTATTGAAATATACAAGCTGCATCAAGAAACTTCTACTAACTATTTAACTCTTTTTGTCTGCCCAATTCTTCAAAATCCTCCATGTGATTAATAGAATTTCACGATTTGTCCTCACCAAACACCAATTCGCAAATAAAGTATTGTGACAAATAAAAATATTAATTGGACAAAGGAGTGTCACGGGTAAATGAATGTTTTTTTTATGGTATAAGTACCACACAAAGAAAAGATATTCCATACTCAGACACACTAATGTCGCTCATGCCTTTTTCAGAGCATCCCTGTCCCTCTCTCAGCTCTCAGGGTCCCCTGATGTTGAAGAAATGGAAATAGATGCAATCAGGATTCAACACATGATGTCTCTAATATAAATTCAGGACCATAGAGGTGACTGAATAATACCATTAATGACATTTTTACATTGACTAAAAGTCAGAGTTCCCCTTCATTAATTTTACACTCACTCTTTAGTGCAAGATTTCTGCTCCTTAGCCTCTGTTGGCAACAAAGCCACTTCTGTCCACACAGGTAATTTTCAATAAATGACATAAACTTTAAGTGCTAGTTTGGGATAATGTTAACATTGTGTGAAAGAATGCACATCATCAGGTAGATAAGAGCTGATAAGTGCAATCAATGCCTTTGAAATAGAGATGACAAAAGCCGCAGGAAAACCCAGAAACCCTGATTATCTCCAAAAATTGCCACTGGCTGTCCAGCCAACTGTCGAAATGCTAATCTTTTTAGATCTGATGGCTTTGTATTTCAGTAAAACATACAGTCGTATAACTAATATCCTTATCTTCTGTTCCCTCTTTGTGGCTAAATGGATGTTGTGGGTTTTCATTTCGATGCTGTTCTGCTATGATGAGGATTTTGGATAAAGATGGACTTGAGCTGCCCGTAAGAGAAAAGAAGAACCGGATTTTCTTGTTGCCCGTAAGAGTACATACAGTACATGTAATTGGAAATGTATGATATACACAGTAGATCTATATCATCTAACTAGCTAAATTACTTTTACACCATTTACACAAATCTGGAATTTAAGTGTGCGATTGCATTGGTTGAATAATTCAGATATCACTTTTTCTCTCTGTAAGAAGCGTATGTCTTTATTTCTATAAGGGACACAGTGTTTCAATCCAAACCATAGAACTTCTTATTTGACCATGAATAGTACTTTCCTCTGGAGCCTTAGATTGTTATTGTACAGGATGGCCTTATTCCTGTTAAAGGCCGGGCGCCCAAGCTGGGACATCTCTCCTTTAAATCAGCTTTGGGATCTCATAGACTGCACTGATTTCCTTGTAGGCCTTTGTGCTCTTAAGAAGTGATCACCCTCCTTCAATGCCCCGTGGATTAAACAGGGCAGGCTGGTTCACTCCTCTCTTATTCAGCTTCACAACGACTCTACCTTTGTAGCCAATAAAAGGCTAACTAGAAAAGAATGAAGCGATGGGAGAATCAATCTACTGGAAGCCTCCCCACAGTTTTCTCATCATTTCTCGTGTCGTATGTCATCTTGGATTGTAACACAAAAAGCTAAAACTCAGTGTGAGTGATGGTTTCTCAGCTATTCAATGTTCAGAGAAGGCAGAGCGTGAAAGGGTTTGAGAAGAAGTGTGAGATAAGTTGTGTTTAGGAGTTAAGTGGAGTGTGTGGTTGTTTGTGGATCAGAAATGACAGCTGTATCCCTATTCAAGCTACACAGCTAAACCGCATGTTTTAGATGTTCGTTTTATCCTTTGTCCATGGTCATTTTCTATTTGTGCTCTATCTTTTTAATCCATATTCTTTACTTTGAAAGCACCAGAGAACATTGTTGTTATCTACCGATTAAGCTAATTGGGTTGGAAAAAACGAAATGTTTAAAAAAACAGCAGCCATGTTGCTGTGACCCTGATACTGCTCATTAAATTGTTTAGCTACAATATGCATTGCACTATAATTCATTCTTGTACATTCACACACAAACAGGTCAAATAGCTTCCTGAATATTTGCAATCAGTGTTAGAATGAGAGATTTAAACATTAAATATTTACAAAAAGAGGATTTGAAAACGAAGATTTTTCTACATATATCTGTTTCATTTATGTATATTTGTTACTCGTTCATATTTATGCATATCATATAACTGTGTTCTATGTGAGTGTATCAGTAAACATGCATTCCTCTGTCCGCATTCTGCTGTATATAACAAATGTGGTATGGCACAAGACTTTGCTTTCAAATAAAAGATAATTGAATGTACAAAAAATGTAACAGCAAAATAAATCTCCCAAAAGCAGATTTTGGTTTCCAAAAGTCTCTAAGAAAATACATAATAATATGAATTTATCAGGCTTTACCACTGTAATGTAAATATGAACAATTTTATAGCAAAGCTATAAATAATCATTTATGTGGCATTAAAGAGCTTCCTTTATTATTTCCCATATAACTGCCACTGTAAAGCACTATTGTATTTCCTTTGGTCTGCTTGGCTCTACTCAGTGACTACTCCATATCAGGGGATGAAGCTGTCTGTTCAGGTGATTGACACAAGCCTACATTAAGAGGTGGTTTTGGAAATTAGTCCGTGGAGACCCTTTGGAGCCGAGCTGGAGATGAGGGCTGTCTCTGAGAGGAGCCGTGCCTTTTTAACCCCACTCATTGGTATGCCGATGCGCGAGTGGCAAGCTGCTCTCTAAATGGCTGAGGCATCCTGGCTGGTACCCCCTCGACACGTTCCTGCACAGACATACCCCGTGGAGAGCCGCCAACAATATGCAGCCCGGAATCCTCAAATTACAATGGGCCCAATTAATAATCACATAGTTAGTTCATATTTTATATGAGAGCTCAGCAGAAGAAAGCCTCCATCAGAAATTTATAGCCTGTTTCTTTTTTTCTAACCATGACCAAGCTTTACCTTACCACTGTGAACTTTGTGTTTTCTTTTCCTCCGAATGTTAGAATTTGGGATTTTTTTTTAATGATGTGGTAGCTTGACTATTTTTTCACCCTCCTTTTAATTCACTATTATGGGCAGGATGTGTAAAAAATACATAATAATGGGACCACTACGGGATGGTCATGAAATTTGAATGAGTCTGTCTTGGAAGAATACACCATGAAATAAGACGTATACCTAAATCAGTAAAGCACTGCTTTAGAGGCAGTTTTCAACCAGTTAAGCCTTTTCCAAACATGGAATAGTTTAGTTACCGGTTTATTTTTGAAGTTTAGAGGAAGCAGCTTATTATTATTCTAAAAATACATTCTTCTCTTGTGCCCATGTATACAAATGTTCCCCTGAAAATATGTAATTAATAAGATGTTTTAATTCAAAGTAACCCTATGAAGCATGTGTATACATTAGCCAATATCAATTCATTCTAATCACAGTTTGTGTTCAGCCTTTTTGTTACGTTACATCTTATGGTACAGAATCAGCGCGGTCGTCTCTTTGCCAGTGATGAACAATTTTCTGATTTTGACATGTTAATTTAAAGTTGTTAATCAGATGTAAATATGCAAAGTGGCTTCCCGGGGGCTCCCTTTGAAATGCAAATACAGGGTGCAAACAAAGGTGGGGTGGAGTTCAGATTCAACAAAAATCATGGAGGTATACTGTTCATCTATCTATCTATCTATCTATCTATCTATCTATCTATCTATCTATCTATCTATCTATCTATCTATCTATCTATCTATCTATCTATCTATCTATCTATCTATCTAGAATGTTGAGGTTAGCACTACCTTACATTTTAAATAGCAGATCTTATACAGTAAATGTGCCACTGAGAAGCATTTGAAATCGGGTGGGAGGTTGGTGGGAGGCTTTAAGTGATTGTATGAAGGCAATTTATGAAAAGTGCCCCATTATGCGTTATGCATTACATTAACCTGTTTTTACTTGTATTGTTTCTATTTCTTCTAGTATATGTGGCATTACGATAAATAAATACTCTCTTGGACATGTTCTCTGTCCACAAACAGTGGGAAGTCTTTAAAGGGGGAAGACCTCTTTAAAGTCTAAATGTCTCACTTGAGTGCTGTTTCTCTTATGCCGGACTGATGAATGTGTGGTTTGTTGTGTGATTTTGACGGTATAGGTGTCCTCTTCCAGTCTTTAACACACATGTACTTAACAGCATGAGGTGCTTGAACTAATCCTTCACTTTTCCTCAAACGGACCTGCTGCATAAAGAAGGTCACTTAAGGCAACATCGTACAAAAAGTTTGAAAATGAAAGAAAAATAAATCTGGAGGGTGTAGAGTAAGAAAGAATTCTGCTGACCAGACCTCTGTAGCTCGTTCGGCTTGAGGCTCACGGCTTGAGGCCACATTAGCCGCTACTAGCATAACACACGTGAATCTCAAACTTTCAATTACATTAAATTTGAAAGGTTTGAACGAGGAAGAAGAATGCGTGGAATGAAAAAGATTTCTCTGGTTCTTCTGCGTCGATTCTTTTTAAAATGTCCATTGTGCAATTCTAAATTGGTCCTCTTTTTAACCCTTAGATGCACGAGTGACTGACCCTACACTCTTCCATAAGTGGGTCAAAAATGACCCGTATTAGAATCAATGGGTTTTTATGCCATTTTTTGTCATTTTGGTTAAGAATAATCACTTGTATAATATTTAGTATTATATTTAGGACCACACAAGAATGATTTCATGTTAGAAATATTTTTATTTTTCACTTTTTAACATTTTTGAAAAAAGAAAATTACACAGAATAGAATAGAAAAATGTGAACATCCATTGTGTGTGAGTGTGTGCGTGTCTGTGTGTGTGTCTGTCTGTGTGTGTTTGTGTGTGATCACTTCTGGTTTTTTCTTTTTGCTGTTTTCCTCCAATTCTTTGCCGTGGTGCATCGTGCTCAGCAGCACAACAGCTTTCCCTTTCTTTCTGACATAGCTGACCATGGTAAGGCTGTCGTTGAATCCAAACTCTGTGCTGTGAACCTCCCTGGATTTGGAAGGCTTCATCAGAGGAGGGATGTCTGGCTTGTTCTGACGTAGAGTCCCCACAATAGTGAGATCCTTCTCCAGGAGATGCTGTGCAAGAGGCACACTGGTGAAAAAGTTATCCATGGTGATGTTGCGACCTGTGTTTCTAAATTTACTACACAACTGCTGGACAATGTTTTCCCCCAGATTCTTCTGAACTTCTTCCCCTGGTTGTCTCCCCGTGTAAACTATACCATCTATTGCATAGGGGATGCGTGCATCACAAACCCAGAAGATCTTTAGGCCGTACTTGGCGGGCTTGCTTGGCATGTACTGTCGAAACTTACACCTACCCCTGAATGGCACAAGCTGTTCGTCGACAGTGACACAATCACTGGGGATGAATCGCTGTCTACAGTTGACCAGGAACAGGTCCCATACATAGCGGATGGCTGCCATATGGTCTGTTTCCAGTCGGAAGACTCTGGTCCTCTTATCATCGAAGCGCAAGGTACGGCGAATGTCTTCAAATCTTCCAACAGCCATAGTAGCCTTGTACATGGGATTATGTAGAGGACAAACAGCTCACGGACTGATACATCCCAGTTCTTCTCACTACCTGCAAGCAGGGTCAATCCAATGAAGGCCATGAATTCCTCTTTGGTGACATTTTTCCATTCTTTTCCTTTAGCTGTTGCTACTCTCCGTCCTTCCAAGTTTGTGCACTTCATCACCTCTTGCATTATATCATCAGTGATGAAGAGCTCCCATGCATCTTTTGGTGAGACAGTGGTGCTAAGCCCTTGTGCAGGCCCTGATCGACTTCTGAGCATATTGTGGCTGAGGGTTCTGCCCTGGGTGGGAGGTAACTCGCTCCAGTAAGAGCCCTTCCGACTCATTCTGTTGGGCATGATTTGGACACTTTCGTCTTCAGAGGAAACCGAAGAGGAATCTTCTGAGTCAGATTGGTCCTGTTCAGTTGGATTTCCAGGTGGACGACTGCCACTGCCACCTGGACAATACTCTGGGTCCTCATCATCAGAAATGTCAGAATCTGAGTCCAACCCCGTTACTGCCTCTCCATCATCCAGCATCTGTAGGACCATTTCAACTGTGTATCTAGCAGCCATGACACCTTGGATGAGGAAACATAAGAGTAATGTTTTCCATAGATCAATATGTAACTATATAAATAAACACACACTACATATAGTAATGTTAGCTAACTTAGTTAGCTAGCTAGTGTTATGTTTTCCATAGATCAATATGTAACTATAAATAAACACACACACACACTACATATAGTAATGTTAGCTAACTTAGTTAGCTAGCGAGTGTTAGCTAGTTATAAAGTAGGCTAATTTGCTGATAAATAATAATAAAGAAGTCATGAAAGACACAAACACAATATTATATGAAGATAATACTTACATGTATCAGCTCTTGCCGTGTAAAATAATCTTCCTGGGGGGTGACACTTCTGATATAGTCTGTGTGGTCCGCAATTAATTTCTTCCTAACAGCCACAGTTGATAAGGATCAAAGGTTTCCATTGGATTCCATAGGAAATGCATGCGGGTCATTTTTGACCCACTTATGTAAGCTAGGGGTAGTAATACAAAAACTACAATTTCTTAAAATGTATAAAATGTAAAAAAAAAATGTGAATGGTATTATATCAGAAACATGTTTTTTGAGGAATACCTGGAATATGAAATGACAAAAAAATTTCATCACGAAGATATTTCAAGAAAACCACCTCACCGGGTCATTTTTGACCCACTTATGCATCTTAGGGTTAAGAACCTAAGTTGCACTGACATTTTTATTTCATAGACAGAAAAAGAAAATACTGTATGTAGCATAATTTGTTGCATACAGTAGTGGTAGACAGAGTGAGATCTGTGGACGGTTGAATCCAGCACTGCACTCTGCCACTGGTCAGCCAAAACTTTGTAGATGATTTGCACCTCACTCTCACATTTCCAATTTCAGGAGGAAAATTGGGATTCCTGAGTGTCTGAAGTACCATTTTCTGACTCTATGGAGTGGAAAATAGGATTCAATTCCTGTTCAACACCTCTTCATTAACTAACCACCAAATGCCAGCTACAAAAAGTGCTTGTATCAAAGAACTTTGATAACTGCATTTCCATGCTTCTTAAAAACAGTTTGGGGGGTATTTCACAGATGTTTTAATGCTTTGTAAAAAGTGCACTGAAACACTAGAGAAGTCAAGTTTTGTGTAATTATTCATTGTGCCTTTGCAGAGGCTGGTGAATGCAATTTTGTTTAAACAGAGTAACCCTGACCAATCCCTCTAGAGAGGTGTTCCAGCTCCCGGTGTGTACAGCCACTTAACCAGACTCACAGACATTAGCCACCCATGACTTTGCTGCCAATCCAGATTCGACACCCACTGTACTCCCCATTAAAATTTTACAGGTCAAAAATTTAAAAGGCAGTTAAAGAAATGTTCTTTTTCATTACATGTGACAAAAAATGAGTAGGTCAGCCTGTGGCATAATGGCACGGTAATTAGAGCCTCACGCTTTGATAAAGTGTGACTGTAAATCAATGTAAGACTAATTAATCAATATTTTAATTATTAGACCTTTTAATGAGCATTTTTGTTGAATTCCCCTGGATCTTGCCGCCATATTGGCCTCCTCTGTCATCATTAGCAGGAACATTGATATTTTTACTGTGCTGAATGTGCCATCATCTTGCAATGAATAGTGACATCAAAGAGCTTTTATTCTTGGCTTTCTTACCCTTGACGCTTAAGCTAAGAATTAAAGCTCTACCCAGATGTCTTGGTTCTTTGGACTCTGCTTTCTAACTCATTCATCTGTATCATTATGATTTTCTCCAAAACGTCTTCCTCAAATCAGCACTTACTACTAATTGCATCCTTTTGTGCCGTCACCCACTCAAGTAATTTAACTGTACATTTCAAAAAAGAAAACGTGTATTATAAGACAATAACACTTCACACATCAAGTCTTTCTTTTGGGTACTTTGAGATAAACTGTCTCGATGTCAGTTTGAGTTCATTCAGAGCAGCGCGACACCAGCATGTTGTTGGATATACAGTCAGGAAGTGCCTATACGTGAGACCTTAGTGACTATATAGACAATCTGCTGCTTCATAGTCAACTTTCTGGACATCCTAAAGTAAGATATGTATTTATAGAGAGAACAAATGCCAGTAGATTGGCTGAAGAGTAAAACTTTACAAATGCAATTATCAAAAAACATGTGCTATTTGGATCCAAGGAAAAAGGAAATATATTTATTCTACCAGATTATTTCTTATATAGAGTTGAACCCAGCTCTTCTCTTCCGCGCACATTAAAAAGCATTGTTTATTAGTTTATTTACACTTAAACCACATGCAGTAAATAAATGATTTAGGTCTTAATTATTATTTTTATTTGCATATATATACTGCCAAGTAAAATAAAAAATACTTACTTTGTTTAATAATACTGTAAAAAGTAACCTCTTTAGTTTTTTCCTCAAACCTTTTCACTAGATTATTGTAATATGAAGAATGGCAGACTATTCCTTTGAGCTATGGTTGTGTACATAACGTCCATAACGTCCAGAAAATGCTAATGTTTCAATGCGGGTTTATGATTGTGTTTTCAAACAACATTAGTAGACAACTTCCTAAAGGACAGGTTCACTATTGTGTTAGTCAGTCTTAAAACAATAAGCAGGTTTTGCTTACTGTTATCATTCCTCATGTTCATACGGGCCATTAAGAGCTCTCTTCCTGATGCACTTCCAATGTAAGTGACGGGAGACAAAATCCACAGTACTTGTTTTGTGCAAAAATGTATTCAAAAGGTTATCTGAAGTGTATTAGCAGAAGATAAACAACTCTTGGTGAACAGAAACAATATCTATATGCTAAAATATACAGGCAAGATCTTTGAAAGAAAAGTAAAGAACTGTAGCATAAAGGAAGCAGCTTTACACTTCAAAAGCAAGGGGGCATGTGCAGTATACACTAGTGTAAAAAGTCAAAGTATTTTTTTCACCTGGGCTCTGTGAATATTGGACTATACAAAAAATGTGTTATCATAATTGAATTCAATTTGGGTCCCATAAAAGTGAATAATATTTCAATAGTTTGTGTCATTATTTACGCCTATTTTCTCAATTGCACTCACCAGTTTTAACTCAGATTGACTGACTGGGAATGACACAAAAGTGAGACCACCAGGTGAGAAAGGGTACTGGGTCAGGTGTGAGTTCTGTTCCAGCAGTGGCTCCGGGGTTTGTAAGGTGGAAATTAAGTTTAATAGTAATAATTATGACCTTATTGCACTCTCTCTTAAAAATCAAACCTGTATCAAACATTTATTTTTCATTGTTCTTTCTCTCACACAGCACAAATCGAATCATGTTGAGCTGTAGTTGTAGTCGTGTCAACTGTCAAGAGTTGGTTGAAATCCACCATTTCCAGCTTCTGATCGCTCAACAGCAGCAAGTTGCAACAAGTAGTCTTGGTCTGTCTGTCTGTCCTCAGAGTTTCTCGACAAATGTTCATCCAAAGAGGTTGTTTGGGTGAGCCGTTCTCGAGAAAAGTACCAGCAGCAATACCAAAACAGTCAGCCGAACGGCACCAGTCTACTACACCAAGTAGCAACGATACAAGACAAGAAGATACTTTCAGATGTGCGCTGGGTGAAAGGTCTCTGTCTGATTGCACAACCAGGACTAGTTTTAATGCAGAAAAAGCTAGAAGGGGTTAATTGTAATGACAGTACCAATGTCTAGCTTGTTCGGTTGCTATGGTAACTGAGGTGCAAGTAGTGTTTTTTTTTTGCTCCTTCGCGTGGATCATGCACGACAAGTTCTCTGTACTGACTAAACAATTGGTTTGCCGTTGGGGTTAGTGTTTTTGAAAAACTCTTTGACTCTCTGTTGGTGTCACTCTTTTCTTTGTCTGGTCATCCATGTTGGAAATTGGGGCTCACGCTAACAAACTGGCTTATTTTTCCTGTATAGAAGATACTGGATCATTGCAGCAGTTGCATCACTATTGCATTGTTTGTTTTTTTTCATTAAGCTTCAAGCTCGTTCATTTTACTTTTGTTATTTTTGGATTCTCTGTAGTTTTTTTTTTTTTTTTTTTACAACAGCATGGTTTGAAGAACATTTGGAGGACAGGCATGGAGAGCAGATTTCACCACTAAGTCTTCTTCCCTGATATTCTCAGTCTTCTTCCTAATGAACCTAATGAAGAGAAATATGTCTCTGCTGAGTCTGCTCATTCACAATGTGAACATTTTCAAAAGTGTAAAACTTTTGATTCCTAATTAGTAGGAAGTCAAGTAATGTAAAAGGGCACACCGTTCGTTACTTTGTCCAAAAGAATGGAAGCACAGAGAGTGCGAAAAGCAGCTGTGACATGACAGTTGCACAATTTTGTAAAAGGGAACATTTGCGATGTCCAATCAGTCTTAATGGTAAAAACGAAGTCGATTGAAGCAACACATTCCTAAGTGCATGCTATGTTGACCTAGAAGCTGAGTTTGCAGCTGCAAAAGCTGTTGTTTTCCCTGCACTTCATTTGACGTGACAGTGACATAGTTGGATGCAATTTCAGCTTGGATTTCTAGTCACCATCTCTGGGTAGCCAGGGGGCTAACATTCTCTAGATGCCGCTCAAAAACAAAACTTCCTTATTGTCTTTGCCTGTATTGCATTTCCAAAAGCCAAAATGGTATCTCAAAATATGAGTGCAGAGGATGTTATAGATGATTTTACAGTGTTTGGGCTGATTCGGATATTCAGCCATATTTACTGCATTCGAGCCAGAGTATACCGCCGAAGAAATGATAGTGGAGAGTGGCCAAGGCTGCGGATGCATTAGCCTTGTAAAAGGATATGTAGCTGGCAGGAACCCTCCTGGCATCAGAAGCTTGTGAGCGATGCATCCTGGTACATGTAGGCACTGCTGGCAGGGCTCCATGAGCAGGAGAACTCAACTTTCCCTGTCAATATATAGCACAATTTAAGGAATGTATTGCTTTAATTGACTACACTTAAGTCAACACCGATTGGACATCCACATAAAAGGTGGTGAGTTTGTGTATACAATGTGAAGTTTATTCAGATCAAGAGAGTTTTTAACCCATCCAAGAACATACAGTAAAAGGCTTTCCATCATACTCACCGTTCCAATAAAAGTAAGGAATAAACACAAATCTCATGTCCAGGTCACTGAGGTGACGGACCGATGACATCACTGCAGACGGATGAATCAGGTTAAAGTTGTCCAACACAGCTTGTTTATCGCAGGTGTTTCATCAGAGAAAATGTTACAGTAAAATCTACATCCTGATGTAAATGGAAGGACAGCTATGGAGCAGCAAACTGACCTAAATAGTCTGTCAATTGTATTGCATTTTTTGTTTAGCACTTGTGAACTTGTGTTGATAAAGATGATTGTTTCTTTGTGACAAGGAAGTCTTTTTGAGTTGTTAGAATAACCTGCATTTACTGTTTTGCAGACTGGAACACATTTTCGGTGCTCCCTATGTAGACATAAAGGACTCATTCTAAGTAAAGCAAAAAAAATCAAATCTATCCATCAAATCAAATCTATTTCACATTAACATATCCTTGCACATGGTTTTAGCTGAGGTTGCCCTCTTAAGTCAAAGCTTACATTTCCGAAGTGATTTCTGCTGGAAGCCAATCACTGTGCAGTTACATTGCAATAACTACCTCCTTCCCTTTGGTTATTCAAAGGGTTTTAGAGTCTTCTAAGAGTTGGGGGGGTCATATTAGCAGAGCTTTGAGGGGGAAGAACAAGCAAGGTTAATGAGCAAGAGTAGACATAGCAGTGCTGACACCAGTGAAAGAAGAAGGCAAAGAGAGGTGCAAAGGGAAGGCCTTTGTTTCTGATGGTTGAAACAAAGATCACGTGGATAAAAAAAATAAAAAAATCACCAATTTACCTACCGCATATCTTAAATGTAGTGCTAACATTTAATGTATGTAATATGGTGACAAACACTTGTATCAGTTTGTGGGAATTTGCCTGTGGGATGTGCACCCCTAAATGGGATTATACAACTCATCTGAGTGTGGCCAGTGAGTGTCAAGCTACATCTTAACCACGACTGGCAAAACAGTGTGGAGCTCATCTCCGCTGAGGCAGAACTAAAATCTGGAAATAATCAGCTAGTGGGGAACATGAGAAATTCTCCAGAAAACACTTTAACGCCACTGGAGCCCACTGCTCCTCAAGATTGGATTCAGGTACCTAATCCCAGGCGGCAGCTGCCCCCCCCTCCCCCTCGCTTTTCTTTCATACGGTGGAGCAGAGCAGCCATGGGGTGTCAAAGGGGGCAGAGAGACTGCTGTGGCTGACACCTGCTGGGCGCTATAAATATAAAAAAAACTGGAGCTGCCATTGTTAGTTTGTACTGTAGTTCTCTCTCTCGGGCCACTCTCTCTCGTGGCCTGATGTCTACTTTAATGCAAGCTGAAGGCTTCTGCCATCACCAAACCATTAGATAAGCAAGGCATCCAAATGACTCAACTGATTCTACCCAACAGCAGTGATCTCCGCCTAGATCACAGTGAAACGCTGCCGCTGTTACTGGTGTTCCACAAAACAAGGGGAATAAAACCAAACAACACAATCTTGCCATAAACTTAACAGTTCAACTGTTGGTGCTAAATAAATAAAAAATGCAACATTGGATTGATCGATTTTCAATTGAAAATACTAGTTGTAGTTTATGGTGAAGCATTACATGCTGTGATGTTACTGACGCCAACAAGCTTTAAAGTATGTATGAGAATGAAGAAATAGCCTTGGAAATCCCAAGATATTGGTCAGTGATGGAATGAACTCATAACGAGGTTTTGCTGCTAAGAAGCCAATATGTTCCTTCCAAAGAAAAGTATTACTTTAATACATGTAGTTAATCTTTGCATCTGACCTGGTCAAATTCCTTCAGGTAATGCAATTTGCCCCACATGTTCTAATAAATACTTGGGAAACCTGGTAAAACTCAACAACCCAGCAGATGTCAGAGAGATGGAGAGTTTTTGTTTGAAGATCAGTGAGATGTGAACCACACAGTCGCTGAATGCCCACACATGACACAATATGTTACCTGTATTGTGTTACATTCTTCTGGTAATGTCTCATGGGGAAATTGTAAACAGAATGTGCGTGCTGTTTGGAAATTTTTGCTCTGGAAATTTCCTGGTTATATTCTGCTGGAATGACTGGAAAGCTTTTATTCGTCTGTTTGCTTTAAGGATTTTTCTTATCTCCCCTCTCTGACTCGGTTGTATCTAACGCCACTGGTAGACGTGTTCTTTACAGATGATATCCCCTGGATTTCCAATTTGCAGTGCTCTGACTGATACAAGGAGCAGCAGTGCTTTAGCAGGGCCGTCAAAACCCAACTGCCCCCTGCACTGCCTGAAAGTGTGACACCTCCATTCCATGCTCTTGTCAGTCTAAAGAAGAAAAAGTGGATTAATGTCAGTTTCAGGGAGCCTCACAAAGCAAAGTGTAGCTTCGAACACGAGAGTGATTCTTGTTGAGACGGTCATCTGCAGCATCTGTCAAGGGGGGAGGGAAAAACACAGGGGGGATAGAGGGAGAGAGAAGGGGAGAGCTAGCACTACAACACATTGGACACACACACCAGCAGGGTCATCAGATGTAGCCTGTTTAGAGGCAGAGGCTTAATCACATGTAAGCGGCATCAGACAGCCGACACCTCGATGTGTTTTGGAGATGTGATGCCTGTGTGTGTGTGTGTGTGTGTGTGTGTGTGTGTGTGTGTGTGTGTGTGTGTGTGTGTGTGTGTGTGTGTGTGTGCGTGTGTGCGTGTGTGCGTTTTCTGCCAGACCCTCCCCCCATGGCCTTCCCCTCCGCTTGATTTTCCCAAGAGACACCCTGCTGAGAAAACGACAGGGCAGCAAAAATGTACAAAACCAGCTCTCTGCTGGCTTACACCACCTTTTTCCTGCTCATAGAAAAAAACACATGAACCAAGTCAAAGGAATAAACAACTGAAAAGCAATCCTCTTCACATGCACATAATCTGGGCTCTATTACCCCAAAACATGACAAGGCATCAATTTGACCTTTAGTTTTTTTTCTGATAATACTGTTAAATGGCTTTCTAGTAATATTAATTACAAATCATACAGATCATACAAAATGAGTGTACATTTGTACAGACTGTACTGTTCTCAGAGGAGCAAAAAAAAAAAAAAAACACAGCATATATTATTATTAGCAAACATCCAGCTATCAACATTTTGAAAACATCTTTTATAAATTGAACATCTAGATTTAATATATTTTACAAAAACATAAGACAAAAATGTATGCAAAAAAAAAAATAGATTAATAAAAAGATAGAGGTGCATCAGTAATATTTGAAAACACATGCGTAAAAAGGTTACATATTCAATTATGATCCACTGATAAGCATGGAAAGGCTTTTTTTTCATGTGTTATTCGAACTAATTTGAAAACTTTTTGTTTCAATTATCAAAAATATATTGATTGGGCCTTTGAATATCAGCAGACTTGAAAGGATTAGAAGTGAATCAGACTCATATTAAGCAAGAGTGGAGGTGAAATGTGCCAATAAATATGTATTAGACTTTGCTGCTCTCTAATAGGTCATATGTGCGCTTGTGTTTAGGCCCTCTCCTTGATATTGTGCCACATGGCAAGGCTATTTATATTCTGACACTGAGGTCTGGGTGACATCAAAGACAGCTGTGTAAAGATGACTATTAATCTGTAATTGATAAAAAAAAAAAAAAAAGACCCAGGCTGCTGTGAAGAGGGATCTGGTTCTAGGCATAAATGGATGTTTTAGATGCTCTTCTTATGTACAACATTCTGCTATATCTGTTCCTCTCTTATTCACTTCTTGTGCTTTATAATTAAAGATTACATACCATTTGTGCCAATTTTTTGGTACTTTACATAAATAATACATTTGGCAAATGCATTGTCTATTTGCAAGAGGTGTACTGTACACTTGTTATTTTTTCCCCAAGACTTAAGTGACCTGTTTTCACTGACACCGAGGTCCTAGAACACACCCACCTGGCCATTATGCCTGACCATTAGGACAGATAGGCTGTGCTGCAATTATTCATTTGCCTTTTCTTACAACAATAAATAAATACAAATGCAATCATAGGGATGTAAGTACGATTTCCTGCAAGATATTATTGTTTTTAAACAAGACCAAGAGCAGGTGGAGCATCCCGCACAATGATCACCACACAGTGTATGAAACCATTAGAAGTGGTCGATTTAAAGTTGTGACAGTTCAAGGGAACCGGCATCCATAACATATTCAGAATGGTCCAGAGCAAGGTCAGTGTTTTAGTACCTCTCCATGTCTATGCACTGAAGCAGACAAGGATGCAGCACATTTCATTTGGGACCGCCGGGGAAGACAATGTAGAGCCATGACTTGTCTAGACGCCTGGTGCTCGTCCTTAGTACGCCGGCTTAGTAACAGCCCTGTGTTGAAATAAATCTGTGACCCAGTCTGTGCCTGTATCAAAGAAGCAACACATTCTTTGCACCCAGACTAAGCAATGCACTCTGTCTACTTTGTAATGCATGCATTTTACATTTCGATATATAACATTGGCTTGGACTTGCCTGATTGACCTGCATTCCAGAGCCAGCTCGCTCTCTGCTCACCACACCTGGGGCCCCGGGGCTGGCGTGCTGTCACCGGCCATCGCCACGCCATGCGATTGATGACAGCTATTCACTGATGAAGCTGTATTCATCATTCCTGTCCAGGGCTGCACTGACCAGATGGACCCTGACCATCCATCCACTGTCAGGGACACATCTGTTCCCGTTGTTGCTTAGAGTACTAACAAGTCACCTGCTCCCTGAAAGGCTGGTGTCAGCCACAGAGGGATGGATGCTGCTACATGCTGCCTGTTAAAGACAGAGAAATGTATCCAACACAAAACTAGCAAATCTTTGTTTTTTGTTTGTCTTGCAGGGATCTTTACTCAGCATGATGGTGCAATCAAGGAGCAGGGTTGGACTTCTCAATGGGCCTCATTCACTAGTATGTTCGCAGACATCTTCTTACTTTGCGCACACAATAGGTGTGAACGCATATATATCGTCTGATTCATGCGAACTGGCCAATTGTGTTTTTCCCACCCTGTGTTTTTAGTGAATCAGAATCATTCCAAATTGACAGGTGCATCCTTGCTATTTGCAATTAACATTCTGCCACGCCCACATTTCTCTATATAAGGAAATTTCACGACTAAACAAATGCGGCATTTCATCCTTATAGGCCAACTCAATTTAATAAGATTCTTAATAAGATAGTGCATCTTGCGAAAGAGCTTTGTATTTATTCTGCCACTGTTAAAACTTTTCATTTACTTTACTGCATTTCTTTTGCAAGGAGGTGCTTTAAATAGAGCACAAGTTTTCTGCTGAATCCCTTCGTCCTGTTCTTTGACAAGTGGAAATTAAAAGCAAAGAAGAGAAAAGAAAAGAAAAAAAGAAAAAAGTAGCTTATAAGTCATGACAATCTTACATTATCATTTAATCATTTAGTTGTCTTCAGAGATCGTGTTTAGAAAATGATTCAACACTGCCTGGAAACATTCAATCCACTGTCGAAAGACATTAAAACACAGCTGCTATAAGTTTGAAATAGTGTGTCCAAAAACACACTATCCTTGTCGACCTATCCATTCGTCAAAATGAAGAAAAAGCAGTGGTTGCTTTGACTGTGTTCTATATATACCCAAGGAAAAGCTCTGTCAGGTTTCCCTGCTGTTTCTGACCAAGCAACCTCCTGCCAGTGCATGGCTTCCCACACCTAACTCCACACACGAGGAATAATGATTTGTGTGAGGGCTCCATGCGAGGTTTCGGTGGTCATCAGTGCTGTTTTATTATTTTATTATTAAAGGTTGCAGTTTGCTGGTCCTGGCCTGTGTGGGACTTTGTGTCTACACGTGTGCTCACAGGTGAAAGCTGGTGAGTTTGCCAGCGATGCAACAGGGCCAGTCTCTAAGGATCGACGCTGAGGTGGTTTGGAGGTCTATTTAGCAGGTCTGAGTTCATTAGACTCCCTGCGAGGAGGCTGAGTGTGCCTGAGGAAGCCCCGTGAAGTTCTTCATTGTCTTAAGACTCAATTGTAATCACCTTACTCAGCGTGACTGACAGAAGAGCTCTCTGGTGTGATTGAAAGTATTGATCTTTTGGCAGGTCTCTCTCTCTAGACAAGTTGAAGATGCACAATCACAGCTCTCACTTTAAAAGAAAAAAAATCTCTTCATCTGTCTTAATCATCTGATCAATAATTAGCATCGGGACAGTGGGGGCTGTAGCCACGAGCTTGGTTAGGCTGCTTTCAGCCGCCTGCCGCCTCTCCTCTGTTTCCCACCGGGGAGGAATCTGCTGAGTAAAGCTGATCTGGTGGACTCGGGCAGTAAGGGCAGGGTGGAGGCCCAAACAGCAATGACTTTCAGATTCACAAGCTCCACCCAGCCGCCTCTGTCCATCCCCCTTCACTGTCGTGCAAGATCGGCAAGATTTCTGTCACCTTCAGCGATGGCAAACAGCCAAGGGCTCTTGGAACCAAAATTCATTCTCACAGCATCCTGTCGTAGCAGCATGAACTTGTTAATCTTCTGATAATTGCAGCTTTAAAGGAATATCACAACTCAGGCGGTGGGAGAACGGAGGGTGTACTTGATCACAGTGTGTCATGTAAATAAACATCTTTCTGCGTGTAATTACCAGTAGCCTTTATATGATACACATAATGATGACAATGTTTTACTACTTTTTTTTTGTGTATCGTGGACAGGCGGGGATATTTTGTTTTCAAGGAATTAATTTAAACAAGCTATGGAGCAGTACTGCAATCTGGCCCTGTTACAGTAGCTCAGTCAATACTTCAGTGAGCTGAACACTATCGTTAAAACTGTTTGTGACACATCTTTTCCATGGTAACGCAATAATGACTGCCACACTTGCTGACCAAGACCACAACAGTGTTCTTTGGTGCTGCTGCCCCCAATGGGGCAGTCCTCAAAGTAAGCTAGTGCCTGGTGATAGTATGTGTCAGTGTCCAGAACCACAAAGAGGAAATCTGGAAGCCATTATCACTAACATTCTGCTGCCAAACCTTTGATTTGAATAAAGCTGGTCAACTCTATCGCTGTACCAACACCTAATTGCTGGTTTAGACAATAATGAGTACAGCCTGTTGTCTGTTAGTCTGTTGTTCTCTCTCCCTCTCTATTTCTGCCCAGGGGACAGTTTAGTGGCCTTAGAGTGCTCAACACTGGACAAAGCAAAAAATTAAAATAAAATGAAAAAACATCACAGAACACATTAACTAATCAGACAATGCAACAATGCATCAGAAAGCACAATAGAATTTCCATTTTTAATGAATGTATCCGCATACTTGCAAAATGATCACTGACAATGTATTTCATCTGTTTTCTGCACAATATCAATTCTTAGTGGTTTTACATTATGGTTATTTTAAACAAATCAAAGCGAAGCAGTTAGGGAGAGATGGTCATCTTTTGGTTAAATACTGAAAATGGAAATGCATGACATAGAGTGTGTTTACTTTTAAGTCACATTATCACTTGGCAATGCCTGTCGGGCAGTCCATCAATTTGGTGGAGTCGGAAATTTCAACAAGGATTGCCATGACATTTTGTACACGGGTTCACATTTCCCAGATGATGTATCCTAATGACTTTAAAGGTTCTCTGTCTTTTCCTTTAGCGCCATCATTAGGTCAATTTATTTTTATTTTCATTGCTTTGGTTTATGACTAAACACCTGCAAAACTGATGACAGTTAGCTCAAAGCACCAACATGTCTCAGTCAAGCCTCACAGAGCTTAGCAATTCTAAACATTCTATTACTTTGTCAATATTTAACCAAATTCACTATCTTTCCTAAACTTGACAAAAGGGTTTTAGCAGCCTAAACCTAACTAATGTAGACTAAAAGACAAATAAGTAATCCAGCAAGCAAATTTAGTAAATAATGGCAATTACTTTTCCTCTTTCTGTTTTCCTTTTTTTTTTCTTTCTTCTTCTTCTAAAGGTTATCAACCTGACACACTTTGAAAAATTTTACCATACAAAGAAAAAAGATCCCTCAAAAAACAGTTGAGTTGTCCACTTTAGCCATTTTAGAGTTTAAGCAACTATTGAGACAGAAAAGCCCAAATAAGGTTGGTTTGTTTGTTATGTTCACATGTTTTTTATAAATGTTGTGTTTTCTGTTTTATTATGTGTCTTGTCCAGTGCCGCTGCTTTTAGCACCTTAGAGCCACCGTACCGGCATCTGGAAGTTGAATGCATGAGCTAATTCTTCGGGAGGAAAAACCAAAGAGCCTCATGGCTCCTGATGTGAACATATCCGGCACTTGGCAACAGCTGGAAAATGTGCTTTTTTGTACCCAACAAGTCTCTCACTACAAGGCTGGTGGAAAAAGGGATATATCGCTGCATACTTGATATTATCCTAATTTACAGCCTTAGTGGCAAATAATTACAGGGATGAAAATCTTCCATCTAGGGTTCATTCTGATGATTCTGCTCTACTTCTTGTATACTGCATCCAGGTTAACATTTGTTATGTTCCTTCCCTTCATCAAACGCCATTTGATTATTGTTTTGTAATTAATAAAACCCTTAGTAAGGTGAGGGTCCTTGAATACCAAGCCAAGCTCTTCTCAAAAGGCTCTTTGTGTTTGTGTTGATTACAACCCGACGACACTGACCCACAGCACAGACAAACTCATCAGCTAATTGTTGAGGGTATATAGAAAGGTCACTGAACCATTAAGAGAAATTGAACCTGCGTAATTACAGGGACACCAATTGCTGAAACCTAAATCTGATTTTTCTCTCTCTTTTTTTGGGATACAACAGTATCAGTGCTCCCCATGTTTCCTGTGATATCCTATTCAAGAGTAACAGGTTCTTTGAGCAGATTCCTGTCTATAGAAAGGACAGACAAGCACATAACATTATCATAAAATAGAGAGCTCGCTCCCCTGGAAGCTGCGGTCACACCTCTTCTCTACAACAATAGATGTGTAAAGTGTTTCTGGTTTGGATTAAGCTATGCAGAACCTTTTGTTAATCATTATCTGCTCTGCAGTACAAAAGCATGTAATTTTGTGGTGTGTATCGTGATCGTGAATCACCTTCCCACAGGCTATTCGGCACCGTATTGTCAGTACAGCGATAAAGCCATTGATGATAAGAATGTAAAAGAAAAACATCCCTCTTTTAAACCAACCTTGAGTATTTTTCACACTCAGGATTTCTCTCCTACTATCATGGCAATGACTTTGCTAACAGGAGGAGATTCATTCTGCTGTTTGTCAGCATGGATGTGTAGTGCTCTGCTCATTGCACATATAAAAGAAAGCACAACTATGAAAAGGCATACATTTGTCTGCATTAAGAAAACTGTTTCTTTTCACATTTCTTCATTGTCCATATATTAATTGAAACAAGTATAATAGAAAATCATATGGTTGTTTGATGAATATCTTACTTTTTCTGTTCTAATCATTCCTTGAAAAGCAGTCATCCCTATACAGCACCAACGGGAAATGCTCAAAATTGAAATGTTTAGGCAGGCAGGTAGGCTTTTACCTCTTTCTGGCTATGGCTAAGAGCTTTGAGTTACTCAGCCGAGGCAATTCTACATTGTTGGTGATAACAAACAATAGGTAAGGGAACCAATTACTGTTTTTCACATCAAGGAATAATTGAAAAAATGTCCACTAGGAAACATTTAGCGGTGTATCTCTTTGTTTGCGTAATTGTAAAGCTACTGTAGCATTGCCTTCCTCTGGCTGTGTCTTGTTGGAGATATGCCAATATTGTTTCACTTGTTGAATGCATTACTGTGCTAGCTCAAAAATAAGCAAGAGCACACAGATGGACTAGCCCCAGCACACACAGTGCTGTCTCAGAGGCCCAGAGGGCTGCATTGTTATTATCTGCTATTCAGGAACTACAGATGACTGACTACCATATAGCACTCAGAAAGGTACTGCTCAGTTTCCTTTTGAGCAGTAGCTTTTTTAAAGCTGGTTCTGTCATTCTGCCTTTTTGTGTATGCTTGCGATTACAATTCTGCAAGTCTTAAGATGTTCAGCTGATTACAATATTCTTAGTAGGTTTGATATAATATGTAAAACAGACAGCTGTATGTCCTATTTTATGTGGATTAATGCCTTTTATTAGTGATTAGTAAAAAACCTTGTTAGTGTAATGTGTGCAAGTTGTTGAGGTCATTAAAATATTTCCTAATTATGTTGATGAAATAATTCAGGTGGCATTACGTTTCTATCAACGTATTTGCTGTTGCATATTAGTAGGATATAAACACATTTTCTAGGGGACATGGTTGAGAAATAAGAACTAAGACAATGTTATCAGAAGCTAGTTTTCTTTTCACAGTAAAACATGTCAAATGAACAAATGAATACAGCAAAATAATATTAAACGGTTTCTATATGTGAAGATGGGAAGATGCATTTGTGTGTTTTAAGCCTGTGTATGTTCCATGCAGGACCGTGTATCCTTGTACATACATGTCAATGCCCGTGTACATGTGTGAATGGGTGATTGTGTGCATGAGCTTGAATATATCTGTTTGTGTGTGCATGTGTGTGCGTGCGGCTGTGTTACTTGATGCCTGTTCTGTGCTCTTCTGCTCATGCACAGGCACTCCAGAGATGTCGAGGCTAATGGAAGCTGAAGCTGTCGTGGATGTATTGATTGCTCAGACCTGCAGATTATTGCTCTGAAGAGTGACCAACAGCAACTCACTAAGGTAAAAACTTCTCTAACCAACAGGAGTACGGCTCCTCTACCCTGAGAAGCAACATGTTTAATTGTTTGTGGTGTTCTCCGGCCCCTACTGCTGAGGGCCCTGGGGGAAAAAGGCAAGTCCAGGGCCTGACCTTTACCTTCCATAGCCAGCCTCATTCACACATAGACTGGGAAATGTATCAGTGCTCCTCACTTCAGCATTGCTCCAATTACCAGACACAAACAAAATTGGAGGCCTTATCAACTGGAATAGGAACACTGTATCCTTTAGAGACTATCAGGCAGCTTATACACTGAATTCTACAAAAGTGAAATACTCTGCGAGTGAGGCATTTTATAGGTCATAATTCTGAATTTATATCTTAGTGATGTTTGTACTGTTAGAGCATGTTATTACTGTTGTATGTTAATCTCTACTTCCCACAAGGGTGTCGTGAGCTTACTGATTGAGTGGGAAAATGAGTAAAAGTCCCATCCTGTTGCAGACACCCTCCTAAACACCTACATTAATTGCTGCACAGATGCAATGAATAGATACATTAGAAAAGGCAGTGCCTGTGCTGGCGTCCGAACCCACTCCATCAGCATTCAGCTCAGTAGTTTGCAATTATAATGAATATTAATGACTGTTTTCTCATACATAATATTCTCATAATGACTCTACAAAGTAAATGCAGCCCTCTTAAAACAACCATTTATCATAACTATGCACCAAAGCAGTAACACTGTCAACCGCACTGGAAAGATAAAGCCATCAGCTACGCTCTTTAAACTATCACATGTAAGCGTATGACAGAGTAAGTATCTATTGTTTTTGAGAAGAAATTAGATTTTATATCACAACATATTTTACATTAAAATCATCTACTGAAATATGAATATCCATCCTCTTTTTTCCCCAGGTTATTAACCGGATGAGTTGTATGAATTTTGTCATTAAAGCTGAATGAAAAAATATAGGTCATTTTAGTGCAACCACTATAACGTTAAATCATTCACACACTATTATAAACATCCCTTTCTGTCCAATGAGCAAATGCATTACAGCATCTAAAACAAAATGAAATTCAGCGCTGTGTATGTGCTTAAGAGTACTTCTTTACCTCCGTCAAATACCTTTTCCCGTGGGCCATTAAAACAGCAGAGGAGCCTAGCTCAATCCTCACAGACATTACCTGTGAGCGACTGAACCCTATTTGGGAATTGGTAAAGCGTAGAGAGAAATAGACTTGGGATAGAACAGCCTGGCAAATTCCATTTCACATCTGAAGTGGTCTACTTGTGAAAGATCATTTGGTTTGGAGTGAGTAAACAGAGGGGACTCCATCGCTCTCAATGACTTATGTGTGAAAGCTGGGGATTACAGCCGATCAGGAAGTCTTGGAGCTGTTTGGAAAAGCATTGCCTTGCAAAATGAATCCAACTGCAGACACTGTGTTCACAAGCCTCTGCCCGCCTAACATTTGTCTGTGCTGTACTGCGCTGCTGTGAATGAAGCTCAGCACATACATGGTGATGTTTCCCATGTAGAGTGTTAATGTTTTATTCAATGAATCTTGCTTAGTTTCATTTAACAGTTGTTGGCACCCTTTAAAAGAAGAATAAAAATAATTTAGATTTTTTTTTGTGCAATTTGCATCTTATATTCATTTCTACGGGTTATGATCATATTTTACTTGCTAATTCCATGGCTGAAATATGGGGATGTCAGACAGCTTTTAACCCTTACACTAAATGCATGGCTGTTTTGCCAAACATTCATACATTCAACTCAGATCTTTGGAGACCTGTCACATATTCAACATAGATTATGCTACAAATTCAATAATGTATAATGTTAGCAGTGGTCTGCTATTTGACAGTCAAGCTCATGACCTCTGAGCTGGCACAGCTATACTCATACTCCAATTCTACTTCTTCAAATATCTGATTGCTCACTTTGCACAATAATATAATCCTCGTCATTATTTAATATAATATATATAATGTAATTAGAACCCTCCAATGTCACAGGAAGAGCTGCTCCTGAAACACCAGAGCGACACGACAAATGCTGTGACAGTAACCAACAAAAAGAAACGTCCTCCTTGTGTCTGCATTCATTGCAGGGAGAGTACAATAGTCTAAAGAAGAAAACACAACTTTACCGTCTATTACCTGCTACCTGCATACCTTGGAAGTAAAAAGACATTCGTATCTTGGGTCTCTTTAGACTTTTTAGAGAAAAACACAAGCAGGAAAACATTGATTTTGACATTCTGACCCCAGAAAATTGTTAAAAACTATTTTATTTAACTACTAGAATTGGGATTTGAAAATAAAAATGAACATACCTGATTTCCCATTCATTCTAAACCTATATGTACACAGCTATGACAAGTACACTGGGTCACAGTTAAACCACACACTTTCTTGCCATATCTTCATAACTGCAATAAGCGGTATTCTATAGTAAAACTTACTTTGTCAGAAAGCTGTGTGCACTGTGACCCATTATCTCTATAGTTCACCTGGTAATAAAAAACGTTATCTTAACTGTTAGTAATGACCATACCTATTAAAATAATACTCACTTTGTACAAAAGAAATTAACTATCTTTTAAATATCTTCACTATTTCTCTTTATTTTCATCAACCAGAACTTTAAAAATGACATTGTGTGATCATAGTGGGCTTCAGTCTTGGGCACAAAAGCACTTGAGTGTGATGGGCAAAGTGGCACTCAGTCACTGTGGAGCTACTGAAGCTGATAAAAGGGAGAGACATTAATTGAATGACCTTGGCATCAATGGTTTTAATAAGCGGACGTACTTCAATATAAAAAGCCTACAACTGGAGAAAATTGTGTCTTAGTGGTTATTTTAATAACTAGATCTTTGACCTCGGCCTGAAAGCTGTTTATTATTGGCCCGAATAATGTTTAGTTGTTAGCTAGAAAGTTAGAATAAATAATGTGTGTGGAGATTATCAGGTCATATACAATACAGGAGTGTCTCAAGCTTTAGAGGGAAGTTTTGTGATATTTGAAAATTTGAAAAGAATGCTAACTTCTAAAAACTGATTAAAGAATCATTTCATATGGTTATTATCTTTAACATTAAGTGATCAGATGTACTGCACTGTCCTTCAGACACATCAGGAAAGGGAGACAAACGAGAGAAAATACACAGACTCTAACTTGGGATTGTTGGTGGTGAATACCTGAACCCCAGCTGAGGGCAGACACTGGCTGCTATGACAGATCCATCAAAGAAGCACAGGCTGTCTCTCCTGATGTGAAGTCCGGCATGGGCTCTGCCTGCTGCGGCGAGCTGAGGCCTGCTCTGCATTGTCCACTGGCACCCAGCCAAACTGGCCCTGCTACAATTGTCCTTCACCCTCCAAGCTCTGAAGCCTGCTATTCAATTAAGATGCATGAACTTCGTGATGCATGCTTCAAGAGATGTTTTAAACACAGTGTGAGTATCAGGAGCCTGGCTTTAAATGAATGAGCGTCGTCACTGCAGAGCCTCTTTAAAGTTAACCATGACTCGGAGACAGCAGAGAGCCTTTATAAAACAGTTTTTGTCATGCTTTCGCGCAGACCATATGACACCGCGCTGTACAGTATGTCTTGGACCAGACTTTCGAACAGTCCCTGAATCATCTGGTGTATCTGTCACATCCACAATTACATTATTGCTGTTTCACTCACACAAGCCACTGTGTCAGAGCTCTCAAAACCAAACAGATGGAGCTAGTTGGCAACAGAAGGCATGCAAATCATGGATCATTTGATTGGAGATCTTATTTAATTATTCAACCAAGTGGCCATCTTGCAGTAGACCCAATACAAGCTGCCTACTGTACAATATGTGTAAGCAACTGTTACAATATTCAACTAATTATGAGTTACAAAAAAAGCTGAAAACTAAGACATTGTTTCTTTGGAGCATAGATGAAATATCTCGACATTTTAGTCTCTCTGTTGCCTTTTTATCAATTTATGACATGATATGCTAATTAATGTTTGCCTTCAGTTTAACTTTGTAAAACATAATGCAGTGATAATCAAGAGGAACCTTCAGTCTTAACAAAGTGTGCATTGATTTCCTGATGGCTGCATTGCATTAAATATAGCATACTTATGAAACCTTGAATCGGAGGGAAAAATAGTGATAACTGGAGAGGCAGCTGTGACAATGAAACAAAATTATAATCATGTGGAACGAGCCCAAGGATTTCAAGTAAATGAAATGAAAATTTAGTGATGGCTGAAATAGTTTGCAAAAAAAACAAATGAGCTGTATTTAACATTCAGGCACAATGCTGAAAAGTGACAATTGCTTATCTCCATGGAGATCAATAATGGCTGCAGGATCATTGTGTAAAGTGTCTGCAGGTTTAATGCAGATAGGATGTCATTATTATTTTCTTTCTCCTAATGACCATCATTATGCACGGACACTGATTGAATTCCATTTGTTACCTACGTTTGAGCCTGAGTGGAATAATTACCATTTAAGTATCTCCATTAAAATTCATGCACGGATGTTCATACTCAGACCTTCTTTTAAAAATAACTAAAATGTTCTTTGAATACAAAATTCATCGGATACAACCCGGCGCTGCTTTAATACTTCAAGTGTAATTATATGTGAGTGTTATTAAAGCATGTGTTCTTTTTTAGTTTGTGCAATTTTTTTATTTTTTTTAATGATGCCAAAAGAAAAGCAAGAAATGGTTGCTGCTCAGTTGCTATCAATGCAGCACACTCTCTTAATATTTAATTAAAATGGATCTGCTGGTAAGTGTGATCAATATCCAGCACCCTGTCTAGATTGCTTTTTCAACCTCTTGTGTCACATACAAAATAAATATGTTTTAATAGTTACATACATTTCTACGTTTTTTTTCCCACCACAGGATAAAGGTTTATTGTTCTGCATTAAGATATTAAAGTGAGTATTTTCCTGCTGTCTAGACTTCACATTGGTGTGATTGCTGACTGCTACACACATGGATGACAGCTTAAGATGTGATCTCTTCTTCGCAAAACAAACCCGTCATTGGTCCATTAGTCCATGCATTCAGCACCAACAACAACGGTTCACCTCTTGTTTCGTGTTTACTGGTGGTCATCCTGTGTGTATAGTCGCCCAAGTGGAAGTAGCGAGGTTTATGTTGCAGGTAAATAAGGCAGCCTCTTCCCTAATACAGCCATCTTTCTGTAAATACACAGCTGTGGCTGAACAGTGAGCCAGTAGAGGAGAACGGAAAGGGGATTTGGCCACACCTAATCAATCACTGACAGATTACTGCTAAAGCCACTTCCATACACATTAAAGAGGGACAAATGCAGAATTGCAACTGAACAAGTTGTAGTTTTAAGCCAACAGTGGGACTTCCTGGTGATTTATCAAAGTCACTGCTGCTGAGCAGCATGCCTGTGTGATTGTAGTTCAGAGCAGACTGAACTCAGGCGCAGCATTGAAAGGAGTGTTTATGCCCTCAGCTGTGGCACTGTCAGCCTTGTGGAATTTACTGTAAATCACATTGCTTTTATTGCAAGATTTAGTAGCTTATCCTCTGTGGGCTCTATTCACTTCAAGCTTGTCCCTATTAGGATTTCAGCCCTAGTCTATACAGTGACTTGGATACACATCTAGAAATAATGTGGGAAATCAAGCCTGTGATTTTGCACTTTTTGCTCATCTTTCTTTCTATAATAGCTTGTGATCTTTTGTAGTAAAAATGTTTCATTGCTGTGACTAGACTACAGTGTCTTAAGCCTCAGTGAATGTATTATTTATATTCTAAGATCTCTACTCCTGATGAGAATCACTGCCTCTGATCCAGTCCAGAGATACAGTGCAGCATCTCGGCAAATGATGTTGTTTACAGTATTATTCCATGAATAGCCTCAAATCCAATTTGGTTCAGTTGTGTAATGACAGAAAATATGAAGACAGTTTGGAGAAAGGAAAGCATTACACTTCAGCGCCAGTGGAAGTACTCGATATATATTTTTATCTCTGTTAAAGATTGATGCTACATGCTGTTATTATTAACAACAATCACAGCGAAGATGAGTCAATAATTCTACAAACCACTGATCAGGGGAATAAAATCTCCTTTCTTACATCAAGATGCATGATCCTGTGAGGAAAGGCTCGATGCAGCTGGTTTCTCCAAAGTCAGTGTTTCATGGCAGAAACAATAAACGCCCAGCAACATCGCTGAAGTGATCACACATGACATAAGAGTCTGTAGGCAGAAGGTTAAAAAACAGGCGGTCACGTGCCATGTAAACCCCTAACCTCATTCCTGGGGAAATGAACAATTCAACTGTGTGTGTGTGTGTGTGTGTGTGTGTGTGTGTGTGTGTGTGTGTGT
>CALSBV010011748.1:10940738-10953684 GCA_943590825.1 Bovichtus diacanthus
GTGTGTGTGTGTGTGTGTGTGTGTGTGTGTGTGTGTGTGTGTGTGTGCAGGACAGGAAAGAGGATGTCAGCAAGTGCTTTACAATTATTCAGTTTTTATTCTTTTATATGGTGATTACAGGTGTAATAAACTTAAAATATAACCTAATATGTGTTTATAACATCCTTTGATATGCAAGAAATGTAAGGGTGATGTTCATCAACAACGCACTTTATTAATACAGTTTTTAATCTTTTCAGAGCATAGTATGTAAAAAAATCAATTATCTGAAATTTTGGTCTGAAATTGCCTTACACCAAATCATAGCAAATGGCTAAGTTTTTGTTTCCTCCAGGTTTGATCTGTGTCAAGGAGGATTCCTGTGTGTGATGGACATGAACTGTGATCCCTGTAGCTGTATGTGTGGGTGTCTGCATGATGTGTGTATTGACGTGCTGTAGCAAGAGATCAGGGAAGCAGCTGAGCAAAATAATTTAGAATGTCCTGCCTGCTGACACAAGGACAAAGGCACAGACTGAACATGCCCATATGAGGAAGGAGACAATGGACGTGGCTACACCTGGAAATGCACTGCTGTTGTTTTCACCACGACCTCCACAGCACACAGAGATTTTCACAGGCTGTTCCTACAAGCGTGGACACTGTTTGATTCAGCTGCGTATTAACAGGACAAGGATACTCACGTAATTAGCAGCCGAGCAAATGAAAGGTTATTAGGATAATTTTCTCTTTTTTTGTGTTTAAATCTATGACAATTTTGACACAATCAGCAACTGCTTTTGTCTCTGCATTTATTTATTTTTTTAAGAAACACTGCTTACAAGGACAGGAGCAGTAAATGATACTGGAGTGTGTGAGCTTTAACTGTCATAGTCCAGAGCAGCTCAGTGGCTACTCCGTGTCCTGCCTTTTGGGTAGGATTTCTCCAAAGAGCTCATGCAGTTGGAATTAGCATGGTGCAGTCAAGGGAGTACTGAAGGCTGAATCGATGCATCACTCCTAGGGCCTTGGGTATGGATATGAAAGGGCATAATGGGACTTTTGGTGCCGATCCTCATATCATGTGTCTAACCAGGGTCTTTGTGCAATGCTTCCCCAAAGGAGAAGATCCCGCCTCCCCCCTCCCCCCTCTTTCAAGGCTGTGTAGGCCTACAGATAACACAGAGGTGCTGGAGAATAACCTCCAAAAGTGTATGTCAATCAGTAAATTAAATTTATTATATTTTTTCAGAAATTTGTATTTTTAGGACAAATTAGCTTTAAAGTGGTAATTTGACATTTTGGGATTATTTGCTTTCTTGCTGAGAGAAAATGAGAATATAGATACCACTTTCGCATTTGTCGGTATTAAGCTACAGCTTGGTGGTTAGCTTAGCATAAGGACTGGAAACGGTTAGCGTAGTTCTATCTGAAGGTAACACAATACCAGCACCTCTAAAGCTCACTGACAACAAGTTATATCTTGTTATTTAATCCGAACAAAAAACGAATAGAATAAACAAGAAATGGTGGTTTTCCTCGGGGATCAGGTGACGGACCATTTCCTAGTCAGTAACTTTTTGGAGTTTCACTGTGAAGTTGCTAGGCAACCGGCATAGCCTCCAGTTTCACTGTTTCCAGTTTTTTACGCGAACTGGCAAATAGCTGTGGTTTAATAGTTAGCAGGCAGATATGTGGTATCGATCTTTAACTCTCAGCAAGAAAGCAAATAAAAGTATTTCCATATAACAAACTATTGCGTTACTATATTTTGTTACCACAGAGGAATATGAAACTCTAATATCCCCTATGGTGAAAACTGTTAACTGCACCGGCTGAGAAAAATACAGTGTAGGCTACAAGCAGTAGTTTAAGAAGAAGATAATAAATACAGGACAATTCTTGCAATATCTAGAAACAGAAGCAGTGTTCAATAAAGCTGTCCAACCTCTTGAAATAAAACATGTTTATTGAGAGAAATAAATAGTCATAAATGTATAGGCTCTCATACAAAGAAATATGCACATGATACACCTTAGTTAGTGCCAAACACTGCAGATATGCTAAGTACAGACAGTCTCCAATAGTGCATGCAATTAAACTGTTAATACATCAAATAGCCTATAGCAAAATGTTTCCATGATAGGCTCCTTGTGAAGTGCTGCTTATTAAGGTTGATTTTCTTTGAATTTGGCTCCCGCCGCACAGATCATGCGCAGTGTGCAGCGAGCTGCCTCCAGTCAGCGAAGCAGCTGTCCAGGGTTTGGAATTCCAACATGGCAGAGGCTGTGGTCAGTCTTCCCCTCACTAACTTGGAATGGTTTCAAATCGCGAGCAGCCGCGTTTAACCTCAGCGAGCCATTCATCTGCGCACTCCCCGGATCGATGGTACTATAAACCCTGACGCTGCCCTGGCACCTACACAGGTAAGTCTTATCATGTCTATCAGCGATGTTGACAATTAAAAAAGAGAAACGGAGCAGCCCTGTACGCGCAAACGCTCGCTGAGAGAGACTGTGTCGCGCATCACAGATCTGCAGCGCAGTCTGTGGCCAGTCATTCTGCAGAAGCTAAGTGACTTGTCATCGCTTTAGACAAGACGAAATAAACGCTATTAAGTTTCGGGATTAGACCGAGTTTGCATTTGATGGTTTCCTCTCCGTAGTTTGAGGAGATGGTTACATACGCGTCTGGAACCAGTCTCTTAAAGAACTTTCCTGCAACGAGAAGTTTTTGCATGTCTGCCTGAATAAAACTTGCCGCGATAACCGCAGGCGGGAGGTTAATAGATGGGTTGTCATTGCGCTCTTACTGGGACAACTGCTGGCAAGTAATCTATTTTAAAAGTAAAGGGAGGGGGGCATCACGCTGGTTTAGCCTCTTCCTCTAATAGGCGGCATGAAGAATGTGTGTTTTATGTCATGACCACAGTCTCTCACATGCTCCCTATTCTCTCGTTTCAACTCGCGCAAGAAGTGACAGGCTCCAGCCGTGCCAGTGTGGCTTTCTGAGTCTCCATCCAGGGCTATTATTTTTTTTAAAAATTCTTCTTTTTCTCTCGCATGTTCTGTTCCCCTTTGGTTTGTGTTAATTCCGCGACCTAAATGAATACCCGAGGAAAGAAGAAGGGACCGTGCGTTTTTTAAAACTTGTGAAATCCGATAGCTGAGGAAAAAGTGGCTGTAATGAGAAGCAACCTTTGGAATTCCTGCTCGTGAAAATTCCGTTTCTGCTGTTTTTCCCTCTCCTCTTGTTTTTAGGCTTGAAGACATGATCACTAGCACCAGTATTTATGGTACGTTAATTTTGTAATTATCATTAATATTATTGTTGTTGTTTCATATGTGTCATGTTTGAAAAGAGGATGTTATTACAGTGTTGTATTGTTTTTCTTTGTGCATGGCTTGTCTTCAAAAGTTTACTTAATTTAAGGTATAATAATAAACGTGCATAGTCCAGAGATAAGGGCACTTTATGTGATTAAATTCATACAAGTGGCATTATCAATTATAGGCTCAAAGTGTCTTGTGAAGGTTAAAGAATTTGCCCCCATTTTAATTTCGTTTGGTTTCTATTACTGACATTATTCGTGTGCAGTTAAACTTTTTCATTCTCATTGCACTGCTTTTAAATTTTTGCATGCACAACTCTGACAATGTGAATATTTTGCCTAATAGACATTGGATGTGAATTTATCAAGAAGTGTTGCAAATTTCCATTAAGAGATCAAATTTCAAATCCACTTTGAAATTTTTTTCTTTACTTTTGTTTTGTGTGGAGACATAGTCTGCTATTACAACATTATTCAGCCATAAATAAAATATTTGCCCTTAAAATAATTTATAGAAGATATTTCCATGACAGCAGTGATTTATTTTTAAATGTATGGCATGGCTGTAGCATGCAGATTATTACGTCTAGTGAAATGACTGTTGTTCATATGAAAACTGTAAAGAACAATACATACATTTAGCGTCACAGTTATTATCTGGTACCAGTTGCATCACAAATATACCACATCCTGTGTTCAATAGTATATATATGAATGAGGATGGAAAAGTAAGTAGTACAATAAAAATCCTTGTAATACATCAATGCTATAGTATGTCGACAATGTTATTATTGCATAGGTAATTTGTCAAACCTACGACTTTCAGGAAAACTCACCTTGTTTTAAGTTTAATTTAGGAAGCTGTCATGTACTTTTTTTATCTAGTTGTCACACAATATAACAACTCACTAGTGAAACTAAATCAAAATGTCTCGCAAATTAATTCAAAGGCAATAGCTGTTATTATGTTCCAGTGGAAATGGTGTGTGACAAGCCAGTAAATGAATATGAGCATGGATACAAAGTCAGGATGAGTAACAAGTTGTGTGCTGTCTCTCTTTTGCAAACACTTTGTCCTAAGCGAACCTTTTCCACCTCTATAGAACAATTTACTTAATTGTGTTCACACATTTCATTTGCATGTTTTCCTTTGAGAGGAAATTAACATCATCAGCAGTGAGCTGAAGTATGTTTTCATTCCTCTTCAAAAAATAACAGCATTGCAGCATCCGTCACTCAGTGGGGGAAAAAAATGTACATTACTACCACGTTCATTATGTTTGAGTGTTTGGTTGTAATGTGTTTTTGTAAAGTGAGTATTAAATTTGTTGGTCAGGTTTTTTTCATATTGAGACCCCACCCCATGTATGTGTGGTTGGTATTTGTATTACAAATGAACTATGAACTGAGTTCTGAACTGAGCTACTCAAATATGGATACTTATCTGGGTGGCAAATAGTTTGGAGCAATTAATAATATTTAAATCTGTGTCCGCATATTCCATTTACTAACATTCTGAAATACCCTGTGCAGTCTGTTTAAATGTACTATTTGAAATTTGAAATCTCAAAATTGATTGAGGACTTCTACAAATAACAATAATGCATGTGTTTTTTTTATGCTGCAGTACATCCACACCAAATTGTCGTGGAAGTTATTGTAAATATGCAATATAAGAGTGGGTTTATCTTGAAAAATGATAATGCATCGTATTTATTAAACCATTCTGAGATCTTTCATCTTAAATATCCTAATTATCAAGTGCAACCTGAGGATCTTTATCAGAGTTCAAACCCTGGAAGGGTTCCATGTCTGAGCTCCTGCAGCGTGTTAGGTGATTCTCACAGGTCCTTACTTAACCCCAGACACCTCCGGTGTGCATGGAAAGAAGCTGACAGCTCTGTTTATTTTTGATAGGATAGCACTTATGATAGCAATCTGAGCTGTTGCTTGACGTGAATCTCTGAGCCGAAATTGACGACAGATGCTGACCCTCCTGTTTTCATCGCCCTCTTTACTGAGAGTCACACATGTTTACACTTTTAAAAAGTGACTGTAAATAATGACAAGAAGTTGTGTGGAGTAAACTGCAGTAAGTAATTACATCCACCGATTTCCCAGTGACACAAAGATATAGAAATACACTTGTTGTATTTAGTTGTGTGATGAAAACAATGGAATTGGTTGCAGTCAGTGCATCCTCCTTAATGTAGTCGGAAAAATTATTATTTTTGAATCACAAGTAATTATGAAATATATATATACACCTTTCTAAATAAATTCCGCCTCACAAGCTCCTATTTATTTTGTGTGTACTTACTGCACCGCACAAATCTAATTAGGTTTCCAGAAATTCAGTGTTTGTGTTGTGTGCTGTATTATAACATACTGTATATCCTTCATTCATCGTTTGGTCACTTAACAAACAACCCTTCAGTATGCATCTTGCATGAATCTTCAACTCGATGGTGTCATGTGTCTGTGTGAAGCATTTAGCTGCTCTAAATGTCCACAATCTGAAGGGTGTAGCACTATTAGTGATCGCTAAAATTGACAGCATGACCATTATTACAGGGAAGCGGTATAAGTCAGGAAAGACACTTTATGTAGGGTATGTGCTCTAATATTGGGAATTAAAGCCAGCTCCTGAATAACTTAAGCTGGCTCTGTGTAAACACACATGGGATGTCTGCAATGCTGTCTCTAAATTGATATAATATTGTAAATTATATAAATATTAATCTTTTCGATCTATTTGTCAGTAACTACAAGAAATCACACTCAGCTCCTTGACTATATTTTATGAGATCAGTGCAGGATTGTTGTCTTGAAGCAAATATGTTAAGTGGTGTCTTTCCGGTTTTTCATATAAAAACCAAGGGAGTCCCCAATGGATTAAGATGCTAGCAGAAGGGACAAAAAAACTCCAGTCTTTCTTCTAGTATCCAAGTATTCTACGTATTCCTACCTCCCTCTCTCCCTCTCCTCTCTTTCTCTCTCCGTCTCCCTCTCTTGTATCCACATCTCTGTCGTTTCTTTCGTGGCAGCTTGCATGTTATCTTTGTGTGTTTCTCTCTACGCTGACAATTCTTGCAGTGATCTAAGTTGGACTGCATTAGAAAGTGGAGGCAGCTGTCTGTTGCTATACTGAGGGACGTGTTTGCTCTACTGCAAAGATGAAGGACCATGAATCCTTGACATCTTCCCTTTCTCTCCCCTCCTCCTCCTCCTCCTCCTCCTCCTACCATCTCATTTAGACACAGCGACTGTCTGTTCAGACTTGTTTTTTTCCCTCTGAGTGACAGCATATGGCATGGACATTTTCTAAAATGCATGCACCTACCATTGGCTGTTTGTACTTACCCTTCATATCTCTCCTAGCTACAGGCCTGTCGTGTTTTTGTTCTTCTAATTCAGACAAAATGCTCACAGTTTAATTTAGTTCAGCAGATTCTAGTGGATAAAACAACACAGGTTGCATTTAATGAAAACCAAGTGTGGATATTTAGTCTTACTGTGTCACTGCAGGCCGCAATTCAAACCTCTCCATAGATTTCTCTGCTTGTATTGTAGCATATACTTTTAGTGTTTTTAAGGATTATGTGCATGCACGTCTCTGTATGTGATTCTGTGTGTGCATGGACTCTATGTCTGTTCGCATGTCTGTTTCTCTTTGTGCATTTTTTTTCTTCCCAGAACCAGTTTGAGGATGGTAACAAAGCGTTGGTCTTTTTTATTATTTTTAAAAAAAGAATCTAATCCTTCGCACACACGTACTATGATGTTTTTATGATCTTTACCATAACGCACAATGTGCCTATAGAGTTGATTATAACAGAAACATGTTCATAAGTCATGTTTTGAGGCTTGTTTTTTCAGGCCATATATGCCAGCGACATTATTTACATCAAGAATGGCATTTTGTTGCTTTAAACTCCTTGTTATCCTCATTTCCAACACGTTTAAACAGAGGCTTTGTTTCATCTCCTTCACATGAGGTGTCTGTGCACTCATAAGGAGACGAGGCAGCTCCGCGCCTGTTGGGGATTGGCTAGAATAGACAATCCCCAGGTGTACTAAACTAGGTTTAGCACTAAGGCTTTTAATCTGGACTTGTAGGAGATTCATGTGCATTCATAGATTTGCCTCTGTAATTATCATACCCCCAGTGGCAGCCAGAGAGGCGTTTGCCTAAATCACTGATGTCCTCATTACACTGTTTACATATTAATTAGACATGCTAAATTCTTCATTTCCTATTAGTGGCCAAAAAGATTGGAGGTCGTAAATTCAGCAAAGATGGACTATGCCTGGAGTGTTGCCTGGCTGTAAATCTTACAGTAGTGTGTGCATCTTGCAAAAAAAGACCATTTTCCACAGTTCTTGTTAATGTAGCCTTCTTAACATTCCCTTAAAATGATTTATAATGTATATAAATTATAATAATGTTTTGGCTGAGAGTCTCATTCGTGGGTTCATGAACAAAGTCTGAATGGAGTGGCAGTAGACAGCTCGAGGACGATAGTCTGAACATTTTATTTATCCATAAGAAATCATATAACGTTATGACTGAATCTGCTTCCGTATCTTTAAATTATGTTTTTGGCCAGATTATTTATTGTTACTCTCAGGCAGTAAATATCCAATCCCCAAGGACTATGATTAATAAAAAAAAAAATTACAATTCCATGACTTTTGATAATAGCTGGCACTTTGAGCTGCCATTGTGTGCCTGAGTACTGTTGCTTATCATTGAATAACCTTGGTGAAGAGGTGTTTTTTCCTGTCCTTCTTCCAAGGTGTTTTTTATTGCATGCTGTTGGGGAGTTTCGTATTGTGAGAGCAGCAAGCCTTTCACAAGAGGATAAGAGAAAACTCAATATTTTGCTGTATTGAAATTCCTCTTGTGTTCTCACAAAACAGTGTCTGACTAATCTGGCAATCGAGGCCGCCATTCTAGCTGGACTGCAAACCCATGCAACAAGAGAAACTATAAGTACTCTTAAAGCACCACATTTGTGAGCTTCATTAACGGAGGGTTCGAAATGTACTTTCAGTTTTTTAATTCAAACTCTAAAATATGTCTTGATGCTGACCTGTCTTAATCAATATAACCCCTTAATTATGATAACACAAAGAGGCGCTCATCTCGCTGCTTTGATTCTACGAAAACGTAGCCCGCTCTAAATTTAATAAGAGCTAAAATATGCAACTGTAAGAACAAAATTAGAATTTGAATACATTTGTCTAACAGAATAACGGTGCATGTCAAACATTTTATTTTGTCATTGTATGACAATATAATAGTGTTATAATTCATGTATTGAAATACATGCTTGAATTAACTTTGATATTTATATTCAAGATCATGCAAGGATTTGCTTTGAATACAAACGTTAATCTTTTGACTGTTTTTCATTGTCCCATTCATCACATCCCATGCTAATTGTCTCAAATTGATATTTGAGACAATTAGCTAAAGCGATGATCAGACGAGATGTGAGCTATCAGTGGTTTTCGCAAAGTTCTCAGCTATTCATTCATCCTCCGTGGAGTCGGGGGGGCTGACAGGTTGGCATTTTGCCAGCTGCTGGCAGAGGGGGCCTTGAGTGCCAGGGACGGGAGAGGATGGGTTAAGGTCTGCCTGATGGCGTGGAGAGGAGGGGGATGAGCCGAGTGAAGGGAAAAGGGGATAGAGGGTTGAGTATACGCTGCCATAAAGGTTTAAGGTGTCAGGCTGCGGCAAGGCAGCGGGTGTCTGCAATGACACTGTGACGTGACCACAGCAGCATGCGCAGAAGGAAGGCAGGGCAACTGGACATTTTAGCTAGTGATGTTCTATATTGTCGTTAAAGTGCCCAGGTTATCAGGTAGAAAGTGCTGTGTTAGTTAGCTGCATAAACCACAGATTCTTTTTCATAAAGGTAGCTTTTTTTTGGGATGGAGGTGAGCCTGTGACTTATTAGCTGCTCACAGTTGCTGTAGAAATAATAAAAAATAAGAATAGTTTGTCTTTTGATTACTGGTAGATTAATGGATGCAGATCATTTAAATTCATGAAGCCTTCTTTTCTCCCAACAACTTGAGTTTCACTTGCATGGTGTAAGTGAATAATCACTAGAAGTCTTGTTGCCTGGCATGTGGCCTATTTGACAGTCCTTCTTAGAGTCCACACGGAATTCGATTAATTTAAATCAGAAAAATAAGAGTGAAAAAAAAAAAAAAAAAAGAGCGCTCAAGAGTTAAGCATCATCACCGAGCTTTATAAGGGCTGACACTTCTTTTGTGTTCATTATCAGGAAATCACCTCAGGGAGTCGTGTTGACTTTGCATGGTCTAAAATAGCTGTTACAGTGGACTGCCCCACGCTCGCTCGCTCGCTCGCTTCCACTCAAAGTATCTGGGGAGGCAAGGTGGAAATACCAAACGAAGGTTTTGCTGAGAAAAGCTAAACATAGGATAAACTCCCACTTTCGCAAAGGAAATCAAGCCATTTGTCCAGTTGCGCTGTCTAGGATGTTGTGTGCACTAAACAAAGGCTCATGTTCTGTTTAAAAAGACATCTGGGGTGCAATTTAGTATTACTGCAGAAATAAGAAGCGGACAGAATGGCTTCAAGTTTTTAACTGGTTGTTGCCGCCAGCTCACTTTGGCCACAGGTCGTTTCTTTCCTACTGTTGGGTTGAATAAAAACTAAAAGTACATTTATTGGTTATGTTTTTACCCAGATTTAAAGGAACATGTATTAACAATGTCATTGTTGGCATTAAAAGGTGTGCACAGGTTTTATATCAGCGGTTTTAAACTGTACAGAACAATAGTAGATTCATACACTTGGAGCGTGATGTTTCTGCAGTCCAAACCCTGACTGCATCGCCTCTCCCACATCTTTAAATGGATCCCATGAGTCTTCGGCTCTGTTGTTTCCATTATTCATTTCAAAACTTCCATGTAACATGGAGAGGCTAGAGGGGTGAAAAATTATTTTGTGTCTGAAAAAATTGATGTAGAGCAAAGTCACTGCTTTATGCAAAGTGTGCCATGCCTGGGGAGCATGTGAGCTGACGTACTGTAGAAGGAGTGAATGCTTGGGCGAGGGACGGACTGTATGTGTGTGTGTGTGCCTGCCTGTGTGTGTCTGCAAGTTCCTGTCAGTCTGTCAGTTAGGCCTAATGTGGCTCCCTAGAGGTACCTGGGGGAGACCCATCGAGCACCCAGTCAGCCTCTGCTGGCGGCCAAGTGGTGACAACGGGTTCCCACAGAGAGAGGAAGTGTCATCGTATGTATGTAAACTAGTGACAGATGACTGGAGACATGTGGCCTGTAGACACTGGGCCTGAAAGTAAAGTAGTTTTGCCTCTTCTACTTCCTTTCTCTCTTCCCACTTGAGACCTCAGAGAGTGAGCACACAACAGCATGGAATACATTGACAACAAGTCAAAGATGTGAATAAAAAGGATGCAAATCATTTGGCATGAAAAGACACATGCTATAAGCAAAGGTTTTGTTTGCCTTTGAACGGCTGTTGCAAGTTTTTAGTGTGCAGAGCTTCAGGCAGCTTTTCTAGGTCACAGGTCATGTGGGTCAGTGTTACACTCCCTGCAGCCTCACTTCAACCCTCGGTCTGGAAATAGAACATGCAACGTCACCCAGCCAGGAGGGAGGTAGATTCCAGACCTCAGTGGCCACGGGCTGCACATGTGGAATCTGCTTGTGTAGTTGACCCCAAATGTTTGAAACTAAGAATGCTCCCAATAGGACGTTGTTATTTCATGCATACTCAAATGAGCAAGGCTGTACGAATTGCCTTGTACAAAGTGGACCAGTATACTCTTCACTGTCGACTGTTCACAATTCATCAAGGGAACTCGCACTAGCCAGAGGCAGATTTTATTTAACAGTATGCACATAACCTGTAAGAGAGGCAAAACATAACAAATAAACTGTGGAGTAGATGTTTTTTTTTTTTTTTTACTGCATATTTCAGCCAGCAGGCCGTTTGCCTACTTTTCTTTTTTAAGCATTCATTGTAATAGATGGAAAGCTGGCACATAGAAGATAGTCATTCAACCAGTGTGAAGATTCAAGCAAGCTCTTTTTAAAGATTGCATCCAAGCTTTGCAATCGTAGGCCATGGAGCACTTCTACTATTAGGCTTATTTCTATTTTTGTCACGAAAAGCAGTTAAAAATCTTTTTAGCTCAGTTTGCATGGTATACAGTATTTGTTATAGGTGTTTTGGACATTGTAAAAATCTAAAATAGATGTTAATACGATAGTTGGTCTAGTAGCTGGTAGTGGTTTAAATTCACACTGTAACGGCCATAAATCAAATGTAGTTGCTGGTATATGATTTTTTTATTTTATTAATAAATAACAATACAGTACATTTCTATGTATGTATTTATTTGTTAGATTTTGTTTTACAACGCGAGGAAAGCAATGTTTAAGTCAAGTCTGGTGTTGCCGTAAAAGAAGAATGCTCCCACTCACTTTCAACTTATTAATTAAACAGTCGGTATTGGGACTGAAAAAGTCGTATCGGTGCATCCTTGCTAGAATTAAACATTTGATCAGTATTTGATAATTAGAGTGGGACTATGATTGCAGTATTACGTATATAATAACATGTGAGCATTTGTGAATTGTGATTGTGAACACCTGGACCTTTTCTTAATAGTGATCATTTGTGAGAAAGCTGCATGTCCAAGCGACACCTCCTGGTCCCGCTTTCTATCCAGGGAAGTAAAATCTATCAGCACTGATGAGTTCGTGCTCCATCAAATATATCTGTGCCAAACTGTTTATTGTGAGCTCCAATAGTGCTATTGTGCTATTCTCTAGTCCATGTGGTGCAAAGAGCCAATTCACATTTGAGCAATGGGTGACCTTAGGTTGTGTATATTGATGAGTGGGATTTGTTTCTTAATAGAATTGTGTCTAATTAATTAGTGTTTAATTGGTTGAACTCTGTACATGCAAATGCAGCACAATGTAGAACAATCATTGCTTTAAACTGCGTATTGAGGTCGACTTAATGAAATGTGGGAAATGCAGTTGTTGTGTCTGTTTATTCTAATTTATGTTTTTGTGGTGTGAAATTCACTTCTTCCCAATTTACCTGAGGATGGGATTTACAGCACCAGAAAGGTGTTAGTTGAACAAAGAGAATGTAGAAATATTTGAAATGCCCGCCTGTCAATTTCTATTAATTATCTCATTTGTTTTTCACAATTGCTATGTGCCACAAATGATCCTTTTTTCCTTTCCCTCATTTCATAATCTATTAAGGAATACTCACACAGCTCAGCCCTTCTTGCTTTCTTGCCTCATTTCTATGAAAACACTGAAGTCTTTGAAGGCTGCCACTCTCTCATCCAGCTGCCTCAAAGTGCTTTACAGTTGTTTTCAATGAAAGCTGTCATTTAGAACCTCTGCCATTCATACAAATGACACAACTGAAACAACTACTGTAACATATTACATTTTCTGTTTTTGAAGAAAAATATAGACTGCGCTGCAGTTTTATTAAAGCATGTTACACTGAAATGTTTGGCATCTATAGCTTATATGGCCATTTTCAAGATTATAAAAAAAGATGAAGCTAAATAACAGTAGGAATTATACAAATGACCT
>CALSBV010011748.1:10953694-10972352 GCA_943590825.1 Bovichtus diacanthus
TGTGTGAAAATACATGCCAACATACATTTTCACATATTTGTTATAACAAAAGCCACACCCTTAATGTCATGTACATTGGATAAAAATGTCATTATGAAATGTGAACATAGAGCCACCCTATCACATAGTATAACACGGGGAAGTCTGGCAACAGTAAGTTTACATACTAGGTTGGAAATAAATGTTTTGTCTTAGCTATACTTTTTAAATAAATTCCCTACCAACTCTCAACAGCGTATATCATGGGCTCCAACTTCTGGCACAACTTGTAACAATCCCTCACAATTATCCCAATGATGAAAATATGCCACATCGAAAGGACACGCTGCAGGTTCACTCAGTATCTCTGCTTATCAGTCAACAGGTGATTTGCTGTCTGCACATAATAATAAATAATTATTGGAGTTCATTCTAGTTGTGTCTGTTTGCATTTATTAAATTATTGCTGGAGTGTAGTTCCTAATTTCTCCTGATTATTGCTATTTTTTGTTATTTGTGATTTTGGTGCCCAAGTTATCCCCTTCAATCCTCATCACTAACTTGTGTTATGTGAAAATATTTTGTTCATAATCAAAAGATTCTCAATATATGAAATGTGTTAAAAATGCTGCACAAACCATCAACACTAAAACATTAGAAAACCTGAGCATCACACAGATCAGAATATATTAATGTCTTTTATTTATTCACTTCAAAGACAATTCAAGAATATATCAGGATTCAAAGACAGAATTTTTACACACTTTTGGATTGCAATATATTTTGTAACATACATGAAGCTAATATAAAATTCTTCGTAAAACCAAACTTACTTTTAAAAGTGTGCTGTGCTGACCATGCCACCCTAGCTCTCAGAAGCCATTGTTTGCCAGTGGGCGAACCAATCTCCTAGACAGCTCTCCTTGTAAAAGTTCCCCTTTATGGCTTCACTACTGCACTTCAGTAACTTTATTACAGTATAGCTGAGAGATTTCTATTTCATATTGACCTAAGATTGCTTCAGTTGTCTCATTTCACCTTTTGTCTGGCCTGTGTTGGAGAAGTGACCTTCTTTGAGACTTACAGTCGATACCGCAGAATGCCTCTGAATGCTTCAACGAAAAGCTGGCAGTGGTTACAGGCAAACATCCTTTTTCTGTTCACTTGGGCATTTTCAATTATAGTTCCATTTGAACTTTTAATCACTTTAATGTGTAGGAAACAATACATAGAACAACAGATGGCCCCAGCTTTCCTTGTGAACGCAAAACAGATTTCTCTTTTGAACCCCACAAGGCATTAGCATTCATTTCTATGTAACTATGTGGAATGATGTTAGGCTCATTAAAACAAATTAGGCGTTTCCGTTTTCTTCTGTTGGATATCATTTAGTTCCTGTTGTGTTCTGTGTGATGTTTCTGTGAAAAGACTAGTACTTTGTATGTATTGGTGTATGCCATCTGATCAAAGCATATTCAGTATTTGTCGCTCTATTTTTATTGTATATAAATGCTTAAACATTAGCGCATAGCGTCCGGCAGTTCTTCGTCAGCTAGAGACTTTAAACGGAGCAGCAGTTTGTCTGTGAAACGTTGCAGTAATGCCACTGGCTGTGTAGCTAGAAAAAAAACACTTTTTTCTTTCTGATTTGTAAGTCGAGATCACACTGTGAAGAATGAGGGTTTTTTTACAATGCGATTTCCCTCCTGTCTTAAACAGGTTAACATGGCTGTAAAGTCTAATGGTTGGAAGTGTAATCACAGTTGTGAATCGGACCAGTGAACAAGATAATCTGTTAATTTCCAATGGGGCTCGGCCTGTTGGTTTGTAAATCAGATGACTGGCTCCTGGTGCCATCAAATGTTGCCTCACAGTAGAAGTCAAGATGTGCCAAATGGAATAAAAAATCCAGAATGTTTTGCCCCAAACCAGCCTGTGCCTCTTTGATTGGCGTCTTCCTCGGGGTAGCAGGACTTTGGGAAATGAAGATGTTAGTGAGTAGCTTTTGGTCAATGAGCCTTCATGTAGCGAGGTCACAATCTGCCTCTCTTCTCTTTTGAAGTGTGTAAGTGATCCCTTGAGAGGCAAAGTAGCCAAGTTCATAGAGGCTCGCAAAAACCACTGCCTCTACTGTACATGCGCTCTTAAACAAGTTTCACCAAGTGCTTGAATTCAACAACTGTGTTCTTTTAACTAACAAGCCTTTTGAGTATTCATCAGTATTATGCACTACAGAACACTATGAGGCCTGTCTCCTATAATTGTCTTAGTTTTATTCAGTGTACAAGTTGTACTTGTGAGTGGAGAGCTGTTAGTTTAGAATGTGTGTGGATTTAGCTACACTTAGGGTAGTAATGGAAGATGTAGCCTCAGGGGCTTCTTGGCCTGAAGAGTCATGGTTTAATTAGCATCACTGAGACAGAGAAATCACATCTCAGAGAATCTCTCAACTTCACAATTTTCTGTATTACATGTCCCCCTCAAGCCAATAGAGATTTGTATTAGCTCAGTCCAAAATCTCTTGGGACTTGAGAATATCCAGGGTAACAAAATATGCATTATGATATCAAAATAGAAGATTTCCACATCTGTGTACATTCACTGAGAAACAGTAGAACGGTACAGTAGTTGGCTGAGTCAAGTTGCTGTCACTAACAACAACCAAAAAGCTTTATTTGAATTTGTATAATAAATGAATAAATTGTTATTATGCTGTGGAAGCTGGTCAATAGATGAGTTGCTATACTGTGTGCCAAAAGGTTTGCGGAATCTGGAAGAAAATAAAAAAGATAACATGTAACAACGAAACATAAGTTATGTTTTCTGTATTCTTCTTTGTGCATTTTATTATTGTCAACAAATTCCATGAAAAGACCAAGGCCAATAGTCTATCACTCAATACTTTCCACACTCTGTTTATGTCACTCATCCCCAAGCCCCTTCTACTACTACTGAAGATGTAAATCTTTAGCAAATATAGTATATATATATATATATATATATATATATACATATATATATTTTAAAAGGCTTTTCTAGAATAGTGGGGAACGGCAGTTTTTATATATATATATATATATATATATATGTATATATACATATATTCTAAAAGGCTAGTCATTTTCTAGAATAGCGGGGAACTGCAGTTTATATTTTCTCAATTTACATTTCTCAAACAGGATTAAATAGTAATTTTGCTGGGAACTATTTTCAGTTGCGGATTACTACACATTTGGTGCTTTAGTGAGTATTTCCTGCAGCAGGATGGTGTATGTAGACACACTCATATGTTTTATACTACTTCTTTGAAAGACAGACTACTTAAAAAGTCATTTGAAATCCAAAGTGGGCATTTGTACAGGGAAATTATAAAAAGATTTCTGAGTGGGAACATTTACATCTTCTCATTACATTTCAGATGAATTATTCAAATCATCAACAGCCCTCTGCCAGCAAACAGTTTTAGTCTTTTTCGTGCTCGTACAGCTGCTTTTAAAATAATGGTGTGTGCTGTAGATTCGTACGTTTTTAGGAATTTGTAGGCTGACTTTCTTGAACTTTTTTCACAAACACAAGACAGCTCAAGCTGCAAGAATATATGTACTATAGCTGCAGATAAAACAGGTATTATATATTGAGGATGTATACTTTTATTCACAGGTGAACCATGTGGCATTGCATCTTGGTCTTCCTGGCAGTATGGCATACAGTTTGGTTGCGGCTATATAGAGAGGGGTGATGAGTTGATGAAGTAAGGATTTTGACTATTTGTGTCAATCTGATTAATTTTTTTAACCGACAAACTGATTTCAGTTAGTCAGTTGCAGAAATGCCAAACAGCTGCAGAATCCATCATTGTCAATTCCATATGATGATATCGAGACCCTGTTAACAGAGAAAACCCATAGTCGGACTGTCCCTGTGAAAACAAACAACTGCTAATTTAGTCTAGAAATAACAAAGTCCGTATCTTTAAAAAAAAAAAATCACTTCAAGACACTCGATCTGCCTTTAATCAAAGGATTTTCCTCTTTTTAGTGTTTACTTTTGTGCTCCTCCTCAACCACAAACTGATTAACACCTTAGGGGTCTGTTTGTTGGTGTTGTGTGCCTATATTTGTGTCGGGTCTGCCTTTATAAAGTCCAATATATATATATATATATATAAAAATGTCTCTAATTGAATGTATGAAAACAAAGTATGATAGGTGTTTGATATTAATTTATTTTAGCATTTAACTTGGATGTGGGCTCAGTAATGGTGATCAGAAGTAGTGACTGTTGTGATAACAGCGTATTCAGACTTTACAGTAGTGATGAGTATTTTTTATTCTGGTCACCACAATAGGTTTTAATAGTTTTATCTGAAAAGATATGCTAACTGCTCTGGAATGTAATATGTCTAGCATGCTGGTATATACATAAACTGACAGGCACGGGATAAACAGAGACCACATTAAGTGTTACCTTTATGAGATGTCCCAGATGTAAAAGATGACTCATGGCTTTCTGGAAAATCAGCTGTACTAAATACTAAATAGACACCAGCCAACCCAGCTGGATTCATCTGCTAAAAAAACATATTATTATTATATATTATATAAACATATTATAGAGTATATAATTGTTGTAAGATATTTAACATTATATGTGTTTTGAGTGAATTCCTGTGCAAGGCCATATTTATAATTTTGGTCACCGCAGATGAGTGGATTTAGCTCTTGTAGCGGTGCGTCCATTTTGGAAATGTTTTTTAAGTAACACAGTTGCCAGTGTTCGTGGGTGGGAAGCCAGTTAGGGATCCTGTCGCTAGTACAAGCAATTCCTACTGGTTAGCCTGGACAAAGACCGCAGTGCACATAGTAGAAGTCTTTATGCAGTGTTTTTTACATAAAGAGTTCTGATTATTTTAGGATTATTTATAAACTAAGTGATAAAAAAAACACCCTGACTATTTATGTAACTTGCAGGTATAGATTCAATGAATGACATAAATGTTTTGTGAATCAAAATTATGTTTATTTTAAAGTAAGTTATGTTATTTTAGTCATTTATCAAGTAAAATATGCCCCAGATATAGTTACAGCTTCACCAATTTGCTGCTTGTTTTTGTAGGTTGTGTTGAACATTTGTGAGTAATTAATGACATTCCATTGACTACATGATAAATTACATTAATTAATGGATTAATTAGAAAACAAAAACAAATGCCCTCTCTTGATATAGGAAATCTAACCATATTATCTAATATCTAACATTGTATCTGATCTTTAATCTTAGATATAATCAAATGTATCTAATCTGATTAATTGTTAGTCAGGATAATCATTTATTGATTTCTTTCGAGTTGTTTGAGGTGTGGCATTTTCCAGTAATAGAGAGAAGTCGAAAATACTATTCAGCTACAGGTAACGGTGTTTCAGAAATGTAACACGGCTTTGAATAACTAATCTGTGTTTACTGAACTGAAGTGATAATAGCTGTCACACTAGGCTGTCTAACTCACTTTGCTTCTCGTACGACCATGAGTATTATTCTGATTACAAAGAGGTCCTGTCACACAAGGTTGTCTGTATTGTCTACAATAAACATACTGTAAATGCATGCTTTCACAGTAATTTTCCACCTTTTGTATTCGGATTAGTATAGAATCCACTGAGATCGGGCGACATTAATAGTGTGGAGACATGTAGTAATTTGCTGCCATGGGTGGTCAGACTGTGAAATATATGTGCAGTAGCCCTGGAAAAGACAGTGACTGAGGAAGGCATATCTTTTCCAAATGAGGGGTTAAATGGCACCCTGCCGTCTAAAGATTGGAATTACTGCCACATGGAGCTCTAAATTGAGTTTAAATAGTCTTAACTTAATATGTGAGATGAATGAGACTCTGTAGCTGTACCGATTACCATTTCACATTGTATTAGAATGTTCTGCCACACCCCTACTTAGAATATCCCCAGTGTATTTGAATATGAATATAAGCTTGTTTTTATTTATAAACGTAATTACTGTCTGTCTGCAATATTTGCATGCTTGTCAAGTGGAGTGGTCTGTGTGTGCAGAACAAAAGCAAAAGCTCCCATAATTATGTTTACGTCCGACGATGAAAATCCCAGGGTTGTAATGATCAGTAATTATAAATACTTTTCAGCATGTCTACTGCCTCAGCTGGGACTATTGTGTGGTGTGAAGTGCAGAGTTTGTGCAGCTTAATTATGACATTGTACATGACTAAATGTACCAGTCTGCTTCAGCTCTGCAAAACACTTCCAGTGCATAATCACGCTCAAGTCTGACTTTAAAGAGCTCATTACAGTTAGTTTTCTAAAGAGCGGCTTATTAAACACAGTTACCTAATAAGCATCTTTGGTGGTGCAAATTGGTAAAAATGGTAATGAGTCTGATTAGGCCACGTTTCAATTACGACAGCTTTCACTTCCCTCCCCCTCTCCCTATACCCTCCCACCTTCCACTCCCCAAATCCAAAAAAGACGAAGGAAAGTCCAGCTCTTTATGCTTGGGAATCCTCCTGGAAGGCATTTTGCTCTCTCTCTCTCTCTCTCTCTCTCTCTCTCTCTCTCTCTCTCTCTCTCTCTCTCTCTCTCTCTCTCTCCCCCTCTGTTTCTCTGTCTCTCACTCTGTCTCACATACACTCACGCACACTCAGAAAGAGGAAAAGAAAACCGCTCTGCCACCTCTGTGCTTCCTTTCAGCAGAACAGTAATGAATAGAGAATTGTGCAAGCGGCGGTCCAATTTACGCACTGGGAAATTGGATGGACAGAGTGGAGGCCCACTCTTGTTTGCTTAAAAACAGCCTAGGCTACCAGATTAATAGTTCCCAAAAAGGTCAGCATCTTTGTTTCATCAAGAATGATCACTGAACCAGAAATTAAACGCATAGCGTAGCATAACGACATGGCATCACATGTCAAATCCATTTCGGCTCCACCTGGTCTACTTTTCTGCAATGAGCGTGAGATTGTCTGTAAAGTATGTGATATATAACATAAATTGTCACGTTTAATCACAGCGATGATTCTATAGAATTGTGTGCTATTAGGACAAATATGTTTTTTCTCAAATTAATCTCAAATTCAGAAGCATTGAGACATAAGTGGACATATAAGATAGACATTTTTTTTCTTATTTTACCATCATCTTAAATTTAGCCTACCCCAGAGGATTATTCAGATCTATGAATTGACAAACACAATAGTACAACAAAGGCTGTATTTGTTGGTGGCTGATCAGTGGAATTTGAGCTGGAGCCCCGAGGCTATCTGAAAACATTCCACTAATGGAGCGCTCTGTAATTATACCATTTCAAAGAAAGACAAAGGAACCTGTGGATGTTGTATTTGAATTTCCAGGCAGGTGGAATAAAGGACAACCGTTTTACCGTAATGCCAAAGTACAAGATCATTATGCTAATCCGCTGCTTGTGAGTGCACATGGGTGCATTTGTGTCTATTTATGTGTTAGTGTTTATGTGCATATTTGTAAATGCAAATTACATTTACTATCTACTACCATAACCTTTGTCTAAACCAAACTATTTAAAGTCTGATTCTCGTTCAAATAGCATGCTTCATAAATATCTTATTGACAGAAAACTGGTTGGTGCAATGAATCATTTTACACACAACAACACAAACTCTGATGACACTCATTATGTTATTGCTATTGTATGTAGTACTACAACTCTTTTGTTTATCCGGTCTGTTTGTAGCACTGTGCTGTATTTAGATAATCATCTTGGATGGTTTCCATTTTATAAAATACCTGATGCTTAAAGATCTCAAGTACACTCTGCGAGTAGCACTCCTTTGATTGTCCAAAGTGGCACATTAACAGGATTAACAGTAATAGAAGAATCCCACTCAATAAGCTGTGTGCAATTTTGTTATTGACTAAATGTGACTTGAGTGTTAATGAACTCTACAGAATGATTTTACAAAAACCATTACCCTGATACTTGCACTGCAGTATCAGTAAATGCTGTGAATGGATGAGATTTTGTTGGCAGACAACACAGCGCTAGTTGCTCTTGCCCAAATACTGTTTTGTTTGTCGTAAAGGGAACATTTTCTCAACAATGAAACGAAAAATGTAAATTCAATACGTTGTTTAAACGGTATTTTAATGCAGTATTATAGTATAAGAGGGACAGGCTGTGCTGGGGGGTTACAACTAGTTCTACTTCAAGATTTCATATTCTATTTTCTGTAGGTTGATGAACATTTCTGTGCCAGCACAGTATGGCTACCATATTTGTCTGCCTGGGATTTTTGCCTCAGGCTTTTTTTTCTCAATCACTAGCTTGGATGGTTGACAACCATGTGAGACATAGCATGGATCTCTTTGACTAAAACCTTGTAAATTAACACAATTAGTGCAGCATCATCCTGCTAATTAGCTCCTGGTGTCTAGTGTGGCGGGTGAGCAAATAGCTGTGAGGGAGTCAGAAGGGAATCCGCAGACAAACACTGTGTTTTGTAATCTGCCTCTGGACAGTGGCTGTTTGTTGCCTAAATCCTGTGATATGGATTTAACCTACTGAAGTATAAAGTATGGCACTGCAGCGCCTGATCAGCAAAGCCATGGACCGTTATAACATGGAAAGTTTAGTTAAATACGTCTCCTCTGATATCTTCTTGTAGCTATTGGTCAGATTAGTGTTGATGTAAAATGTGTGAGGCTCTGCACACTATCTCTGATTGTTTTGAGCTGTAACCTCTCTAATAGTCTACATTCTCTGGGGCTATCCTCTGATAATCCTAAACAGAGTAAAAGATGACAGCATGTGTAAAAACTTTTATTTGCAGATTGACTTTAGGATTTAACATGATTATGTATGTCATTCAAACCCTCAAGGCCATATCGAGTGGCTGAGAGATGCTGCAGAGAAAAAGACAAGTAAAGCATGTTTTTTTTTTCTCCCCTCCCTCACTCTGTGGACTAGGAAGCAGTAGGCAGACTGGATGTGGATGTAATTCATGCTGGGCTGAGGGGTTTGTGTGATGAAAGCAACAGAGCGCTGCCAAGAAAGATTGCTTTGCTGCTCCCCTCCAAGCAGATTTGAAACTGTCTCAGAATGCCTCAGATGAGAGTTGGATTATAGACTGACCCGCAATGTCTGTGTCATTCTGCTCTGCGTTGGGTGGATTATACCACGCTAACCAGGTGTTAGATCCCATACCCCCATACTCACCAGTATGTGTTCTTTTTGTCACATGGGAGACATTTGTCAAGTCTTTGCTAGTTGTACTTCAAACATTTTCTGGAAAATTACTTCCTTTTTTCCCCTTATTATGTGACAATACCCTCATGATTTTTGCTTTGTAATTTCCTACCTTTTACCACCCAAACAATTGAAAGAAATTCATGCCTTATGGACCTTTTCCACAGTATTTGACTTATACTATTTGATTATTATTAAACATTTAAAAATATTACAATATATTTTTTTAAATGATTATTAACCATGATTTAATGCTTACTTGTGGAATATCTAGGTCTAAAGATGCAGTGGACCCCAGAGCACACTCAATGGGCAGAACAACACTTTGACATCTCATCCACTACCCGCTCGCCAGCACACAAAGTAGAGGCCTACCGGGGGCACCTACAGCGAACGTACCAGTATGCATGGGCAAACGATGACATCTCTGCACTGACTGCCTCCAATCTGCTTAAGAAATATGCAGAGAAGTACTCTGGAATCCTAGAGGGCCCAAATGAGAGAGCCCTGCTGTGTTCCTACTCTGATAGCACCACTGGACTCATGAATGGACGAAAGTCAGAGAATGAGTCCTGGCAGGAGGGGATTTACCCAATGAACTGTGCTCCAGATGTTATATCTGTGAGCAAAGCTGGAATGACAGCTGCCCTACCCCCTACAGATGTGTCAGCTAGCATAGGCAGCTCCCCTGGGGTGGCCAGCAGCTTGTCTGAGCCCAGCTATTCCAGCAGTAACTGTGGGAGCCACACAGCCACTACTCTCCACTCGGGCCTCCCCTCTCAGGAATATACTGCCAGCTACAACGGCTCCTACCTGCATTCAAGCTACAGCGGCCAGAGTACCCCAGCCCTCCCCTCCCCCCACCCCTCTCCTTTGCACAGTGCTGGGCTCCTACAACCACCGCCCCCACCTCCTCCCCCTACCTTAGTGCCGAGCTACAACGCCGGGTCTCCAAACCTTCCCAACTACAATTATCCTCCAACAGGGTATCCTTCTCAGACTGCTGTTGGCCCTGGTTATAGCCCTGGGGGAGCACCCCCACCTTCTGCTTATCTGCCGTCCGGTATTGCGGCTCCTACACCAATCCCTCCTTCCACACTGCCCGGCTACACCTACCAGTCCCATAACCATACACCAATTGCACCTACACCTTTGAATGGCAACACCTCCAACTCATTAAAACGAAAAGCTTTCTACATGAGTGGACATGGAGATATGGACTCTAGCTATGGTAATTTCAACTACAACCAACAGCGCTCTTCACAGAGCCCAATGTACAGAATAACAGACAGTGTCTCAGACTCAAACAGGGGCAATGGCTTCGATAGAAATGCTGAGATATCGTCTTTAGCGTTTAAGCCAACCAAACAGCCAATGTCTTCTGATCAACAAAGAAAATTCATTATACACTCTGGCAGAGCACTTACTCCTCCATCCTATGGATCAACCAAAAGCTCTGTGGGTGATCTGAGAACTGGTGAGCCCTACAGCAAGTTTGGATCCCCCATCATGAGCGAGCAAACTGAAGAGCACAGACAGCACATCTCTCACTCCCTAACAGGGCCTGATATTGGTACGGCTACCTCGTCCATCCATGCTGCAGAGGAACAACTGAAGAACAGTGACTCCAACCTGGTGGAGATGGTGACCACAGAAATCCTTCAGCAGGGCCCTCCAGTGGACTGGAGCGACATTGCAGGTCTGGATATGGCCAAAGCAGCCATCAAAGAGGAGATACTATGGCCCATTTTAAGGCCAGATATGTTTAGTGGAATTGCCACATTACCTCGGAGCCTCCTTTTATTTGGACCTCAGGGAACTGGTAGAACGCTGCTGGCTCACTGCATGGCCAGCCAACTGGGGGCTGCCTTCTTGCAACTCAGCAGCTCAGCTTTGGTGACCAAGTGGCTAGGGGAAGGGGACAAGATCATCCAAGCTTCTTTCCTGGTGGCCCGGTGTCGCCAGCCAGCAGTGGTGTTTATCAGAGAGGTGGACCTGCTGCTGTCAGCCCAGCTCAGTGAGGAGAGCCCAGTGAATCGCCTCAAGGCTGAGCTCCTCATGCAGCTTGACAGTATTCTGACCTCTGCTGAGGACCATGTCCTCGTGGTCTGCTCCACCAATAAGCCTGAAGAGATCCCAGAGTCCCTACGGAGGTACTTTGCCAAGCGACTGCTCATCCCCTTGCCTGATGGGACAGCACGACACCAGATAATCAGCCAACTGCTCTCACAGCACAACTACTGTCTTAGCGACAAAGAGATGTCATTACTGGTTCAGAGGACAGAGGGCTTTTCTGGACTGGACGTGGCCCAGCTGTGTCAAGAGGCTGTGGTAGGTCCTCTCCATGGCATTCCCAGTACTGAGCTGTCAACCATCCACCCAACTCAGATGAGACCGGTCTCCTACCAAGACTTTGACAGTGTGTTTTGCAAATTCCAGCCCAGCATATCACAAAAAGAACTTGACATGTACACTGAGTGGAATAAAATGTTTGGTTGTAGTCAATGAAAGAGACCCATCAAACACACACTACTGTCTCAGTAGTTGAATACAAGTAAGTGTTTGGCCTTCAGTGAACAAGAAAAATAACAAACAGTAGTGACATGAACATACTATATACAGCAAAGGGATTGTCCTTGAAGGCTTTAGACAAAAGATAACAATCTGGACATCATACATTGGTAAATGTTAATTAAATGCTTTATATGGCTGACGGCATGTGCTCTCTAGAACTCAAACAACAAGGAAGAAGATGCCCCCTGTTTTTGTATATACATATATATATATATATAAATATATATACATACTATTCTGCTGATCTTGAGATTTAGTTGCTATCAAGTGCCTGAGGTGGTGCTGTTTAAGTTTTGTTTTTCTTTTTGCCTCACAATCTTCATTGGTGACATGTGCTAATATCAAAAAAAGCTTTAAAATGAGACAAAAAATTTGCTTTCTCTTTTCCATTAGTGTTCTGCAGCTGTGTCTGTTTCGTGCTCTCTGTGAACAGTTGTGGTTAATTTCAGGTAAATTACATTTATTGGTATTATTTCAATTGGGCTTCATTACCTAACACAGGTTTTATGTGTGTGTAAATCCTTTAATTACAATAACACTCACATCCATTTTTTTGTTGGAACAATGCAATTTGTTTCCTAGCAAACTTAAGGTGAATTTGGTTGCTGTACTAGCCTCTCCACTCTAGATGAAATGACAAAAACTAATATTATTTTACAATGTGACTTCAATCTAAACAATAAATTACTATGTAATTGCTGTTTAAATATTGTTTCAGTAGTAATTCACAGTGTTTCACGTAAAAGTAAAATCCTACCATTAATTATTTTGATGTTTTACTATTTGAAAACTCAGGAAAGTGATGATATGTACAGTACCTCATAAGCTTGTGTCACATTTGAAATTCCATCATCAAACCATGTAAGGCTATATAATACCTCAAAAAGCTCAACATGAAATGAAAAGGTTCCTGCATTGAATGTATGAGAGTAATTCCGGTTTATTTACAAGACAAAAAAAAGTAATTTGTTTGGAGTTCTTTGCTTTAGCTTGTGGTGATGCAGAGCTGAGAGAAATTTGAAAGGTGCAGACAAACATCTTGAGGTTGAGGAAGACAGTGGCCCCGAGCTATTTCATTCCATTCTGCTGCTGTTTTATCATTAATGAAACCTAAGGATTATGTATAGCCTAAGTTCCTTTCTACCTCAGTTTGTTAGTTATCTCTAAAAGACAAATACATAAAGACAGCAAAATGTCAGCACCTATTCTGCTTGTTTGATGAGGAAAAACCTTTTGAGACAACACCAAACGTATTTTGTTGTGTGCAAAATCTATTAGCTTTACATTTTTATAACTCCCATGAACCACATAATGCACTTAAAGAGGAATACCACTAAATATTATGTTTAGGCTACACTATGCCTTTGCCTTAAGACAAATTGGTATTAGCTAACATTCACCAGTGGATGTTGTGGCCATTGCTTGTTTGGCCTCTGAATCTGTAATGTCAATTAGAAAATCTAAATGTGACAGTAATCACAGTGATGTTTCATACAGTAAGCATTCTCTGACTTGAAACCAGTTCCATTATTTTAATATAAAGTTTAGAATGTGTTTGTCTGTCTTAGGCCATAACTGTAACCTTCATGAATTGAGTGGAATTCCTTTTTAAGAAGATGTCTTGAAGGCTCGTCTCACTTTACACAAAACTGTTATTTTGTGTTCTCCATGTTGTAATTTTCACATTTAAACTGTTATGTTTACAGTGTCATTAATCACTACTTTCTGCCATTTACCAGTACATCTCGATGCAACATTTTTTGGCAATGAAAGAGCAGGACTGACAGCTGAATTGGCAAGAAAACATTTTTATTGAATGTATTCCGTCCTCTGAGCAGTGAGGAAAGCAAAGCACTCGCACATTGAAAAATGCCACTGAAGTAGAAAGCACTGTAGGTGTAGGTGTGTAATACTGCAGAGGCACTAAAGGACCTTGTGTTTGTTTTTCAAAGGAGGTCCCTTCATGTTTGTTGCCTATTGCACATGTTTTACATTTTCTTTTATTGATCCGTCCCCTGGTTAGGCATCATTAACTCTTCCAGACCTGTATTGGGATTTATATAGAGCATCCAGACAATAGCAGAGAAACCACATAGCAGCAGAGAAAGCTTGCATGCTTGTCAACAATAATATCTTGCTTTTTCACATACTGTTATTTATTTATAGATATGTACTCCAGTCACAAGATGGATGACAACATTGTTCTTGAATGCATACAATTTACAGTATGTGGTAAAACGTTAACCCAACCCCACACAATTAGATTAACCCAGAATCAGGATTATTTAATTTGTTAAATTTTAAACATTTAACATATAATACAAAACAAGTTGGTTCATAAGTATTTTTTCTCAGCTAGCTTTTAACTTGTTACACATGGTGGACTACCCCAAAGTTACAGACTACAATCTGTACAACACAACTTTAAAGATGGATTTATTGTTTTCATTCATACTGTACAAAAGTAGTTTAACTAAACGTTTTTTAGACATCCAGGGGGTCCTTAACCGAATTTCTTTACACATGAAAGTGTCCAGCAAAGTCCATGTGGAAGCTTCAAATGTGAAAAATGTGTAATTACACAAATATTAATGGAAAATACATTTTTAAAAGCCCCTTAAATATTGTGTCAGCTTTCTTTTTAATATGATGATTTGTTTAAAGAAGTTGTGAATTTCAGTGACTTTAATGCCACAGTGTGAGCTGTGGATATTTAAAATTGGTGATTTTATAGCACTCTCCCTGGGCAAAAAACGTGTAACATTTTCAGTCTGAGCTTATGAACTGTCATCACTAGTACAGTACAGATATAAACATGTCTAATTTGTTTATCTTAAAATAAAAAAAAAAAAATAAAAAAAAAAAAAGCAACATAGATATCAGCAGAAAATGTCACATGCCGCATAGTGAGTTGTTACACTGGAGTATAATTGTGTCTCTATGATTGCTAATTTCAAAGAAATTATACTCATTGCAAGGTTTTTGACAAGAAGGTGATAAAATGCCCTAAGTGCCATTAACAAGCACAGATTTCACGAGTTTAAATGGGCGACAGTTTGTGAACTTACGAAGGGATGTGCTGTATGTTAAAAAGGGGAAATGTTCCAACTCAAATTAAGTACTACTTGTAATCACTCCGACAACAACAGATCTTGTGACGTATTTGCTTTATTTTTTTTTGTCTCCCTAACCGTGCAATAGAGCACAGTGTAACACAAGGCACATGGATACGAATTTACATTTGTATGTTTTTAGTATATCACAGCTAGAAAGTAAAAAGTCTTACAGCAAGATCTGATATTAGGAAACAATGACCATTATTCAGATAGGGTGTATATTTCTCATGCTATAGATGTTATCATTAAAAATGTTCATTCTTTATTGAGGGTGATATGATGAAAGGGCCAACAGTCACAACCAACATATGAGCAGAACCTATAATAAGGACATCGAGTCTCACAGTGATGCCAACTCAGCCACTTGAATCGCTTTTTTATTTCAAAATCTGTCTGTATTTCTGTAATTACATTTAGTTGAGAACTGCTTAAGAATTGAAATCCATTGTTATGTGGTTTAATAGTCTGGTATTCTTTATAACCATTTCTACCTCATTGCTACATATTGTACATGTAGTACTAATGTCCTGTCATTTTGAATGTCATGCATTTGTGGATAAAAAACAAAGAAAAACAACAAAAAAAAGAAAAAAAAGAAAACAAAAAAAGCTTGCCCTTGAATCTAAGCAGTCTACTTCACAAAGACTGTCTTTACACTGTCAAGTACAAGTCACCGAAAAAATAAGGCACCTTGAGGGCAAGGATGAAGTCAACCTCCTCATACTACCGTACTGTTTATTTACAACACCACGTTTCCATTGAATTGCTGTTGGCTGTGTAGGTCTTCTACAAGGTCTTCAATGCAATTCCAATTAATTTCCTAAAAAGTAACCAATTGCTTTAATCCTATGTGAATTGTCGTAGTGCGCATGTTAATGTCTATGCATGTGCACTTGCAATTCTACATGCAAGTATGAGGGGATAACATTAAGATATGAAAAATCTGAGTTTTTACTTTTCATATTCATGTACAGAGAATAAACTTGCACATAGCTGTACGTATTGTACATTTGCTAATGATGTACAGCATACATACGAAAAATGCACCACATACATGTTTATATGTGTGTATGTATTGCCATACTTACAGTACAATTACAGTCGATTTAAATGTATTTTAATTTCAAGGTACATAAAGGTTATTGAAATACAGAATAATCGTTTTTTTTTTCCTGAAAACTGGATGCATTTTGTACCTTTACTTGATTAAATTTGCAATCGTGTGATTGTTTTAAGCCTGTGCTATTTCCGTTTCAAGCTATTTCTTGTGGAAGACCGTGTTAAATCCATGACAATTTACATGATCATGTCTTTATTTCACTGGTATCTAATGACAATATGGTGAAAGTAATTCAGTTTGCAGCAGTTTAAAGAGGCTGATTTTAAGGCTTACTTTTTATTGCACTCCTCCCACCAATACACCTGTCATGATCCATAATAATTTATAAGTCCATATTGGCTGTTTTTTTATTAGGAAATGAGAAGCTATGCTTAAGATTCCTCTTTCATGTAATCTTTAAGTAGTAGGTGTTATGTGCGTGGAAAGTTTCTGTGCAATTAACACAAATGGGTGCAGTTTATCATCAGATCTATATCTACTATTTCATGATTCTAAATGGGAGCAACATGTAACCTTTTATTCTAAACACGGGATGAAAAACACTGGTTTTACAGAACAAAAAAAAAATACAATACATTTTGTACCTGTATTATGTCATGTATGCTAATCATTTTTGGGGAAATATACTTTGCACTGAAAATTGTAAATAAAACATGTTTTCATTTCCATAGAGCCTTTTTAAATAAAGAGTCGTACATGATGTGGTTGTAAAATGAACTACAAAAACTAAGGGTTGAGAGAAAAGGTCATTTCATATTATCAGTGCGCTGTCAGTGTCTGAATATTCTTCCTCACAAGCATTGATAAGCTTATCAATGTGAGAACACTAACACTTAACACATTGCAGACCTTGGAGGATGGAATTGTTCACTAGTCTTATTAATCATGGCTATTATGCTCGAGAGCCTTGCCTGATAAATGTTGTCTCCTAGAAAACAGGAGTAATTAATTCAAGTTTATTCTAGACATTTCATCTCTGAATGAAAAACTTTGAAAAAAATGTTGATTCGAAAAAATTGTTACATTTTCCTCCTCCAAGGATTGACACATCCATAAAATGTTTCGTCACAGCATAAGAAATGAAGTCTGCTTAAACATGTTGTGTTCTATTATGCTATACTACACTAAATACTAATCGATGCTAAAAATCAATGTTGCTTTGCACGCGCGCATTATTTGCTAAACTTAAAGTAAGTAATTCAGTCTGTACCAGGAGGTAAGTATCTAGACAATTCTGCATTTGCGATGATGATGAATCCATTTTCCATAATACTATCTACCTACTGCAACCGAGTGCAAGGAACACCTTAAACTGAGTCCCTACAGTCGAGCTTGTCCATAATATTGTTCCTTGAGCAGGTTGTTACCTTTCACAGTGTTAAGTGTGACTCGTATCTGTTGTTGGATAGATCAAAACCCCTAGCTGCATATGCATGCACATGCTTTGTTTTCAGTGTTTAACTCTGCCTATATTGGACTTGTGCCACAGCAGCATGTCTGGTATGAGAGAGAGCTAGATAGACAGATAAAGATACAGTCCACATACTGCTGTCTCTGAAATTCTAGCAGCAAACACGCCCTTTGTTTCTTCCCAGTGAATTTTTAAACAAGAGCCATTTGACCAGGAGGGGAAGAAAAAAAATCATGACTGATAAGAGAAAAAGAAAGTTGAGTCAAACAAATTACACTCAAGTTATTAGTGGCTATTTTGTAAATATCAAAGATCCACTTGTCCCAGTGTTCTGTGCTTCATTTGCATTCTGATGAAACTGGAGTGGATGTGTGTGAACTCGGAGGTTATCTGTGGAGCTGCAGCGCTGAGCAGCCGAATCAGACAGCTTCGCAACCGCATGGCTCAAGAGGATGAGCCACAGACCTCTCTCAAATCACTTCCTTCATAACAATTAAAATATGCAAAGTGATAATTTTCCTTAAGTAGCCTTAAATGTGCAATCTATTTAAATGTGAGGGAAATTGCCTAAAGCTTGCAGTGTGTGTATATGTGGTGGGTGGGGGTGGGGGATAAATTATGCAAATAACAGAAAGGACTCTTGAAAGCCTAATTTTTCTGTAATAAGCATTCTGTTTCATTTAATTTTGTGCCTCTTATTAAAAGTGACAGTTCTTTTGCTCTGTCTGATGGCTATATCTGACACAAGCCCATGAAACTGACTGCTAGACTAAATGGTAAAGCATTTTTGTAGCTTTTAGATGATGGTTACATTCACAAAGTAATTATGCACTAGAGAGTCCAGAAATAAGGTTTAATTACACAGTAATCGCTTCTGATGGACACTGGGAAGTGTGAGCACTGCCAGACTGCAATCCATCAATGACAAACCTCTGGCCAGTTTTAATTCCTCCTCATTTGCATCATAACCTCGGCACCAAGTTGCACAAATGCTGTTAAATGTTAATAGGACCTGTCTCTCTACTCAAAATGGATGCTTAAGCCATTTCAATTCTCCCTTTCTCTCTATCTCTTTCTTTCACTCCCTCTCCCTCTCTCTCCCTCTCCCTCTCCCTCTCCCTCTCCCTCTCTCTCTCTCTCTCTCTCTCTCCCTCTTTCCCTCATAACACACACACCCTATCTCACACAGTCCATATCTTGTCTCGCTCGCCT
>CALSBV010011748.1:10972362-11074358 GCA_943590825.1 Bovichtus diacanthus
TGTCTGTGAGTACAATTGAGAGAGACTGCCTGTGTCTCACACACACATTTACACAGCTACAGAACATAAAGGTTTGTTCACACCATGTGAGGGAAGGCCTTCAAGTTATACGGAATATCCATCCTAGGCCCAGGGGACTAGACAATATTATGTTTTTTTATCAATTTAGAATTGTTATTGGTGCAGCAGACACATTTCTGCCCCTCTTCAGACTTTTATAAGGTTGATTAGAGCCAGGATGTCTCATTATCATGCTGTCTCCTTCATATATTGTAAGTATACTCTTTATTAAACATAGGACATCCCTGTGTACGCCAATGTATTCTAAACAAGACAGCTTGCAAAGGAGGGACATTAGACCCAAAAGACCACTTGAGTAAACAGAGTGTTTATTTATTGTAATAACATGGAATACAGCACATTTTGTACTTTACTCATTCCCCTGTCACATCAAACTCACCATATACTCTTAGATATTTATGATATGACCTCGTTAATCCCCAGACATTCAAAGCAATTTTATCTTGATTTGGAAAAATAATGAGATGTATGGAAACAAAGAAAAAAATGTATTCGCAAGTCAAACTGTGACCCATGAATATAATTAGTGTGTTAATGTCTTCAGCATGATTCTCTCTGTTTTTCTGCAAAGATTTTAACCAATCTAAATATTTACTTTTACAGCCATCCAGAATTTAACGTCAGCTGTAATTACAGATAACCAACTTGTCACCATTTTAACTTCACAGGAGCAATACAGAAACACGTACAAGTGAGAAAATAAACAGCTTTAAATATTGACAGTTGTTTGACAGCTTTCGGATGTACATATTTTAAAATCACACACCTATAATTCATAAAGTATTATATAGAGCATTTCTGTCTGACTCCGTATGTTGTAAGCAATCCCATCCTAATTACATAATGTTTTGCCTCAGCTCAAATGTGTATACAATTGTTAATGGTTCTATCATATATTTGTATGTATATTGATATCCGTAGTGGAAGACATAATGAGATATTTAACTCAGTAAAAGTATCAATACTACTGTATACAAATATTATTTTACAAGTAGATTTGATTGAGGTACAGAAGTTCTATAAGGAAATTATACTTAAAGTATCCAAAGTAAAAGTATTGCAAAAAAAATACACATAGCCTATATGTTATTGGGAAATTATTACTCATGATTGAACATGCAAGATAGCATTTGAATTGTGTAAAAGTGGAGCAAATAACAACTGTTATGTTGGATAGTTTTAATGTGACAATGCAGCATTTTGTAAACTGATAATACGTTTACATATAAATAATCTGCAAAGTAACTAGCTGTGAAAATAATGTAGTGGAGTAAAAAATTGCAGATAAAGGTTGTGAAGTGGAAGTGTAAAGTAACATTAAATGGAAAAATGTAAGTACAAGTACTTTCAAATTGTACTTGTAAAAAGTACAGAACTTGAGTAAATGTACTTCGTAATATTCAACACTGATTTATTTTTAGTTGTTCTGACTTTCTTCTGCAAGTTATTCTCTTAGTTTTAGTCATGTTTTGTGTGTGAAACTTAACTCTAAACTTTAATTTCACTTGTGGTTTTAATTGCTTGTGATATTGCTGGTGATGATTTTCACATTTGGCTACCTACATACACAACATGTTTTGTGTCCCGGTAAAAATTGAGAGGAAATTGAAGCCTGTGGCGACTTTGGTCTCCAGTGTATTTATTATTGCCCACCACGAATTAATACAGCATTCGCAACTTTTTCTTCTTCAGCCGTCACAGAGAGAGCAAGCTCTCTGACTCAGGGTGTAGAGGTCAACATTTTTTACATTCAACAGCCTGAAATAGGCAAACTGAGGAAAAACTCTGCTGGAATCACCTGTAGTTATAGCCGTGTATATTAGTGTTGCAGCAGCGGGAGAGATGTCCCTCTCTCAACATACACTGAGCTCGATAACAAGCTGGCCCCCTGCACCAGCCTGATCACGTCTAAATGTCTTCAGGTCAGCGCTGTCAACCATCCACTTCCTATGTTTATAACAAATTCTGGGTTGTGCACGGTAATATGGCTTTACAAATGCAGTACACTTCTGTGTGTGATCTCCACCATTCGGATAATTCCTTTTCACATTTTCGCAAAGTGGCCAAAGTGGCATCTAGTCACTGTGTGGTCCTATTTGAAAAATATAATGATGGGATCACACACCATTCCTCTCGCACAAGGCCAGTGCTGTATGAAGTCAATAGGAAAACAGCCAGTACGGAGAGATTTAAAAAAAAAAAAAATGTTCTCTTCTTTTATCCATTAACTAATAATATTTCATTGTAATTGGTGTCAATTCTCTTTCTCTTTAGCTGTTGAATAGTCAATCAACGTCTTAATTAATCTCTATAAATTAAGGGAAAAAAATCAAAAGTGACCTAAGAGTCTAATTGTTCTTAATATCTTAATTGCTGTTGTGAAATCCCTAATTAATTGTAATAGTCGGTGCTTTTATGTTCTGTAGGTCACCACAAATTTAAAACCTGCAACACAGTGACCAATAGGGTGGAATTAATGAGCTTTATTACAGTTTTATAATTTCTTCTTTTTTTTTAAAAAGTTGATAGTGTTGAAATACCATCGCTGACACAAGGAGGCTTTGACTGATCGGATTGGTGGATCTCTTTAGTCCGTCTTAACCCCTGTCTGGGAACAAGTGGAGCTAATGGGGAGCAAAGACAGAGGAGTACATGTCCGATAGCCACACATCCTCCAGTCAAGGCAATCATGGGAAACACAGAACGTCATTCTTTCAATTTCATCCTTTCCACCGTGCGAGCCGCCCTCTATAACGTCATTATCTCCAGCAGATCTGCAGGGTCCTCTGACAGGGCCATGTTACCCAGGCACCGGGGAAATGCAAATTGATTTCATATCAGCCATGACATTTTTAAGGCCTCCACATGTTACATAGACTGTCATTTCAAGCAAAGATATGAAAATCTGAGGGAAATGTCAAACTGTGGATGGACTATATTATACGCAACGTGTTGTTTACTCTGATCACCGGCTCATGGAACAAGATACTTCTTAATGCCACGTTGTCAGTCTACTATTTAAGAAGGTATTATGCTTTTGATCTGTTCGAGTTTTCTCACATCAGAATAACACAACTGATTACCTAGACTATACAATATTAACGTAATGCAATAGCAATTAACACAAGGACAGTTGTGTACGGTGATTGGTTTGAATGATTCTTTAAAGGGGATCTCACAGGGATGTTATTAAAGCTGCTATAATAAATACTGCCTCTGATCTTTGCTCACCTTGTTTCTCTTGTAACTTAGGATCCAGACGTACGATGACTAAAATCCTTCATCCGGTTGAAATACATAGTTAAAAACGATCCAAGAGATGTCTAAAAACTATCGTTAATCTGTGGCTTGAAACGGGATAAAAAGTCAATTTATGACAGCTTCTGGCAGACAACAACAACGGGGGATACGCCTCCATTACAGGCAACCAAATAAAAAGGACCATTACATTGATTAAAATTACAGATTTACGGCCTACAAAATTTAATAAAATATGCAACATAGGTCTAGTCGTTTGTAGACATTTGCAATGCAACGCAGAAATGTTTCAATGTTAGTACACTTCGGCGGCAGCTGATTTCAGCAAAAAAAGTTCTTTAAACCCACTGGACGATACCTGTCCAGCGCTAAAGCACAGACAATGTTAGCGTCTAGCTGCTGAACATAGTAGAACATTTAGCTAAAGAGACAGTTATTTCCCCTCAGGACTTGGAAGAGACCAAAAACAGAGCTAAAAGAAGCTTGAATATTAATCTTACATTCATCGGGTGACTAGGAACAAAACTGAAAATGAACACTAAGGTTGTTTTGTATATGTTGGATGTGTAAATACGCAAACGTATGCAAACACAGTAACCACAACTTAAAAGGGGATAATATGTGTTGTATTTACTGTCCCCAACTAGCCAAAAAAATATCTTATTGCATTTACGATAATTAAATGGCTAAACTAATAACTATATTGCTGTTGTCTGGAAGTATTTGATCATGGCGTTCAAGCATTACCTATTTAGGGTTCTCAATTACTGCAGGGTGAAAATATATAGACAGAGGGGGAGATAAGGAGGAAAAAGAGTAGGAAGCAGATGGCTAAAGATGAAGGTCAAAATATATTGAGAAGTTTCTCAAAATTTGATGACATAAGCAATCTGTAAGCTGTTATTGCACCTAAGCTTAAGGTACAGAGAAACATATTGAAATTACAAAAAAAAACACTGCAGCTGCCAGCACACTGCCAGGAATGATTGCTCCAAGTGTTATTTTCTTCTTGCTTTGCCTCTCTCTTTCTGTCCCTCAACCCCCCCTTCACACGCATGGCTGCCTGCCAGATGTGAAGAGAGGCATAACTGGATTTAATGATATTACAAATGCCTTTCTTTATGCTCAATAATAACTCAATTTTGATTGATACACAACTGTCAACGCCTTATCTTAATACAAATAGGGTTGTCTGTCATCCAGCATTGAGTCATCAATTTTAGGCGGTGATGAGGCTCGTTTGCCGCACCTAATCATCTGTCTCGTTGGGAAGCCTCTGAGGCTGATCAGATAGCACTTGTAAATACTTACAGCAACAACCATCACAACACAAGCTTCAGGGAAAATCGAGTGGGTCCCGTTATTGCTTGCACTCGTAGCAATGTCCGAGATTTCTTTGTACATAAAGCAAAGCCTGGAATAAATCATGAAGTACACCCACATTTCTATTGATTAAAGCCATTCCCATGCCTGCATCTGGTGAATTGTGCACAGAATAAAGAGCAGCTTTATATTTTGTCCTGTCAAAATGTTAGGTCATTCTATCAAGGCCAGCCTGTTCCATACAATAGCACAGTAAGTCTTCTGTTGAAAAACACCATGAGGCAGAGAATGAATTTTTGTATATACTGCAATAGGAACCTGCTGTCCTTTATTTTGTCCATTAGATATTATAGCTAATGGAACTGTGAGTAAATATCACATTTGTGCCATATTTAAAGCCAGATTGTTGCTCTACATAAAGTGCGCAAGAATAAAATAGTTACAATTAGTATGACTGTGAGTTTTGGCGCAGTACTTTAATTTAAGTCCCCCTATTTACCATTCATAAGCAGTATCTAAAAACATTTAATAAATAGTTTATTACACTCTATAATGTAGCTGTAAGCAGATATAAGTGTATGTGTGTAAAACTCCTACTATGGGAACCCATAAGTGGAAGCTGGTGTATTAAACAAACAATAAATAACAATATAGTAAAATACAGATTTGCTTCATAGGGGAAGTTATAAGTATTACTGTACTTTTCTGTATGTTAATGAACATTTTGTATTTGTATACCTGCTTACAACAACATTATAGTGTGTTTTAAGCCATTCAAGTGAAAATGAAAACTTAATATTTGTCCAATGAAATAATGTTAAAACTTTCCATTAGTTAAAGTGCGTTTTCATCCATCTAAAACCACTAGTTATTATACACCAGGAATCACATATTGTATGTTATTACTTAATGACCTTAAAGTGTGTGCATATTATCACACGAGTGAATGTATCTTAATCAGACTGATGACAAGTGCTGCATGGCTCCTCTAAAGCACTGTCTTGCATTTTCTTGCATCCTATACAATTATCCTGATGAGAACTTGAAAGACCTCTGGTAATGTGGGAGTGTGAGAAGGCCTGTAGCCTATAGACCCTGCTTTCATTCATCTCACTAACATCAGGGAGCTCAAGCTTGGCGTCACTCAAAGCTTTTTTCCTTTGAAATTCCCCAGGCAGACCCACAAATTAAGCTCACTTCTGTTTGACCAAAGATGAGACCGGGCCCTAAAGTAAGGCAGCTTTCCCTCCCTTTTCTCACAAGAGTTTGCAATCTATCCCTTAGAACTCTGCAGACCTATAAATCTCTTCAAAATCTCTCTAGTCATTGTCAGTCCGCTATAAAGAAGCATATGGAAAATTCAAAAAAAGAAAACACAATTTGGTTGTGAATGTCAAGAGAGCAGAAGCAAGAATGAATGTTGTTAAAGCTTGTTTTGTTCAATCATTAAAATAACTGTACTGTAAACATATCACAATGCTGATGTTGCCAAAAAATAAAGGTAACACATTTTGTCAGCAAACATTGCTTGCATGTAGGATGTAAACATGTAGGTATACGTGCTTGTGTATAGTATTGAAAATGTGACATGTCAATCCATAAATGTAAATAGCATGCTCCCTCATTTGTAATGATAATATATTGTTTGGGTGAAGCCTGATTTCCAAGGAGAAAAAAACACATTTTATATAAGCTGGTGGGTAGAATGTATTGATTGAGGATTCATGCAGCTAGCAAATAAATATTCATTATAAAGTATGATTTTGAAATCGAAAACTTGCACAGATTTCTTCTTTTCTCCGTGGATGCATCCATATTGCATTTTTGTGTTTTTATAAGAACCACAGTGTTCGGGTTACGTCCTCAGACAGCAGCAGGGTATGTGTGTCCACAAGTTAAAACCACCCCAACTTGGAGGACGTCTCATGACAAGCAATCACTCTTAATGGGATTCTTCTCCTCCAGAAAGATTCACAAGGAAAGATTATCTGAATCTATTCTGAGCACATTCAAAGGCAAGGGACCATGCACTCCCCTTGCGAGTTCATTATCATTCTCAGGTTATCCCAGGCCCAGTGAATCTGGAACGCAAATGAATTAGTGAGAATTAAGAAGTCTCTGTGGTCTGAAACCTCTCCAAATCTCCTCCAAGATGAAAGGTACATAGCCATGGCTTATGCACCGTCGTTCTCTTCGCCTGAGCCCCCTTGGTAGTCCTATATCTACAGACCCACCCCGGGACACCTTCACACCCCCACCACCACCCCCTTTCAGAAAATGGAAATGGTACGAGCAGTTAATGTTGCCTAACGTCTCCTGACCGCAGGTTTTGTCGTGAGGGAGAAGTTGAGCAGGGCTGCAGGACTGAGGCTGCCATCACTGGCGATTAATTACAGCACTGTGGTGCTGGCACTTCGACATGGTTGATCCCTCTGCAGGCAGGGCTTCCTCTCATCTCAGCCTCTCTGTAGCCTTCAAAGGGCTCTCCACTGCCTGCAAGACTGAACCTAGGCCAGGTAAGAAAGATGCCATGGCTCCATTGTGACTGTACTTCACATATTTCAATGGGACTTCAGTTGTAGATTGTGTCAGTATCACTCCCCCATTGTCCAGTGTGTTATCATGGATAGTTCTTGGTCATAACAAAGCTGATAAAAAAGTTCCTAGATAAAGTGAAATATTTATAATGATCATTTGGATACAGTGACTTTATTGAGTGTGACTGATCAATGTGTGGTTTTAAAAAAAGGTCTCCTTGTTTGCCCAACACCAAATTCCTACATGTGCTTCACAACCATTTTCACTATAACAAAATAGATGAAACAAAGTATTGGTCTGTCTGTGCTCAGTATTTTTCCCTCCTTCCCTACCCGTCAGGCCGGGCCTTTGTAACAGACTGCAGAGGCTGCCTCTCTCCCTCAGCTCATTCAGCATCACACCCTGCCCTTGTGCTGGACATCAAATGACCAGCTCACCCCCTGAGGAGCTCTCAAGTTTCCTCATTTCAGCAGCCGCCTGGCTCTCCCCTGGTCAGCAGCCGGCCACGCAGGGAGAGGGGACATCTGCCTGTCTGAGGATAAGGGACAGGCTGGCTCACTATCCGTCTGTCAGCCCCTCAGACTGGACCCCTCACGTCACTGCTCCACTCCCTCCTTGTTATTCTGGAGAGAACACAGAGATCTGATATGAGGCATTGTTTGTGCCATACTGGTCAGAAAGACAGAGGGGACTAAGGCTAATGCACTGTAGGCATGATCTGCAACAGAAAATATCACCGTTTGTCACAAGCGGCTTACAACCCAAAACCCTTGTTAGCACATTGTAACTGTAAAATGATCACATGAGTGGATACTAAAACTTTTTATAATCAATCCACACATTTTAGTTATGAGTAGTACAAACTTTTAAATACAGATTGTCTTTTCTGATATAAACATGTTTCATTGATGATTATTCTGTAATGATTATCTCTATCTAATGTGTTTTTTTTTTCCATCCAGTTCCATCAAAGAAAAGCAGAGAGTGATCGATAGAGACATATTTGCATAAAAATCTATTTCACCGTAACTGAAGGATCAAGTCTGAGCTCCCTGGATAAAGATGCCGTTGGCCTTCCCCCCGTCTAACCTGCAAAGTAATTTGTTTGCTTCCTAAACTTAATATTTGTTCTCTTACTCCACTGATTCATAAAAGGGGTTAGAGTGCGATAGCGTGTGGCTATAGAAAGTGAGGAGTCTCACTGAAATCATGTACAAATGTTAATTACCACTCAAGCTGGTAACCTGCTGCTTGAGTTTCTGTTTAATTGGATTATGTGGACACTATTTTAACACATCCATACACCATTTCTACAAGTTGTGAATCTTTACATTAACTACAAATTGTTCTATGCTCCAGTTTCATCATATTCATTTCTGTCTCGCTATTGCCAAAGCAAAACAGAACAATGGTGTAGAATCTGACACCCTGGTGCACAGAGAGAAGCAGTGTACTGTAAATGATCCTGTGCGGTTGACTGCTGGCCAGCAGCCACATCTATATGTGCAGAGGAGGACCACTCCGAAGAGCCCACACCTCCTGGACCGAGCCGGAGGTGAAGGAGAGAGTATCACACTCTCCTTGTCAGCTGCAAGGGTAATTACTGCTGGCTGAAATTACTCAACATTTGTTTATTAGCTCCCCAGAGCACACTGTAAATAGATTGTCTGTTATAGTCCGATCACATTAAAACCCCGTGCTGCGCGAACCCCCCCTGCCTCCTGTTTGCTGTGAGCCAGCCTGCTGCTCACTTATTTAACAGCTAGAACCAAGGAGCCATGTTAAATGTGATTGTTTTCCATTAGCTACATCCTGTCTAATACCTCACTTGTGCGGTGCAATTACTGAATTCTGCCATGCAACATAACCTTCATTAGCTGACTGTAGAGTCCTGCAGCTCCAATAGCCCCCTTATCATTTTTCATTTTTGTTTTTTTATTCATGAGTGGGGAGTGAGTTTTAATTCAATATTGATTTCTACATAGACATGTGCCTGTGCTTTGTGTACTGCGTGGTTACCATGCTTTAAGTGTATGCAGTGATCGAACAAAAAAAAAAGAATCAGCAGGCCGTGTCTTTCCTTGTATTCATCCTGCTGGCTGGTTCCTGTCAAAGATGACATTCTGAAACATTTGACCCACTAAAAATGAATTCTTGGCCAGAGCCCATGTGACAGTGGAGAGCAATTCATTCCCCGAAAATGTAAGGAGATAAAAAAAGCAGAGGCATGCAATAGTCCTGTCAAAATAGAAAAAGAGAGAGCGAGGGAGAGGTGTGGAAAAAAGAGAGAAATGGAGTATATTAATGTGAATGAAATTCATATTCAGGGCTGTCTGCACAGAAATCCTTTCACACAGTTTGAAACATTACACCAAATAATTCATCTCCAGACAACGCTGGAACACTTTGGTGATAATAGCCCAAATGTTGTTCCACAGACAGGGGTATTTGTAACAGAGATATTTAGCTGTAAAAACTAAACTAAAACTAAAACTAAAACAGCATGCTTTGTGTGCCTGTGACAGGTAGAGCATGTCTCCCTGGGAGCCAGAGTAATAAAACGCTATCTTTCTGTGGCATCCTCCCTTTTCCTCTAATGTTACCCTAATAAAAGCAACCGCTGAGGTGACTGCGCACAAATAAGGGCCTAAAGCTGCTGGACATCTATCCAAGGCCACTGGAGCCACATTACACACACCTAATGGCCACTCGAAGCTTCATTAGGATATTAATTCTCCACGTTTCTGAAGTGATTCCATCCGTAATGTGACAGTATCTGGCTGCTAGCAAGACAACTTGTTGTTATTGTTATCCCCACTCCCTCCATTTCACCCATTTTATCCTCCACCCCCTTCCTTCTCTAAGCATATTGTTATTCTTATAGCGCCACTGTCTCAGTTTTTCTAGCAAAGAGAAATCTGATAATACTGGTTGTCCTTTGAGATGGAGGCCAAAGGAACAGCTCTGAGCTGTGCCAAAAGTGTAGCTCCATCTGACCAGAGGAGCAGATGGCCAGGTCCACTCCGGGTCTGGGAAACAAGTAGCAGCGCTAAACATTAGATGTCATTTTGCATTTTTAAATACAAACCACCTCCTCTTACCTGCAGGATGTCAGAGTCCAATATTCACAGCCAGCAGCCATGTGGAGTGCATGTGGCAACAATAGATTTGTTTCTAAAATAATTCATCATAAGGTAAAGTTGGAACAGAGTCAAAGCACCATTAAAGACTTGCTAACATTACTTGGAATGGTAACACTTTGCTTTAACTCCCCATATTTGGCATTATTAAGCTGTATATAAAAACAATATAATGTTTAATATATGGTTTATAATACACTATAATGTTCATTATCAGTACACCTATGCCATGTTATCAAGCATTTATTTTACACACTAGTAAGAGAATCTTCATATGAGGATTTAGTTATTGACCAATACATCAATTAAAATTGCCCTTATGTCTGCTTACAACTATATAGCATGTGTAATAATGTGTTATAAACCATTTATTAATTGATTATAATACTGCATAGGGTGAGTTGACATTTAAAAAAAGTTACCAACTCAACATACATAGCCTACTGTTGGCTTTACAAATAATCTGAAATACTACCGGTAATTAAATTTATGTCATATTTATTGACGTCCATGTCAAGTATAAGTACATAAAGTATGTTTTAATAATACCCAAAATACCCAAACAATGATTAATTGATTAGTTGACAGGAAATGATTTATTAACAATTTTGATGGTTGATTAATTGTTTTCTCATTTATCAAGATATAATGCTAAACATTTCCTCCTTCCGCTTCTCAAAAAGTCAGTAAAAAATGTAAAACAATTCTCTGTTTTATATAATTGTGAATTGGACTAAATGATTGATCAATAAATACTCTTAATATCAATCATTATTTGCAGCCTGAATTATATTTCATTTTCTATTCGTATTCTATATTACAAGAATTTCATTCCATCTCTGCTTTCACACCAATTAAACCTGAAACCTAAAACCTCTCCACCAGTGTGATCCTATCACTTCCTTGCTCACATCCTATATCTTGAAATAACACAGCAGTTTCTTGGAGAATATCAAAGTAGGGGGGGGCGCGGTGAATAAGGAATAGTTAAAATGCAAAGAAATTATTCTCTTGTTTCAAAGACTAGCAATATCAGAAGGTTCGGGGGTTGGCGGGAGAGAGCCACTCATCTTTGTCGGTGAAGAATTCCATTCATCCCAACAAGGCTCCTCAAGATACAAGTGAAGTGTAGGATTCTGACATTTCTGAAGTGAAATGATAATTGCCTTTAAAGACCAAGGAGGAAAAAGAGAGAGGAGATGAAAGATAAAAGGTTGGAACTAAAGAGAACATTAGGGTGGTGAGAGGGAAAGCAAGCCACAGAGAGCAGCCACATAAATAGTCATGAAATGAGAACTTTCTGCTTTGTATTGAAGTTAAGAAAGAAACATTCAGCGAGAGGCCAACAGGCCAGACTAAATAATCCTTGACTGAGCCTCCCATTCTGAATCCCATATTAGCTGCCCAGATTTTAATGTAAATATGCCATTACGCTGTCATTACAGTGATCAGACTGCATGGCTTACAGGTCAGCCCAGCCACTGTTAATTTTGCAGGCAAAAGCTTTTTTTTTCTGTCTTTTGAAATGTTAATAACTTTCTATTAGTTAATGTAGCGTGACTAAAATTCAAATTAGACATAATTTATTTTAATATCTGTGACTAGCTTGTCTGACCATTTAGCAATGGTCTCCCGCTGAATACAAGACTCTAAATTGTGGTAATTTGCATTAGATGGTTGAGGCACGCCTTGTCTCACACTGTTGTGCCGTTGTAAAGTCAAGGATGATTCATTTTTGCTCCTTGAGGTACAAGTATCCAGAATTTAATAATGCCATACGTCACATTTAATGCATGTGCTTTAAGCGGGGCAGTAATGCCTATAATGCCTACTAAAAAATGACACATCGTTAGGATTTGTTTTAAGTTTCAGAGACACTGGCTATCAAGTGTAGTAGTAACAGTTGCCCTTCTTTGGTAGAATATTTATACTCGCGTGGCTGGATTAACCTGTTGGACCCCTATTGACCCTCCTACCTTCCGCCCTCTTTGCATAATGTTTGTACCCTGTCGCCTGCAAAATCCCACATACGTGTCGGTTTCATTACACCAAGAGTCGTAGAAAACATCCCCTGTTCCTCTGCTGGAACCAGGTTTTCTTTTACTCAATTAGTTGTGTTATTTAAAAAAAAATTAAGAACAACATTATGTTTGGAATATGTGTCACCAAAAGAGGACAGAGCCAGGCGCTCTAAATACTGAATGGTACTACTGATTTTTATGGGAGCTCTGTTGTCAGCCCACGCTTCGGAAGGGTAAAATACAACCAGCTTGTCGACACATTTGATACAAAAACAGTGACCAACAGCTTTTCTGAATATTTGGGGCACATACAGTAGTTGAGATTCTCGCTGCAGTATTTGCAAACTCATTACAAGTATTTAATTGTGTGTTTCCACTTTTACATTAAGGCAAATGTACTGTGATGGAACTCCTCCGCTGTTTTTTGTAGATACGGATACATTTTTCTTCTTCTATTTATTGTTATTCATTACTGAAAATTATTTCATGCACAAAATGATTTATGTTTTTTCTAAAAAAGCATACAATTTAACAAAATGATACATACCATTTGCTCATGAAATAAATTGTTTGTACTGTTTCTGTTTGACAGTGAGAAGAATGTGCTAACTTGTCTCAGACTCTATTTCCTGCTACAGTGTTGTTTTGCAGTACCAGATTTACTGTTATAATATGATTCATATTATGTTTTACACACAGGCAAAATCAATACCTATTATTGTAACAGTGCCCACAATTTTTTATTTATTAACCATAAACCAATATATAAACTGTGCTACACTACTGTTACATATGGGATTAATCAAGCTATTTAGTTATCAGTCATGCTGGTGGAAAACAGTCAAAGAGAGGTAAAGTTGCTGTCACTGATTAACAGCGATAAAATGCACAGGAAAAGGATACAGGTTCAATATAAACAGGATAAGAGGCACACAAACGTGTCATCGTCACGTACAGCATCCGAGCAACCCACATGCACACACACATGCAGACACACACACACGCACACACGTTGCATATAGAATCAACCAATTAGTATGCACCTGAAATTGTCATTATATCTCATCACACTAAATAAAGAATTAAAAAATGTTTAATTGAAAATTGGTTATACAGTACAGTCACACACAAATGCTCACACAAATACTGCTCATTATCTGCACAGTTCTTTTGTTTATTAATAATTTTTTTCCGCTTTCAACAGGAATGGAAATGCGGAGTGAAGGTGATGAGTCGGATGGGAAAAAAATGCAAATTTTCATTGGAAATGTCAGCACGGGTTTCAATTAATCAGATTTTCTCATTCACTTTCATAAAATGTTTCCAGTGGTTGATGGTGGCACTCCAAATTCAGACGGTGGTGAAAGTGGGTGAGGAGGACAGGAGAAGCCCAGCTGATTGGAAACATCTGGGTGATTGTAGGGAGCACTCCCACATCATCCAATGCTGGCTGAGATTTGACAGTGCCCTCTGAAGTGACAGCTTTGACCTCGGCCAGTGTGCATGCGTGCAGCTGCCAGAGACCAGTCTGGCTGAAAAAGAGGACAGAGCCAGGCGCTCTAGGCGCTGGATGGTACCGCTGCTTTTTGATGGGAGCTCTGTTGACAGCCAACGTTTCAGTAGGGGTAAAATACAACCAGCTTGTTGATGCATTTGGTACCAAAAAGTGACCAACAGCAACAGCTTTTCTGAATATTTGGGGCACATAGTTGAGATGTGTGCCATAATGTGTCTTTTTTTTTTTTGTGACTATCTGCACTACTACTGCATGCAGTAGATTTGTAGATTTCAATGTGAAGAGTAGCTCTATGTCAGTGAAATATAATGTATATTTTTTGTTTAATCTCTAGAAATGTAATTCTTCCATCATAGACTTGTGTTATGTTGTTTGCCAACAAAAACTCCCATGCACAGAGCAAAATTCAGCATCTTTAAATCCAGTGATCTTCAGCAGATGTCATTGTTATTCCAAACAGATGTGTCTGAGAGAAGCAAACACATAGAGAGGCGCAGACAATGCCTTATAGATCTTACCTGCTTGCAACTCAGTGGCAGACCGCAAATTGTAAGCATTTTAATTATGATTGGTGGAACAGGTTTTCCTTTTGCAAAAAAAGCAAGTTAGTTAGTTTTCCACAATTTATGTCGCGAGTGTTGTTTCCAAAATTGCATATTTAAAGCAACAATTACAAGAGTATTTTGGTTTTCTTGTGTTTCCTTTTTCTTTTTTCTAACACTGGCATTTTGAAACACGTCATTAGGTATTGTAGCTCGGCATCACCACATAATGACATTAATATTGATGTTTATGGTAATGAACTTTATTTGAAGATGAACACTTATTCATATTTGATTCATTAATGTGATGAATGCAAGGAATGATCAGATAATATGTTCTTGTGTCCTTGATATGCAATGAGGAGTATTAGACTGACTGAAATTCAAGATAGGTATGCCTAAGCTGCATTAATCTACGCTACAATATAGAAGCTATAAACTCTCTGAGAAAAGACTGCAGAAAACCTACAATGTTATAGATTAAACAAAACAGAGTGAAATGGAGTTCATTTGCATCACCCTCCTCTTTTCAGAGGAGCTAAACTGCTTACCATTATTCAAAGATATCTTTTAAATAAGGCCCAAATATGCGGGTGAAACCAATTTAACGAGTGGCCACCAAAGACGTTTGTCAAATGATCTATATTGAGATTTTGACTGTGTAAGCCTCTTATCATAACTGCTATAAAACACACATCATTCTGTTTCAGGACTGAATTTCAGAGATATGAAAATACAATAAATGTGACATTTTAAAGCTTGGCTTACTTGTTAATTGCAAAACCATTTAAAATTGAACTTGGGGAACTTAATAAGTGCATATTTGTGTTGAGGAATGAGATTCACTCTGAAAAGGGACAAAATCCTGGCTGACGTGTTCCACAAGAGATCAACCAAAGGTCTACTATTGCAGGTCATTTGATTTAACTGCTAATCAAGTTATATTGCAGGTGCTTTTCTTTATTTAGGTGACTTACAACCTCTGTGCTTTTTACGAGTTATCCAAAAAGTGAAAATAGAACTATTTAACTTTGTGTTGTGTGTATCCTCTGGAAAAGGCGTTTTAGTTAACGTAACAAAGGATTGGAAGATAATCACATTAGCATGAAGCAGGGGACAATAAGGACAACATCACTTGTATGGAAGAGCTTAATTACCTCAAAGAAAAACCAAATAAATGCGTCCTCTTTAATTGTCTGCTGATAACCAACGCAGAGGAATTGAATCGCTGCACACCTTTTTTGACGGGAGCAGCATGCAGCATGATACAGCATGTGTAGGTGTGCTGAAACATTAAGCTAGAGCATACAGTGTTATATCTTTAGCACTCTTTCATTGTTAACCCTAACAGCCAACATCCCACCTAGCAGACACATCCCAACACTCATAAACAACACAGGCCTTCTGTGCCTTAATTACAAATTCAACATCAGGAGTTATTCTTGTGTCAAGTGAAATGAAAACAGTGTCTTATAACGAGTCTAATGTACAATCAATCAACGTGGATTTAGATTGACAAAAGTGAATGTGGATGACTCTGTGTGTGATTCTGAAGGATATGAATGCTAAATCAATTATCAATGAAAACTCTAACTGACACTGAATTAAGGGGAATGGCAGAAATCTAAACACATCACGCTACATTATACACTTTGTGTCTTTACACCGACCGTGTGGCTTATTAGGCTCTCTGTCTAGTTCAGTAAACACTGCACACTCCACACACCGCACGGCAAAGATGGATGAGCAACACTCCTCGGTTACTACAGCCACATTTATTTAGAAACAGTGGGGAGAGTTTTGGAGGTGAGGAATAATTCCAGCCAGCGGTTGGTGCCCAGTTTGCGAAAGAGGAGGAGGACCACCATGGGGCACCTGACAGTGATGAAGAGCATGGGCACATGCTGGCAGATTCATCTTGAGCCACAGTGAGAGAGAGGGTTAGAGAGAGAGAGAGAGAGAGAGAGAGAGAGAGAGAGACAGAGACAGAGACAGAGTGAGAGAGAGAGAGAGAGGAGCTCAGGAGGGAGGGCAGACAATGGCAGAACACAGGTTTAACAATAAAAAACTGCACAGACTGTTGTCTTTGAGATTTGTTCTGCAGCAGCAAGGTGCTGTAACTCTCTTTGCAAGCTGCAGGAAAGAGTGAGGCAGAGAAACAAAAAAAAAGACAGTTTAAGATTTTATGTGACTTACAAATTGACACAGGGCTTTCAAAACATTACCTGCTACTTGGCCAGTGTTGGTCAATTACCTGTCACTCCGCTATTCTTTTATTCCCCACTTCCTCCACTGTGTCCCCTGTGTGGTATTGTGATAGGGTTGATGCTGATCACAGGCCCCGGCTCTCTGTGGTCCAGCCGGCTGTCAGACAGGAGCCGAGCGGTGTGCTGGGATATAAACGAGTGCATGCCTTTGATGACTGAGAGATGCACCCTTCTAGTTTGTATTTATGTATTCAAGCTGCCCTCTGCTGTTCGCATTCCCAATGACAGGAGGTGGAACAAAAGAAAAAAATTGCAAAGATTCACCCTTAAATCTAAAAACTACTGTGCTCAAAGTCTGACGTGTGAAATTAGTAGCACAACCCTGCACTTTCATTCATGTTCCTCTGCTTGAAAAATCCTCACTGGTATCTGATTCTCTGCGTTTTTCTTTTTTTCACAGCATGTTAAACTTCTTTCACTATGTGACATTATTACTTGGGTATTTATAGAGCAATCAAAGGACACATGTGAAGGGTTATTATCACTGCTTTTTCTTACACATAAGTGACACCAGGGATGTACATGTAAGTGATAATGGTGGTGGTTGGGGGTGCATGGAGTTGAAGCTATAGGAGATGTAGTTGATTAGGTACCTGTGGATAAAGCTTTTGGTATGTAATGTAATTCATCTTCAGCAGATCCTTGCTTCACATTTGACACAGAGATATGTTTACAGGGAGATGGTCGACACACGTTTTTGAGACATTCCAGCAAATGAGCTGTAGAAGTTCATATTTTAATTCTTACTTTTAGTTTTTTTTTCTTTCTTCTATTCACATCTTCTTTCATATTCTGGTAATTTATGTTGATCATTTGCATGCACTCTATAGAAAGAAACCTTTAATAACCTCATTCACGTGTGTTTGATTTAGAAATAAATCTATCTTCCCTCATTTTTTTTCTTACCAAATTATCTTTAACCTCACTGAATGAAACGATGCAATTCTTCCCATACCTGACAATTAGATTATTGCTGTGATTTTCAGAAATGTGCAGGCTGAATGATAATAAGTTTCTGAAATGCAAGTGGCCCATATGCTAACTAGGGCAACATATTTCCCCTTCACATTAACATATCATCTGAATTCAGTTACCTGACACAATTGCAGAGATCAACACAGTTGATGTGTCAGCTACATGTATGTGTTGGCTTGTAAAATCGGCTGCTCTCAAAGTCAAGTGGATGTTAATGCCCCACAGACCCGTCTGTCTGATTTCCCTCATAAAGCAGGAGCGCATTTGTGCAATAGCTCTTCTTACATCTTTTAAGAGAAAATTGTGGAGTTTAACCTCCCAATATTATCTCTCCTTTTTTCTTTGTGCAGGGAACAGGCGTATATCCACAAGGAATTTGGCACAGTCCACACAGTCAAGAAGCTGATAATCCCAAGTCTTTGACTGCTGATAAGACGGTCAATTTAACATAATTATAAACCAGTAGTATGAATAGTAACGATTCATTAATTCAGTGCATAGAGGGAGATGATAATTCAAATGTAGCATTTACTCACAATTATCACACATGATAATGATTTCATTAAATCCTGCTCAGTTTTTGGCATTATAAACATAATTGTAACACAGTAAAAAACAGTTTAACATAATAAAATTGCAGAGTGTAAATTAAATGATGTCTGTGCTGCATTAGAGGGGTGAGGCTTGTAAATCCCTCTCTCAAAACAAATGCTGTTGACCAACACTATTATTACCTCCACACATAATTACTTTTTGCTTTTTGGTTTAATTGCTTCAATAAAAATAATCTATAACGCTTTTTAATTACACTTTCCGAGTGACCTCTGTAAAGAGAATTTTATTATGTGCGCACAGTAATTACCCTGTCACAGTCCAGTTAGGGGCTATTGTCTAGCTATCCTTTGCATAGCTGTTACTGGCATGACCAGCATGCCTAACTACCTATTTACTGAGCTCATAACTTTTTCAATAGTTGCACAATATGCACAAGACGTGCACGTTTGAGCCAGATATTTTGCAGAGGAAGTCAGGAAGAGAAAGTCTTAAATAGCAGCGAGAGCTTGGCTCAAATACATTTGGACAATTATTGTGTACAATATAAGTGCCATGTTGTTTTGCCCAGCCAATGATTTTTATTAGGTAATGAAATATGGAAACAAAACAAAAAAATTATTTACCATCACAGTATTATTAGAGGCAAGAACAGTTTTTGGTGTGGAAGGTACTAAGTGTTTTTCTGCCTAAATTAAAAAGGTGTCTTTAATTATACGTGACGAAATCGCGTATAATTAAATGGCTGAGGATATTGTGTTATATGTATGTTGCTAATGAGTTGCTAATACATACACAATAATTGTGATGTTTTGCCAATCTCATAAATGGCATGCTTACCCAAATGTTATTGTGGCTCATAATTGCTTTTAGTTCCATTTGGCTGATCATGCAGTTAGAAAGCAGCACATAAGCTGTAACAGATTTTAACCCATCTTTTGACTGCTGCCTTGTCAGGACACTGCTCCACCATCTTCTGATGCACGGTTATATTTTCAAAAACCTTTCCACGCATGCAAATGTTGTGAAGACCACATAAGAAGTTAACCGAAGCATACTTTTCTGTTTTATCAATGCTGTTAATTAAACAAATAAATACATCACATATACTGACATGTATAAAACACCACAATAAATAAAAACAGGAAAGAAAACAAGCAGCAAGTATCAAAGTAATCGTGCGTTTATTATTGCGGCTGTACTTGTTCATTTGCCTCCCCTCCCCCCATTGGATGATAGAGGCTGCCCCTTCCTTTGTATGGGTGGCCTTGTCAGTCCTCATCCAGTTCTCAGCAGACATGGCCTCCCCAATATGTCAAGCTCTCTCTTAACAGCAGCTCCTCTTGGAATATTCTTTCAAGACACAGAAATAAAAGTATCGAATAACTAAATATGTGTTATTGTTTATGGCTACTTAAAAAGCAGGATCTACTGAAGGGCCAAGTGTTCCACTTGCCACAGTTATATTTCTTTCACCACAGCATTCAAAGACTGATTACCAACATGTTTGCAACAAAACTAACCAGACAACCAGAAAACTTGTATTAATTCCAAAACTATTGGGAAAAAAAATGTTAGAGGTATAGAATACCCCTGTGCTATACTATACACTCAGAGGCCACTTTATTACGTAAAATATAATCCAATCCAATACAACAGCTCAGCCATAAATTCTCCCTTCACAAAGATACAAATGTTCAGTTTCGATTGACGCTGTCGGAACGGGATACTCAACCGTTTATATGTTATATATTATATATTAAATAATATGTTTGTATTTAAGTGGCCAGGGACTGCATTTCTATCGGTACTGTGTATACACACGTACACACACACACACACACACACACACACACACAAACACACAAACACACACACACACACACACGTGCGCGCACACAAATGCTGTTTTATGACAACATATTTTTGCCAATAACAGATCGCATCTTAATATCTTAATTATCACCTAAGCCATTGTATACATTTTACTGAGGTCTACAATTTATATCGCAAAGTCCAAAAATTAACAACAAAAATCACACTTACTTACGAACTTGCAAGAGACACTCTGAATGCAATTCAGAACATATGTAAGCCATGAATCCTACGAATCATTTGAGCAGTTTAGAATATGACCCTGCTGTAACACCAGCGCTGACCATGTTGGAAGCAGACTTTCAGAGAAATTCACAATTTCCAGCTTGACTATAGGATAGCCTCAGAAACGTAAAGCCTCAAAGCAGATATATCGTCCTCAGAATCTCTGAGTGAGGGCTGAGTGGGGAGCAGTGGGACAGCCTTGGGACTGGGGGCCTCCTTCATGCTGGCTTGCCAGAGAGCCGCCCAAAGCATGGACAATTAGAGGGGTCCCTGGTGCCTCTTTGCTCTCTGTGCGCCTGGTGGGCTGCTCTGCAAGGCACCGGGGGGCTTGAGGAACTGACTGGGCTGGCTTGGCTGGCTGGGCCAGAGGCATAGAGCTGGGGGAGGCCTGATCTCAATAATCCCTTTGCCCCCAAGAGGCTGTCACACCACTCACACTGCTGGAAGCTAGAATGGAAATGGACCGAGGGCTTTCTGAGGCTTTTACCTGCTAGAAGAGCTCATCATTGAGAGACAGAGACGCACTGGGAACTCACCGCGGTTCAAACACAGAGACAAGTTCTTTTTATAAAATTGAACCAATGCCTTTGATTTGACACGCAGCACTGTGAAACACCAGTTTCTTTATATTAAGGTGCTCACATACACAAATCTGTAAATAGACCGACTGCTTAATCAGTTTTGAACACATCTTCATTTGAACTGCCACAGAAACAAACAAGCATCAACAGTAGTTTTTAACACCCCATACAGCCTTGACTCTCCTGAGATCTGAGACTGCTTAAAAGACGAATAGGAAATGAGCAATAACCCTGTCGCAATTCTTCTCCGCAGCCATTCTCTGCTTTCATTAATGTACAATTTCATCTTGAAATTCCCTAGACCATGGCATAATCTATTGGCCTGGCGGAGTATATATGATGTAGAATCACCTTGTTGCACAACTTAAAGTGAGCTGTCCCATATGAATATGGCCACAGTCAAAACCATTGGCCTAATTAGACCGACATGCTTCCGAATGTGAGGGGAAACTTAGTGCAAATGGATAAAGGTCTTTCAGCACTCTGCCACTGGCTGTCTCAGTCCCTTAATGTATTACCACCTGCACCCGCAATCAGCACAGGAACATTTAAATGACTGCGATTCAGAGGAGACCAAGCTCCAAACTGGTAGGAAACACATGAGAGGTGATTTAAGATATTGACTGTAATGAAGCTGACCGTTGGCAGGTCTGCTCTGAATGTGATGGTGGAAATTAGGGGCGGGAACAGGTCATAGACGTACGTATACCGGGGGCACGGCAGCAAAATGAAATGCAGAGCAGAAGTCTACAGTCCAACGTGCTGTTTATTCCATGTCAGGTAAACATCAACAACAGTGAGCTTTGGGTGTCTGTAAATATGATATAATCAATGTTTTGTGTTTGTTTTCCAGCAGCTAGAGTATATTGTGGTGTTCCCTTCTTATCACCTCTGACTGCTCTCTTCCTCAACCTCAGCCCTCCCCTTTATAGACTCCAACACAAACAGAAACAAACAGCCTCCCTTGACGTTGAAAATAACACACATTCCTCATCGTTTTTCAACGGAGGGGAATATATTTCTCTATACATTTCTTCATAATAAATTACACGAAACAAACACGGAATAGAATGATCAAAAGTGTCCGACAACATAAGTCTATGATGTGCAAAGGTGAAAAGCTTTGACAACAAGTAATGGAAAAAGGACAGCCTATGGAGGCAGAACATGAGGAGATGGAAGACAGGCAACATCTGGGTACGGCTTCTCAGACTGATGGCTGCTAACTGATCCCTGTGATTGTGATTGACAGGCACTGACCACAACTCTACTGGCCTTGGCTTCTCCACACTGCTGAGCACAGCAGGTAGTGTGAAAGCTCGCTGAGATTCCCAATAAAATGGATATTACAGGGAAAAAACAACAGCCGGCCTCACAGAGGTGAATGTTGGGCACGTAGCACTCCTCCATCACACAATGTACCAGGGTTCACTGACTCTGCACTGTTTCAGGATTGCAGAGTATAGAGCCACACTCAGGCAAACATCTTATTGAAAAAGCTCAAATGACCAGTGGTTCTCTCAATATATGCTCTTTGGTGGAGCTCACTCAAACAGAAGAGCGAGAATCAGATAATGCAACCGTGGTGTTGTGCATTGCAGTTAAAGATACATCTACATGGAATTAGGTTAAATAAAACAGAAAAGAGTACTTTCTTCAATTTTGTTTGACAGGTGCAGCAGTTAAAAGCATGTTTTAAATAAGTGTTTAGTGTTTGTCCTTGAAAATTGTCAAGCAATATTCATGTGGTTTCCGAAAATGAAAGTATATGTATAATGTAGGTTACATAAGTGTCGTCTTTATCCGGTAAATATTCCCACGAGCAACGAAAATAAAGGCTCAAAGCCATTTACATCCCTAATTTTCACATCCATTTAAGAGATGAATGCTTTGATACCATTGCAGTGTTTATCTGCGGTCTCTGGGGATTCATTAAAGTGAACACTCCTTTCAAAATATAATCTATTGCTTAATTAAACTTCCCAAACATGAAATTTGAACCCACATAACTGGAGAGAAGTTACTGCTTTGTTGTTCTCTCATTTGCACAATATTTTAATGAACAAGTCGCTAAGATATATCGCCATTTGCATGTAAATAAAGCTTTTCCTCAAGCACTTAACAGCTTTGATTTGGATTATATTTGGGGTTTTTGTGCTGGACGAACCCTCCCAAGAATAAGGAATTCAAGCCCACTGACTGCTTAGTAAATTTCACAGCTTCTAGCTCTGAAGCACATCATTACAATGTGTGAAATTTTAATCAGAGATGTTGTGAAGAAACAGCGATCAGCCAACGAACATAATTAATGTCCTCTGTCATAGAGATTATGATGGCAAATTTGAATGTGTAAGTGTTTTAAAGAGCAAGGGGAAATGCATTAACTAAATTACATAGCATGACGTGAATGAGCCATCATGCTTTTCTGTCAGTTGATGTATGCACAGATATCCTTTATTATATAGGATGCCATTACTTCCCTTTTAATTGAACAGCGTTTTGTTTGGCACAGGCCTACTGAACTTTGCATCAGCCATGCATAAATTATATGCATGGCTTCCTCGTATGTGTCACAATCAAAGCAGATTTGCAAAGAGCAAGATGCAACACATGGCTTGGTGTATATTGAATATACATTTAACCAAGATAAAAACAAAAAAGAAAACCATTTAATGTACTCAAATTCATTTGAAATATACTCTAACTGCACCCTGAGTGTTTACAGAGGAATTATAATGATAACTGATATCCAAATATGGAAAAAATGTGATTGCTATATTAAGCCACAGCTTTATAGTAAGAGTCGCTGTTGCCAGGACAATTTGTTTTATAATGCTCACTTGCTCATTAAAATGCAAATTGTGCATATGCTTTCATTTTCCAGTACAATAATCCAGACTCAGACTGTTTATCCAATCATCGACTTCACTATAAAAACAAGCTGGGGTTTACAGTGTGCTGCTAAGGCTAGGCATATGCACGGACACATGCACCCACTTGCCCTTACACACACACCCATGCACAAACTCACAGTCAATAATATCATGCCACACACTAACACACATAGATTAATATAGCTTGAAGATCAGGCCAAAGGTACTCAAAGTACTTCAAAACTGTACTTGACTGAAGCACAATTCAGGACTCATTGTCAACGACCAAGTTTAATGCAAACTTAGGAATATTTCTGTATGCCAGGAATCCTCTAAAATTAAAATGAAAATCCTTTAAAATAGAGGTTGTATATTTGAAGAGTCCTGGCTCACAAACATTGTATCACTGGAATTCAATGGAACAAGCACACACTGGTCCAATACATAATCACATGCGGAGAGATAATTCCGCTAAGTTATCCCAGTGGTCACATTGTGGTTGTCGTTAATGTGTCACTAATGTGTGTGTGAGACAGAGAGAGAGAGAAGAGAGAGAGAGAGAGAGATATTCTGCAAGGGAAGACTGTACACCTGGCATTGTGCCCACCAGTTGCCAGGGCCGTACGCTCATTTCTGTCACCAGCGTTTGTTTCACAAGCCTCCTAATCAATTGGAATGCAGCCCCTGAAATAGAACTTGGCACCAGACTCAACTCTTCTTTTGTGCCTGCTGGTCAATGCTCAGAGAATACCACCCGTCACCCATGTCACTTTTCAATTCACCCCTTTAACAGCGTAACCGGGGAGGACATTAAACTAATTGTATATTATTGGCCTGCCAGCTTCTAAGACGAGGACTACTGTACAATAATTTACTCTGGAGTTGTTTGCAGCGAGTGTTCTGCCAGGTGTGTGTCCTTTTGTGTTCGGTTGACAAGCAATGTTAATGAAATCAGAGCTGATGGCAGGGGGAATAAAGAGGACCTGTTAGGTTGGTTAGGAGGAGAGGAGAACAGGAGGAACTGCATTCATTCTAATTTACTTAAGACAGCACTGAGTGGGATCAACACCCAAGTAGACTGTCATTAGTCCATTTGATACACTGTCAGGCGCTGGGATGAAAATTGCTGATTTCTCTCACAATGTATAAACAGTGGATAAACAACCCCCAGCAGGAAACTTGAAGACTGATATATAGGCCATTGCATCAGCCTCTGCATGTTGCCATGTGTTCCCCAACTAATCAAGGGCAGCCTGCTTCTCACTGTGTCCGTCTTGGCCCGCCAACAGATTCATCACTGGCTGGGTTAAACAGGAATAAAAACACATTAGTGTCATGTTAGACTGATAGAGAGAAGTGCCTAGATTGGCGCTCCACAATTGTAAAAGTCTGACTGCGTATTGATTTGTGCTACATAAATCTTGTTTTCTGTCTGCGCTAGTGAATCAGTCGTGACCCCTCGGGTTAACAAACATTGTCGAGGCTTTCAGCTGCCGTGTGAGCCAACAACGCCCATGCATTGCAATAGCCATGCCCCATCTTGTCATTTCTCAGCCTGCATGGCTTTACTAATTGCTGGCAATCAACAGACAATATGATGGGGCTAGAAGAGGTGGTGGGTTTCTTGTGGTTTTTGGCTCTAACAAGGAGGTTTGAGGCTCCTGCAGCCAAAAACTATCAACAATGGATGTGAATTGGTCAGCAGGAGTCTGTGAGTTACAACCTGGATTAATTGGCATAAGGGGATCCAGCATGGCTAGCGCCAGATCACATTAAGCTGATGAGATTTGACTCAGTAAACTTTCACAAAGGCAAATCCCTCGTTACAGTGGCTGAATGACACTATATCATATAAACTTACCTTCTTATCTGTAAATCCAATGCTCAAAAGACATTCAAAGACAGTATTATCTCAGTTGCGGAACAAAATGCATTTACTGGGGAAACTTGGACATAACAGTTGTGTCTTTTATAGGAGGACACTATTAACTTGAGACTAGCTGAAGGCAAGGTACACAATATGTAGGTTGAGCAATATAACGACTATAATATTTTGCAGGTCCCATATGGCCACTTTTTGTTTTAATAAGCCATGGAGACATCAGGTGTTAAATTGTTTAATCTTTCAGTGGTATATGAAATCCATTTGTTTGTGGGCTTGGAAGATTACCATTGAGAAAGTAATTACATTATAACAGGTGCCATCATCATCATTTATCTTTCTGACATTTAAAGACTCACTAAATGCCAGTCTGTTCCTCAGAGACTGGAGCTTGATCCTATGTGATGTTCAAACACTTTTAATTACAGGATCTTTAAATTCTAATAGTGTCCATCTGCAAACTCCATGGCACAACAGAAGCTTATGAAAAAACATGTGAATAACCTTTGGTATTGTCTCGACAAAAGAGTTCATACACTGCGAATATGAAATGTTTTGTTTCCTTTTTATTTGAGCAATCTGCCTGAACAAGTGATCAAGTTAATCCCATGAAATTGGACACACATGGGTCCGGTTGCAAGTGCTTTAGAAGCCATAAATGTTCATGAGTACAATTGGCTAACATTAATCAGTGCGCCTGCTGAGAGGGAGGTCTGCGTGTGTGTGAGTTTGTGTGTGTGCGTTTCGGTGGATAGGGAGGGAGAATGGAGCAAGTTAAAGAGAGAGAGGATAACAGAATTAAACAGCTAGATATAGAAAAGGGGGATGGCGTGTCTCTGGAGGCCTCCACACCAGTGCTCACCCTGCTGCCAGGCACGCTACACACACCAGAGACCTTATTTACCCAGCAGCCCCAAAGAGGCCTGGGCCCCAGACCTTATTTACTCAGAGCCTAGGCAACCATCAGGTGCGGAGGGGATCTGGCCAGCAGCAAAAGCAAATACCCCAGATCAAAACCAACCATGGAGGAAGAAAGGGGCGCTCAGCCAAAGTCTTGGTCAAGCACTAATGTTTACTCTTTGGTTTGAAGTGCTATGGATGGACTCCATTTGAAGAACTCCAAATTGACACCCACACCCTGCACCCCCTATAAAAAAAAAAAGAAAAGGAAAGAAATCTGATGGCTACGACTGTCTCATATCCATATGTCTGGAGTACCTGCGGTAATGTGGACTTCTCTCGTCTTTTAAACCAGCACTGCCACCGGTCTTCAGGATCAGACATGGTGTCGGGGGAAAGAGAGATGAAGACGGAAAAAAAGCCCAGCTAATGACTAGCTCTTATGCATCAGTGCACTTACTAATGAGCTTCCAGGGAGAGGCTGGCAGAGCCAGAGCGAAGGCTGAGCCGGGATGTGAGAGGCCTGGGCCATCACTTCCCCGCTGTGATCCCTGCCTTCCCACTCACAAGGAGCCCCGGCTCCCAGCCACTAATGAGTGTTAGAGGGAGAGTCCAAGCTCGCGTCCACCTGCCAGCCTTCAGAGCCCAGCCTGCTGCAAGACAGTAGGGGTCAGACGCATTCCTGAGCTCTTAATAATTTACATCATATTGATTTCCTCACTGTTAGACACTCTCACCTGCATGGGCTCTCATTCCCACTTTCTCTCTCTCTCTGCTTCTCTCGCCCTGAAATAAGCACATTCCACCAGAGAGAGGAGTTAGAATGATACAAAAGCATGTAACGTTGCCCTGGCTCCAGACCACTTAAATACAACATTCAGTTTAATAGATTGTGGACAATGTCTGTGTCAGTGGGGACAGTGGGCACTCTGTGTATGTCAACTACTGGAGCACGGGCCTTGAAAATGTAAGACTCATATTGTTCTTATCATTACAGAGAAGGTCTAATGCGCATAAAACATTTCGCACCATAGAAGTAGAAATACATCTTTAACTTTCTGTGACATGCTAAAAACAAATGACACCAATTACCCCTCATTTGCATACTGTACCTTACCATATTTCAGTTTAAAAAGGGACGGAGTTCTGCACAAAGAAGTTATCAAACCTAAAAAGAGGGAGCCAAATCAAAAGGTACAAAAATGCAAGAATGAAAATAAATTATGCAGTTTGCATTCTGCTTAACCTCTAATCAGACTCACAGAAGAGGACATTAGTATTCTCTCTTTGTCAATATGATGATCTGTATACTCAATCCTTTAAATATTCATCAGCTTAGAACATAGAGTTCTCCTTACTCTGATTCATAATTCAAATGATATGAATGTTACATAGGTATGGCACCATTTCCACCCTCACAAGTACAACTTTCTATCATCAATGCCACACTTAAGAATGACTTTTAACACTATCCACCTTTCTTCATTGGAGAGGCAACTTCAAAGTATGCTTACTCTGCTACTGAACAACTAGGAAGAATTTACATGACATTGAGACAATTATTCTCCAGTTTTTAACTGTATTTAAAATGCATGCAGATGATGTTGAGAATTATTTTCTGTTCTTCTATCTATCTATCTATCTATCTATCGCCACTGTCTCCGTCTGCACATCTTTTGTCAGGTTTTGTCTCTCGCTGTCTCTGTAGTTCTCACCCTGCCTCTGGCAAGCCTAGACAGGTTTATAACCTTCCTCTGTTAATTCCCAGTGTGGTAATCCAACGCACACTGCGCCACAGGTTTGGTCCCTCCAGTCAGGTCACTCAATGAGCATCAGTCTGAAGCTATCCAGCATAATATCCTCAAGCTTGAAATGAGTGTCAACAGTTACAGTAGAATGCTTGTTTGCATGCATGTATCATGATCCGTAGCCTCTTTCATGCATACGTTTTGAAACCTGGTGCAAATGTCATGTTGGAGTTTGTAGGTTATAGGGAAAATAGAATCATTTGTTTATTTTTGCTTTGGAGATTTTCCAATTCATATAGACCAGTAGTGCATTTTAACTACAATAAAACAAATGAAGCAGGTTGGTCAGTTGTATTCTCCGTCTTCTTATAGTAGTTATATCTTGGCCAACACTGCCCTCTCCTGTTAACATGAATTTATTCAACACAGTATTAACTTGAACGTACATGCACAGTTGCACACTCCTCTTTATGTGCACTGTTCTGTGGTCTTACATGCACATGCCAGTATATACATATGCATACAATACACACAGATACCCACACAAAGGTACCGGGCACGATCATTGTAATAAACCTGTAGCATTTATATGTATGTTGACTTATTTGCCTCCTTTGTTTTCTATGAAGAACGTTCGGTGATTCCTTTTTCTTAATAGCACATGCATGTTGACTTCAGATGGCATGGGAGGCATTTGTGTACATCAAAGTTTATGTATTTGGTGCACGTGCCATGACTTCCAAACATAATCTGTTAAGAAAACACAACCGATAACAAAAAAACATGAAAATGTTAAAAAGAAGATTTAGTCAATCACTTTTTTAATGAACAGCATCAACTCTCTTAATACCCTACATTTTGTATGACAGACAAAAGAAAGAAGAAATAGAAAAACAACAATAAATATCTATTTTTATGTCAGTGAATGAACTTTACATAAACCATGACCCTCATTATTTATGAGGCTTTTATAGGCTTATATCAGTTGCATTAATGTGGAAATTATATGTATGACAATTGTTCCCAGTGTTTCAATTGGTAGGAAATCAGGTATTTTACTTTTTTTGCCCCAAAAATAGAAATGTTGTGTAAACAAAACAAAAACTTCAATCGTGCCACTATAAACCAGATGTAGCCATAACCTTTTATCTATAAATATGCATTTGGAACACAGCGGTTCTGTGAAAAATCAAGTTTCAAGTCAGATCAAATTAATTATACGTATATAGGCTACCATAAAAATAAATAATATTACCAGACCAAAAATATTGAGCCCAGGGTTTACCCCTAGTTGAACCACACTATTAAGTGTGAATTTAAACTGTGGGCCACCAAAAGGTCAACATAGTCAGGTCAGTAACGTTCCTCTAAATTAAAAATGAATAGAGGTTACACATTTTATAACCCTATTTCTATTAGCGTTTCTATTAACACTAAAACTGGCTCTAAATGCGTGTGCTCACATATTAGATATAGGGTCATGATGTGTAAATATATTTCTATGAGAATAGGGAGAACCACCGAAATGGCTCTACAGACCCTACAGACTCTATAGACTCTACAGACGTTACCAGCACAAAACACTGCAGTACATTTGTGTCTGTGCTAATATGAAAAAGGTCAGCAAAGCGCATTCAGAGTTTAGCAATATCAGTGCGCATTGCTCTCGCGGCAACACGGTAACGTTGCCCTGCACGGTGAAGAGCAGAGCTGTTGCATGTTGGGTGAATGCTGGGCAATCGTTTTATAATATCGTCATAAATAGGTTTTGAACAGGTAAGTGTAAGGTAAGTATTCATTAATCAGACATAAGAAGCAATAAGCTTAATGCTCTGACACACCAAGTCGACGGTCGGCCAAGACGCAGTGTTTGGTGCGTCTGGGCCTTTAGACCGCAGGTGTGTTCTTTTTAAATGCAAAACAAAGATGTCTAACAGTCAAAGGAATGAAATGGAAATATGTAATACACTTAATAGATTTAAAACCATTTGTAAAAATAAAATGATTAACAAATATAAGCTGAGTTTGGAACTCTCGTGTGTATATATATATATATATATATATATGTGTCCGCCTCACTTAATGGATCTTGTTGCTCAGTTTACAGGTCTTTCCACACTAAGGGTGCGAATGGTTGGCCGCTGGTGTGCTTAACCGTAGGTGCTGGCGGAATTCTTCTTTGTGCTCTCCACAATGTATGGCGTGGCCTGACAACAGCTCCGGGAGGCCGTAGTGGGTTGCCAGGATAAGGTTGCATCCAAACCTCCAGGGTCAAGGGTTACCTACTCTCTTAAGATCATGGTGATATTTTTGGATGTCATTACTTCTATGAAGCAGGCGCTTGACGCATATAGGATCGCTGTGAAGGAGAGAAGCACTCTAGCAGTCTGCAGATTGTTCCTGGTCTTTTGCCCATGAGGAGCTGGGCTGGTGAAAGACCACTGACTCCATGGTGTAGTTCTGTAGTCCAACAGCACTAGGTTTTTGTCTGGGGATTTACTCTCGAGCTTCTTCACCATCTGCACTGCCTGCTCTGCTTTGCCATTTGAATGTGGTGTGGATGTTCTATGTGAGATACTATGCAAGGATTACTATGGGCCATTGTCTGTTCTAAGAGTGTCAGGTATGCCATGTCTGCTGAAATGGGCTTTCAGAGCTTCGATGGGGGCACGGCTCCGCACGTTTTTTAGTTCTTCTGCCTCAATTAACTTGGAGTAGAAGTCTACAAGAATGATAGTTTTTGCCCTCAAATAGATCTGAAGCTTCCCTCCTCAAATGGCAGCTCCGGCGTCTCCTTTGGTTGGAGTGTTTGACTCGGTAGTTTGATTTGAAAGTCAGCACACTTGCTGCTGTTTTGCCTGACTCCACAATTTTCTTGCACTCATGCCTGGGCAGTATAGCAATTTCCGGGCTTGTTGCTTGCTCTTGACTATTCCAAGGACAGATTGGTCTATAAGCCTCAACATGTGCTGACGCAAAGTGGGGGGGATCACTATACACAGTCCCTTGAATATTATGTCATCCGACAACAAGAGCTGACTTCTTGAGTCCCAGTATGGCTGCATTTTGTGTGGGCACTTCCAGTGGTTGGGCCAGCCTTGCTGAATTGTCTGTTGGAGCCCACTTAACTAGGTGCATTCCTGCAGTTCTGAGTATTTCTGATCACTGTAGGATCAAGGTATCTGAGGACTGGAAGATGCGTGTACAGGTCTTTGAGTGTATTGAAAGCCTGCTGCTGGCTGTTTGCCATTCGATTTCCACATCACTCTTGAGAAGTTGGTTGGGAATTCATTTTGACAGGTATGTTACAAAACCTAAGAACCGGCAAACTCCATCTTTGGCGGTTCGGCCATGGCATGAGCTGTACTGCCTCTCTCGTTTTTGAGGGGTCAGGCCTCAGTCCCTCGACTGACAGATGTGACATCTCTCGAAATTGAGCCTCAGGTTGTAGCTTTTGGCTCCCTCAACTACTTTGCGCAGGATTTTGTCATGTTCTTCCACTGTAGTGGATGCTATAAGCATGACATCCATCAAGCTTATGGCTCCAGCAATACCCTTTAGAATACTGTCTATGATACTCTGGAATATTTATTCTGAGCATTTGAGGCCAAAGGGTAGTCTTAGCAAAAGGTTTTGAGAAGGGCCGACACTTCATCCAATGCAATCTGAATCCAACACAGAAAACACTTTGGCACCCGGTGTCACAAAAACAACCTCCTCTACTGTACGTATAAGATGCTCTTTCTTTATGACATTGTTTAGGTCTCTTGGGGCTATGCAGATTCTTACCGTGAGCTGGACACACTACCCGTGCTCCCTAGTTTTTCAGCAGTGTTCTGCAGTGGGGCAAGTCGGATCAGTAGTCCCAAATCCTCAGCTGTGACACATTTTCCTGCGCTATGTCCACTATTTCAAACTCTTCGCTGAGCTTGCAGTTTTTGTGTTTTATTCAGAGGTTTACTGCAGCTTTAATGTACAGTAGCTTGTGATTGGAGAATGAGCGTGGTACCCTCTTAGAGCGCTTCGGATCAACTGTGTGCATTAGTAGCTGATAATTGCCCATTTTTATTGTGTTGCACTTTGCGCCAGTGTCAACATCACTGCTTTAGACACAACTTGAATGTCTACCACTTATGTATCCTCTTCAGGAGGTTCTGCCTGTGTCATGTTTTGGTTTATGTTCAGCACATCATCCTCCTAAACTTGTACTACATACACAGAGTGCATTGCATGCTTCTTACACACAGCCACCTAGTGGTTTGGTTCGTGGCAGTAGGGGCATTATGACACTTAAGCTGGACGATTCCTTTTGATTCCACCTGTGGGTCTTTACCACAATTTGGGCAATTTTAGGGATGGTTGGCTAACATTTATCTTTCATGGAGTCTTTCTGTCTGTCCCATTTCAGGCCCGTTCCTGCTAGAGGAGGCTGTGCAGGCTTGTGAGTCTTCTCCTCTGACAATATTCATTTGCTTTTGTGACTTTTCAAACTGCTGAGGGATTTCTATGGCTTTACCCAGCCAGTCAAAATAAGTGGGTGAACTATCTTATTTAACCCAGTTAATGCAGTTATAGGGGTAATATGAGTGTCTCAACCTGTAAAGCAGTTATTGACAAAAATGTGTGGAGAATACGAACTTGTACCCATACAAGTGTGTTAATTTGTGTGTATTTGTTGTGTTTGTGTAGCCTACTTTTGTTAAGAGAAAATTGAGTTTGGGTACAGTGCATAGATAAATGTTTTCTTTAATAGTGTACAGTTGTACACATATGTACATAGATATATACACCTCAGATCTGCAAGTAGAAGTGCTTCTTCCAACTCTCTTATCAGTAAGGTAGTAGGGCCTCTCTATTTTTCAGGGTTGTTAATGGCTCTCAACAGCGGCTAACACAGACATGATGACACTGTCTGATCTTGGGTGTAATCATACTAATCATCTGGAGACAGGTCAGCTCATACACTATTTTGAAATCAGCCTTGAGTCTCTGGATTGACTTTAACATTTGAGGCCCAGTTTAATTCATCACAGCAGGTAGAGGAACAGATAATGAAAATCAAGTGCATACAGTAAAGTATTTTTTTAAATATAATATACAGAATGAGATGCAGTTCTGCACCAACTGAGCATCACTGTTTGACAATATTTAGGGCTGGGTGTTTCTTTGTGTCATTGTTTACTGGAACGGGATCACATGAGATCATATACTTGTGTCATGTGTTGTGTGTGGTTTAAACACGTCAGGGTACAGATCAGAATAGGAGACGTCACGTCTGAAACCTTACATGTAACTTCTGGTAGCAACCACATGATGTCAGCACAGAGCCATTTATTCGTGTAAAGACTACAAATCGACATTTTCTGAGTTTGACAGTTAATTGTTTTGTAACCACCAAAACATATTTATAAAAGATTCACTCCAAGCTCAAAGTGCACTCAAAGGTTCATGTTTTAGTGAAATGTAGCCGGTGCAGTAGTTACAGTGAATTAATATAAACAAAACTCTATGATTGTATTTGAGATGATTCCAAGTCATTTCTTGGGAATCCCTGGAGCAAGGCTATTTATGTAGCTGCTTGTTGTGGGTTTTTCCAGTGACCCCCACTGAAAAAAGGTGCCCCAGATAACCAGGAGCCCGTAGGACCAGGACAGGTTCTCACCAGCCCCCCAGCAGGTGGAACTTGCAGACTCCCTATCTACACGCCCATTTAAAGACCTGTTTTCTTTTTAGAGACATTTATTGTTCCAATTAAACCTAGTGCCGGCCCGTGTGTGAGCAAATATTTCTGTTATTCTGCAGATACAGACACTTCTCCCCCACTTATGTAAGACCAATCATTTTTTGAATATATGCCAGTGAGATGCTACAGCACACAAATCTGCTTGGAACAAAACGCTCTTAGTACAAAGGGAGGGAACACTAACAAAGCAATGTCGTTTAGGACAATTGCAGTAAATCCTACCTTTGTAAAAGTTTATAATATAACTATAGTTAAACAACACCAATATTGATAGTAGACATGATTGGGAAAGCTAGGGACGACATGATTGGGAAAGCTGGGGACGACATGCACCATGCTTGCTTTCTTCTTCTTCATACTAAGTTTATTGCTGAGTGCTGAGGAAGCACTTCATCTTTTTTGAACATAACAAAATCACAAACCTCTGTTTTATTTTTAGTCATTACAGATAATTGCATCTGCATCACTACCACAGTGGATGATAGTGGAGATCAGAGAGAAGTACAGTATAGCAAGGGAATATTAATTAAAAAAGCTTAGGCAGCCAGTGTTGCTGTATAAAAACAAACATGTCTCCTTTGAGGAAAAGATTCAAAGGCTCATGTCCCCTTTCTCTGTCTTAATTGATTCATGACAGTTACACAAGCATTTGCTAGTGTGGTGGCTACTGTATGTTGTGGAAGTTCATGCATGTAGCTGTCTGTCTTACTGTAATGATTGTATCCTAAATCTTTTTTTTGATTATTTCTGGCCTATACATAGGGGAACATATATATATCTCATATATGGTCGTTGTAGGCTGTTTGGGGGATGCATGACGACATCTGTGTTAGTTAGTTTGGATGTGGAGGAGGCCTTTTTTTTATTGGCTGCCCTCCATAGAGACAAAGCTGTGGAGTCAGAATACTGAGTGAAGGTCCCTCATGTGAGCTGTGCCAAAGAGACAGAGAGCTCTGCCTACAATATGAACATAAAACACAAACTACTGTTCTGAAGAACACGGTGACATGAAGGGTGACCAAACAGATTCAAAGCTCTACTACTCATATTTATACATTTTCTAATGCTAACTAACTCAACCTGTTGCTTATAATAAAAGTCAGAACTTGGTGCACTTTTATATTATAATGTTCACTTAATTCACCAGCAGGGCTCAGTTGTGATGAAAACATTAATGAGGAAAACAACACCATAGAACAATTGTATGAAAAGTAGCACACATTGCCTGGGGGAGAGGGGCAGCAACATATCTACTGGGGCACACCAGTTTCCATGGTAACCTCTGATCACAGAGAGGATAACTGAAATGAGGTAATCACTCTGTTGAGCCCTGCCAGCAGATTGACAACAGCAGTAATGAACTGCTCATCCTAAAACTTGCCAAGAGGAAGACAATAGCTGGAGATTTATCATATCTTCATTTTATGAGTCTCTCACGGAGCTGTAGAGAGGATGCTGTCACTGTGTCCTCTGGGGATATATCAAGTATATTTGAAGTTTTGAAAGGGATCAATTTCACACAGCAGGAGAAAACATAGAACAGTTTCTGTTTATTTCCTCTTACATGAAAAATCTACAGATTAGAAGGTCATCAAAGTGATTTGGAAAGGCATTCTTTTTGTCAGCGTCAGATTTTAATTGTCGACATTTTAATTATTCATAAAGGTAAATTGATAGTTATTGGGGGAGAGTACAAGGGATGTGCCCTTTGCATGGAATAACACTGGCCCTGAATAAATTATCTGTAATGATGTTCAGCCGTAGCCTTCGAGAGCCATTTCCACTGGAGAAAAAAGGAGCATACTGCTGATGATGTTGGTGGGAAACTCCTACCAGTAGGAGAAAAAAAAAGGCTTTAATGTCGCCTCACGTTGTGTTACATACACCCTTACATGCAGTGATGGTTGAGGTTGACTGTTGGCAATGTCTGTTTTTGATCCTAATTATCTTTTGTTCAGATAATCTCAGAGAAATTATCCTAAACTGCAACAATCTTTTCCTATATGTTTATTCGCTTGACGATTCAACCCCAAGTGCAATCTATAAATAAAATGTCCTCTAAGCAGGATTTGCGTAAGCTTTATGTATCACAACTAATTCTCCTTCCACTGGCAGTCTGATAAACAACAATGGATGGCTGACCTACAGAAGATGCCTGGCCTGGTGTCATCAGCAGTCATAACCTGGACAAAGGCAAACAGCAAAGCAAGCCACACAGGAGGCTGTCAGATGACTTTGTAGCCTATTGTGGGTGGCAACATATGGTGCTTGTGCCTAGAGACTGCAGCTGCTTTCACAAGGGGCCTAGCAGTTCCCTCACAGTGCTGTAGCAGGGGACAGATGCTGCAGTATTTCTGACCCTTCAAATGAATGGAAACGTGATACAGGGTGGTTAAAAAAACAAACATTTTTGAGCCCAAGGCACCGGAACAAAATTACTGTTGAGGCTTTAATATATGTATATATTTTCATGGGATTTCTCAAAGCACATTGTCCACCCTTTGTGATGGGTCTAACATTTTCAATAGTGCCTAAGGGACAAAGCACCGACCTCTGGCAGATTAAATGATATTGCGAAGTCACGTACTAAGCCCATTTTTTGTTCCATTTTTTTTTTTCGTCTCATTGAGGGCAGATGGTGGAGAATGTGTGCAGTGGCATATGGGGTAAGGCACAGCAGCAAAAGCAGCAATAGCACTCTAGTGTTTTGCACTAGTGGATTATTCTCTGAGACAAGGCTATAATGGTTTATATGGACAATGAGTAAACCGTGCAACTGTGCGTCATGGGTGTATGCGTTTGGGCCACAGTAGCAGAGAGAGTAGAAAAGGGTGAGAGAGAGAAAAAGAGAGACAGAGAGAGAGCTACTGCCGTGAGACCTGGATTAGGATCTGGACAGTGGATGCTGCTGTGGCTGCCGCTGTTTTTCAGATTGCTCTAAATTCTCAGAGATTATGTGGAATGAATGAATGAATGGCCGAATGAATGGATGGCAGCATGAGTTTCAAAACAACCATACAGTATCAAGAAAGTGGTAGTGCTGGAATCCTCTTGAGGCTGTACATTCACTGCGAACAAACAGATATCCCATGATTTATTTACGAATGTCACTCACTTTTTAAGAATATAATGTAATAAGTTCTTCATGCAGAAATTGTGTTTCCACGTTCCCCTTCCACATAGTTTAGCTCATCTGTGAAACGGGACATTCACTTTGTTGCTCAAAAGATAAATGTTTTCTGGCACGTAGGTTTGAAATGGGGTGCTTCTTCTTCACTAAAGCACCGTCCTCTTCTGAAATCACTCGAAGCAGAAACTGTGGTAACCTGACAGCCCAATCACTAGTCCTGGAGCCACAGAGTGATAAATGTCAGCTTATTCAGTCACAGATACCACTGCCTGTTATTGATGGAAGATTTAGTGCATTCATGCATCTTGTTTGAGTTGCACCATTTGAAGATAAAAGGTCCGGCACCGTGCCATTAGAGTAAATTATCTCTTAACATGTTAAAACCTGCGTGGTACGGGTTTAGGGTTTTACTCACTTAATTTCATTTCTCATAGTTGAGTGGAGTGCTGCTCATCAGGTTGCTGATCCCAACTTCTATCCTCTTTACTTTAAATTGCAAACCTGTCATTCCAGATATGGTATTTAAAGCTGCCTCTAAACATTACATCATACAGTATATAACACTCACACACCACTCAGAATCTGGCACATATGATACTTAAAGGAATTAAAGAAGACAAAGATATAAAGTTCAAACCAATGCTCTTTTTGTCTCCACTACTTTAGCTTTTAAAGATGTAAAAATATACATGTAGCTCTGGTAGAATATGATATCTTTATTTCAAATGTAATTCACATGCATGATACAGAGGCACTGTGAGCTGAGTAAGCATGCTGGAGTAGTTGTACACTACAATATGCCTTTATCCAAGACCATACAGCTCTCCATGGGAAAGTGTTTCCCTTGTGTGCAGCTCTCAGTAAGCATCACCCCTCATCCACCCATTGCTACCCTTTGCTTTTACAGTCAGCATATATGCCAGTATTAATTAAGAATGTTTGTAAAAGTGAAATACACAGAACAAGGATATTTCGTACATTAGTCATAATGCTGTAAGTAATAGTTTGGACTCCAGGTCCTAGAATGGACAAATCAATCAACTGAATGTTCATCATAAAATACTAAGCCAAACAAACAACAGAAAATAAACAAGTCATGAGTTTCTAACCTAATTGCTAGTGAGTAATGAGAGCCCTCCGAAAGGTTCAATTGTAGCCGTGTAGTGAGTAATGGATAGGAGCTACAAATTGGCTTAATGCAACAGTGATTTAATAAAATACAGCAGACAAAGCACAATGGCCCGGGGACCTCTGTGTTTCTGGGTACAAGAGGAAAAACAAAAGATTATCTTGCATGCTACTTGCAAAAAAAAAAATGCTATCAAAGCTGAGTTTTAAAGTTTACCAGTGCAGTGCAAAACAAGAGCTACCGCCAGAAGTTTTTCCCACAATTTTCAAAATGTAAATCCAGGAGTATTTTTCACCCGAAGACACACACCTGCAGCTCCACACAAGCTCACAGGAAGTACAGTTTCAGGCAACAAAATATCGCTCCACCCTAGGTTCATAAGTATTGTAAGTAAAGTATTGAACGATTGTGTCTTTTTATTATAATACAGGATGATATGGCCTGCCAGGTAGATTCAAATACCAAAACAATGAATCACATATTGGGTGGTAATTGGTTAAATACAAATAAAATACACACTTATCTTGATATTCATGAAATATGTATGATCTCTGGATATGATCATGTTTGTATATGTCTGTTCTTCCTATGAGCTTCCTCAGTCTTAATTGGCCAGATGGGTGATGAGCTCGAGGTGAAAAACTGGGGCAGATGTTACGAGATTTTGCATAACGCAAACATTTTCATATTTCTCCCCACCTGGCTGTTGGCGGTAGTCTTCACAGATTAGCTACACTTTTATTTTTTGCGTGGACCCATTCTTGAAAATCAGTGCACATCAGTGAAGTATACCAGCTTTTTCACTAGCTTCCAGAGGATATAGAGAGCAGTACTGAAACTGCAGGACCATGGACAGCGTCTCATTCAAACTCACGTCGTGCTGACTTTTATGGAAAGTTGTGTTGAAATTTACCCCAACATGTGGGATCACCAAGTTACATTTAAAAAAGTGGTCCAACATATACAGCTCATATCATGAATAACTCCTAAATGTATCTCAAGTTAGAAAAAAGTGTACTCAAGAATTTATACTTAGTGAGTATACTTTTTTATGAATTCAAAAGTAGTATACTAAAGTTGTGAAATGACTACAATAATATTATTACTGTTTTATGAAATGCTTAAATATATTGAAAATTGACCATCCATGTATTATCGGGGTAGTATGTATGAGTAGATTTAGCTATTACCTAAATAGGCCCTTTTGACAATTCGAGGATCAACAGCGCTGCGTTACACACTGCCTCTGGACATAATGCCAGGCTCTCTCAATATTTTAAAAAGGAAATTAAAGACCTATCTTTTTAATCTGGCTTTTAATTTGGAATAATGTTATGCCTTCAGTTTTTAAGTTTTAATCATCGGTTTTTACATCATTGTTTTATCCCTGGTGTTTATTTATTATTTTTTTCAACATTTAATGTTTTTATCATTGTAATTTGGCTTCAAGTTTGTATGAAAGATGCTATATAAATAAAGTTGAATTGAGTTGGGCCCCAAAACAGGTCTCCTACATTAAACATAGCAAAGCACTTCCATTGTGTAAGCAATATTTTTTGACGATTCTACCATTGAATCAAATGATTGCCTACAATTTTAAAGTATTGCTAGTCCTGCTTATGTCACTGAAAATCAACAGTCCAGTCCACGGCATGGTGCCGTTTTCAGCTGATTATTTTAGATCACCAGACTTTCTGCTTCAGTCCCTGCAACTCTCATCACACCCCCATAAAACTGTGGGGAGTTGATTCCAGCACACTTGTTTGGAAACCTGAATTAAATTGATGCCTCACAAAGTAGAACAGATGCATAATAAACTGAACCTTAAGGAGTGTTGCTAGATTTTCAACACCAGTTTTCTTTTCTACAATTTTAGATAAAGATAAGTGGCACTGAAAGATTTTGTGCTAAATATAAATTGAATAAGGATTCCCATTATAACCTGAATTCATCACTCTCTTCAGCACCACGGACAGCTACTTTAAGGAGCTCCTGGAGGCACACACCTGGACTGGTGTCTTTTTCAGGTATAAAGGCTGAACATACCTCTGCGTGGGTTAAATGTTGGATACATATCTGAGACTGATGCCATTGCATAAGATGAACACAGCGAGTGGACTATATTTTTTAGAAAAGGCAATAAAGTAATTTTTTTTTTAAAATGTTGTTGTGAAATTATCAATTTATTTAGTAAGTAACTGTGTAATAAGTGGGATAATGTGCAACGAATGGGTCATTATTGCAAAATGAACCCCAAAAATAATGACCCGCTCACTGTACATTATCCCTTAAATATTATCAATTGTTGTAAAATATTTGACAAATACAAAATTTGATTGATTTCAATTGAGCTTATATAGCTCATGTACAGATTAGTTTGACATTTTAGGGAATCCGCTTATTCTCTGAGAGTTAGATGAGAAGCTTGTCCCACTGTCTGTCTGTTCAATGTGAAGCTACAGCCAACAGCTAGTTAGCTTAGCTTAGCTGGAGACGGCTAACCTGGATCTGTCTAAGGGTAACAAAATCCACCTACAGTATAGCAGCTTCAAAGCAGTGACCAAAAATGACTGGGTGTAACTGCTCCCGGCTGAGCAATAGCACATAACCTGCAGTAAAACAATGAATTGTCATTTTCACATTAGGTCATTTACTATTAGGAGACAGTTGTTCTGTCCAGCACCTAGTATTTATCGTCTGGATGAGCTTGCTTTTGTAAATACTAAATTAAAATATGAACTCATTGTTTCTTTAGAGGTTTGGGAATATTCATATTTAACAGTATAGGCTATTTAGACACATAGGCTACTGGAAGCTGTAACAACATATAAAAAGGTAGAACTAAAGCACAAGTTACAGCATACTCTTCAGTAATATAGTATAGTAGGCTACCTATATTGTGAGAACATAACGTGCAGGTACAAAGTAGTTTAACGCTTTTATCTAAAAAAGAATATGCTAAAACCATGTGTAGAAATATAAAATACTAGCCTACTTTCAGATGTCAGGTTAAGCAGCGCTCCCATAGTATGAAACCAAATAGGAAGCGCTACACTATGTATACAATACTGTACTTTATCACTGTACACTACAGGTCATGCGAGCATACGCATTGTTGCCCGGCATGAAATTCCTAAGAAGCGCATATATCCCGATAATGCTCAGCCTCGGTGCACGAGGCAGGGTCTTATCCTTACCAGAGGTGGAGGGAAGGAAACTAAGTCCCATGGGAGCCACGTCACTCCCCTCGGCATATCAACCTCCGCTGTAAGCGCCCAGCACACCACTACAGAGGACGTCGGGATCGCATCGCGAAATGCTTTGCGAACTGAATCTAACTCGAGTAACCCTCCCCGTATCCGTGCGTTTCGGCGAGAAGGCATTTACATGCGCAGGCATACAAGTGGGCTAAAGAACTCCTCGGCAAAGTGGGAAGGTCATCGTAAGTGGAGAGAGTGCTCACGTCGAGTATGGTCCGTGGTAAAGGGAACACCACAACGAGCCAACATCTGTAACTTCGGGATTTACTTGTAAAGGCGCTTCTTACTGGAGATCGTGGGATATTCTGCGTGTAATCATGCCTGTGAGAAGAGGTCACGTTGCGCCACAAAATACATTCCTTGGAATGATTATCCGGAAATTCGAGGGTCAGAGTAAGTATCATCTTGATTTACAGTTGCTGCTACCTGATTAGAGAATACTACTAGTAAATGCTCTGACAATGTAATATAAAGGTGAAATGCTGAATGAACACATTTAAGTGTATCTTGTGATATAAAATATCCTTTTAAAAACATGAGTATGGGAATAAAAATAAATGATGGGAAGACTTTATTTTATTGGAAAACAAACAAAAGACCAAATTGTTGAATTGTTGAGTTTTTTTTATGTGAGGTTTGCTTAACGAAATCATTAAAAGGTTTCTTATTTTTCCATAAGAAACTGGATTGCTGATTGGTATTATATGTGAGCTGACACCGTAGTGTAGGCTCTGAGGTCAGATGTACCACAGCAGGCAGTACACAATGCATACTTTTTCTTTCCATGCAGACCGGAAATTTGTGATAGCCAACGCCAGGGTGGAGAACTGTGCAATCATATACTGCAACGACGGCTTCTGTGAGATGACAGGCTTCTCGAGACCGGACATCATGCAGAAACCATGCACCTGCGACTTCCTTCACGGCAACCTGACCGAGAAAGAGGCCATCAGCCAGGTGGCCCAGGCTGTGTTTGGCTCCGAGGAGCGCAAGGTGGAGATCACCTACTACCGCAAGGATGGTAGGTCACTGACCTGGCACAATAGCACCATGCCTGTAAGCCGAGAGAGGTCTTTTGTGACGTGTTGCTCCTGAGAACGCAACTACTGCAGATCCTCACTATGTCCATTCCATGATGTGGCCTGTCAGTCTGTCACCAACCAGCCAGATCAGTTACAACATGTGTTTCGGATTCAGACATTACACCTGATAGAGGAAAACAGTGAGGGCAGTCAGCTCTGAAATAACTCCTTTTTGTACGTTTATGCCAAAGGTATTCATGTACTTACTGAAAGTAACCAGATACATATAACTTTGATCCAACGCATACATCAGCAGGGTTATGAATAGAGATTTCAAAAGAGAGTTCTTCTAAAGCTAAACAAAATAATATTATCCAAACAAAAATCAACACATGCTGCATATAATATCTAAACAATAATACATTAGAGAACGGTCGTGGTGGTGTGAAAATGGCATTATATTGATGTAATTAGTGTTTAGTCAAAAGCTCCATGTGTAAAAGTATTGAAACACGGCGATAGAATTATGGACACATCTTTTTGGCAACTGACGTGATTCACAGCCTCATGTGCCTGGAAGACACACAAAAAAGTCTGGCTGCCAAAATGATGGCGTGCACCTCGTGAACATAGAAATAGGATGATGTCAGGAGATAACATGATCCATAGTTGTTGTGCTTTGATGGACAAAGGGAGAGATGGTGGTGGAGAGAGGGAGCTCACCTGCTGTCCTGTAAAGTCTGTGATGTTTTCTAACTTTGCCAAAAATACATCTGCTTTACGCTTTTGAAATAAGATATACTCACCGTGGAGGATCCATGATGCATTAAGTAAGCCACGTTGTGCAGCAAAAATGTACAGCAGCTTTAGTAGACAGCGGATCAATCAAGTAATATGTCAAATTGCCGTACATGTGATAGGCTACAGCATTGCCAGCTTTGTATTAAACATGCTCTCACTTTAATGCTAGAATGTTTGTTATTAACTTTTGGTCAATCCTAGTACCGGTATGAATGGTGCACTGCAGAGACAGCATCCTGAGTCAGAGAGAATTAATACCATGCTGCCACTCGGTGACATAAATCCCTGGATTGACCACCTCCTGCCATGCTCTCACATGAGCTTTTTATGGTCAGCAAGAATCAATCCCAAAGTACTCCACTTATAGAGCAGCGCAACAAGAACATGCTCTTTTTTTTTGTTCCAGTTTGCACCAACAGAGGCCAACATTTCTGTGTGTGCGCGTGATATAGTTAACTTATATCGTTTCATGATAACTTTCGAGGCATATACAAACAGAGCTATAGTATATGACGAGTCTAAGCTGGAAAATAAGAGACGTAATATTTTATTTAATCATAAGGAGTCAGGTCTTTAATTTTTAATTGTGAGTTTGATTAGATTCTAGGCCATGGATACATGTTTAATCTACCATCAGCAGCCATCGGCCTGTACTAATTTTCTTTTTGTTTTTTTGCTAATCAGGAAGAAACTAAGAGCCAGCTGCTACACTGCTAAAATAGAATGTTTCAGAAACCTGCAACACTATTACATAAAACAGTCCAGGGTCTGTCTTTGAGAGCATGAACAGCTTGGTTTTTGACAAGTAGCATTTCACTACTTCATTCAGTCTCCCGTCTTACATGCATATGCTGTATCCCATCGTAACATCATTTGCCTGTAATGTTTAAAGCATGGCAAGTGAGAGCTACAGAAACCTTCCGACATAATCATTGCTCTCCGTCTCTTCTCAATCCTCCCCGGTGTGCATCGCGTCTTCAAGACACAACTCCTAATACTCCTTAGAGGAATTTACAGTGAGAGTGTGTGCTCATGAATAAAGATGTCAGGGCTGACAGTGCAGTGACTGGGAATGAGCAGCTTACAGGGTAAATGCATTAAACTGGTAAGGGGGACACACAATCCACACGCTATCACTGCTATAGGGAGAATGAAAGATTCATGGCATCCTTGAGAGGGATGGCCATGTGTAAAGTGGATGTATTCCATGTCTCCTCACCTAACTGTATTTCAAGTTATCAGTTCTTATGCAAATCACTTAATCCATTGTATTAAACCCCCTCCATTTCCATGCACCTACCGCACGTCAAAAATCACACCGGCATGTTAAAAAAAACAACATAAAATAAACCACCCCAGATATGTTATTAGTATTCCCTCTATCTATTTCAATCCACTTTCTATTTCTCTTTCTATATATATCTGCCAACATGCCATAAATGCTTGTGTTTTGAGAAACTGCAATGTGACATAGTGTAGTTTGTTTTTTATCTCGCATCAATAACTCCAGTGGGAAAATAAAAAGGTAAGGTCAGGATTTGAGGAAGCCGTGTGGCATCAGGAGCAACAAAGCTTTGACTTGTTTCCCTGAAAAGGCAAAAAGTTAAGCTGCTTATGCGTATGCTTAGAAATTAAAAGTAGTAGAACAACGGGGACCGTGGGAGCGCACTAAAGGCCTTTAGCACGAAGGCATTTTCGTTTCATTTTTGTGTTCCCCTCGATGTGAACAACCAAGACGGGTTGTGAGAGAAGATACCGTGGTCACAGTCTTACTCCAGCTATGATACATAATCAAGGAGATAAATGCTTTTCCTTGATGGCTTTGTAAAGCTATCCTATTCCACTGGGTGTAATAATACTTTGTACCTGAATGAGTCTTAACAAAAGGAAGCTGACACCGTGCAGAGAGAAGTTAAATGGATAATGGCTACATAACAGTGGCAGCTCAGCGAACCGTGCTGAATGATCTGGGACATGTGGTATGCGTGGGTGCAGGGTTTCATAGGTGACTCCCCACCGAGGGGACTGAAGGGCCGCATACCCCTGCTGAGGGTTTAGTGGCAAGGGTGCCTAGACTGCACAAGGTATGCAGCAGGACACTTGGATGTCCACGTTCCAAAAGAGCACATCCATTTTTCATCACACACTCAGCCCTCTGTGGTGTCTCACAGTATGAGGTGAAGCACATACAGAGCTTCCCTCATCCGGTTTCATTTGTTAGATTAAAATCAGCTTGTCCTGGTAAATGTAACAAATTAAAAACAGCCCAGTAGGAGTTTCCATCTCTGCAAAATGGAAAGTGTGGATAACATGCTATAGCTTAATCTCATTTCCAAGAGAAGACCTGAATATAGCGTCATGATAGAGAAATTAGCATTCTTATTTTTAATTGGATGGTTTGCTACCATTGCCTTAATTACGATGTCAAACAGGTTTATTGGTATCGAGGAGGAGCAGATGGAGCTTTGATCACAATAAAATTGCAGGTCCAACTTTGCATTGGAATTGGAATTTGCACAGGAATGTTCATCCACAGGCTATTTTTATCTCATGGGATGCTTGTACTGGAGGTGGTAATCTAATATTCCTCTCCATACCATCTGTGTTTTTCTCTTAATCAGTCACTGTATGCTAACTTATATTTTTTACCATCCTTTGCATTCAATCCGCCAACATTTGCACCAAATGCAAAAGATCATGAATTGATAAATATAAACACAAATGAATTGTAGTTTGAGCCAGAGCTGCTAGTTATCCGTGATAGCTCTGGAGACACTAATTGAAGATGAAATTAGGCCAGGCTGTGTAGCTTACAGCACTCTCACTGAGGCGAGATGTTGCCACAAGGCCCAAGGACTCTAAACAAAGGGTTAGCTTGCATGGCCTCTCCCTGCATGCCCTAGTCCCGATTGGCTATGCCCCAGTAACGTTGCGTATTGGCTTAAGCAGAATAGCCCTAAACAAGAAACATGTCAGATTTCATTACACAAGACTTACTACCAAGCAGTAGTCTGGGGCTGTACTGTTTCAAAGCTCCAGTTGTTGATAGTACATCAGTAGATGGATACAAAATCAGAAATCAACACTCAAAAATATTACTCATGTTTGTCCCTAAAGCAGATCAGCTCATGCTGATTATTATGAAGCCTCAATACATCCATCGAATAGCATGGTTCAAATAAGAAATTTATTTTTGAAATAAGATCATAAAAAATGTATAGCTGAGCATTTGGGGTTCAAGCTATCCAACCTACTTTTCTTCTGCGATACAGTACAACCCAAACATGGCCATAGCTGCCGGACATGGTTAACATCATTGACAGTAGAGCCGTTTGTATCACTGAGTGTCCATTAATTCCCTGACCTTTATGTAGAGTGTTTCACTACGAGCCAAGAAATGTTATTTACACCTGCTTGAATGAATGGACAGTATATTAAGACTCGCTCCCTTTTCATGATGGAAATTTCATCACTGTAGATTCTATTTCCATCATCAATTATTAAAACTTTGCTGCTTAATCAAGTGATCCTTTGGATGACTCGCGGGTCAAACAGAGTTGTCTTAAAGATACATAAATACAGATGGTAGTAGTGGTAATAGTTATGAAGTAATTCCCTTACCGCATTAAGGCAAATAGAAGCCCTACAAATAAATAAAACATAAGCCAATTACAAGACACATTCGCCATTTCCGCTGCTTATGTTTTCTAAATTTGCTGTGCGTCTCTTAATAGCACGTATGTCTTTTCCCTAATTTCCCAGAAGTGCATCCATTTGTCAGAGCCTAAAACAGAAAGGGCTGTTGTGATGTTTGATTTAATTGCTGTGTTGATGAATATATTGTTAATCAATATATGCATTGTCAAAGTGAAGTGAAGCTTCAGCAAAGGCCTGGTATGCTTGTTACAAGCCCGTCTGTGTCTAAAGACGAAAGGGTTCAGAAAAGCCGTAATTGAAATTGGGATGAAAAGCTTGCCCTCATAATGAGGAGCAAGATATTATGAATCATACAAAGGAGCTTTGGGAAAAGCAGAAAGTGATTTCAAATGCTGTTTGATGATGCAATAAGAACTTTAAGCATACTGACGCATTTAGATGGGTTAGAGACATGCAGCTGGACCTTATAAGTCAAACTATCAAACTGACAGTGATGAGAGAGAGAAAACTCTAACGATGAAAGCAAAATAAGGAAAGCATGAATGCAAACTTAATTGTGAAGATAAGTAACATGCCTGAATTGAAATGCACTATGATTCATGTCAGAGAAAATTAAACATACAGTAATGATGAAACAGTAAGTGTATTGATGTTGATGTTGATCTCCAGTGCAGTTTGTTGTCATAGTCATACTGTATAAGTAGTTTCTTTTACAATTGGAATGTCAGAATGCATTAACCTACATTTGATTTCGTACTGTTATTCAGCCTTGCTATGTTTTTTTCAAGTAAAAAAGACATTTTCCCGACCCTTTCCCATTCTGTAACTGTGCAACTAAATATATCACACTGTAGTATCACAACAACGTTTAAAGAGGTCAAATTACTAAGCCAATATTATTTCCCAATGAATCTGAAAAAGACCATAGCTTCTCATAAAACTGTCTGACAGTTTTGTTCCTCATGCTGCTTCAGCTGATAAGTTATGTCTGCCAAGGCTATTAGTCAATCAACGGGGGCTGGCATCACATATTTAGAAATCTAGGGATTTTTTCCATCCGTTTTTATTCACATAGTATTCAAGGAGTTTTACTTGAAATGTAAAGTTTGGTTTTAATTGTGTTATCACACAATTATAACAAGGCTCTCATTCTAAACCTTCATATACACGTCAATGACACTATTTTGAATACACATAAAATTCATCATGGAATGCTGTGGAAGTATTACTATTAGATAAACTGAGGTTTAGTTGAATAAGGATCATCAAAAACAGGGAAAACATTAAATCAATCCTTTGAGTTTACATAATTTTCCCCACACAAAGTATTGTCAGTAGTCTCTTGTTGGCATTTGTTGGTAGTCCAAGAGAAGATGAATAACACAATTGTTCCCAATGAATGGCTCAGGCCTTCAGGTCATGAGTAGCTCTGCCGATCACATGGCTAACTGCCACTGATTTGAGGGAAGAAGAGTGTTCCCTGTTTTATTCCCAGAATACGAAGATAAGAGCACTGTAGACAAATACCTTAGTTTACAAGATGATGTATAATATAGTGATAAGAACACATCATCAGATCAAATATAGAGCTGCACAGTCTCTGCTTATTTAACATAGCAGTTATAGAGAGGCTTTCCTTTGATCCAATTTGGTAGAGGTGACATTCAGCAGGAGACCAGATGAGAGGAGACCCCCTTGGCTTACCCTTTAAGCATGACCATTGTTTTCCCATCTGGTTAGGTAAACTCAAGCCCAGAAATATTTCTGCTGAATTTACCATCTTGGCTGTGCACAGAGCATCGTTCTATATAATGCACACTAGATCTCTGTTTTTTTATTAACTAATACAAATATTCCATATGTTACCTCTTTTTCCAGATAGGTGATACTTCTCGTGTCAGCTGGTAATGCATTTACATCAATCTACTGTTAGGTAGTTTTAAGACACGCTTCCATTTTCTCGAATATTCTGTAAAGAAAAATATACTTAAGAGAATTAACATGTTTGCATGTAAGCATGCAACCATGTAGCACGGAAACCCTATTGCTGTGAACACAAAACATTTGTTTTAATGTATGCTCACAGCTGCATTCAGTGAACATAAGCAATCAGAAAACTGGAAAAAAAAAAACTGTCAGAGAGCAAAATGAAGATCAACTGTACTTGCATGCATGAGCAATGGAGCAAAGGGGATATCTGCATCTGTTTCCCTACATAAGGAGGAGAAATGTTGAAATCTCATATTCTCATTTTTCATTTCTTCAAATGAACAACTCATCCCTACCTTGCTCTATACTGAGGAAATGAATGCAATGCATGATGCCTCAGACAGGAAAGCTAAACATTTCATCATTTTTAATAACATGGGAGACATTAGGAATACTGTGAATGTGTCTTGGCGAACTCAAAAGTAATCTCAATTCCTGCCGGGAAATTTTTGTTCCCTTCTCTCTTCCCTCATTTTCTGCCCATCTCCAGTGTCCAATTTTGAATAAAGGAAAACTGCCCAGAAAATAACATCAATAAGCACACATTTTTGGATGTAAGATTTTAAGGATTTATCACTGACAAGATTTATTGCTGCAGGATTTATCAGATAATTAAAAGTCGATACGGAATAACTCTCTCACTTTCTCTGAAAAATGAGCATACTGTTAAATCAAACAGATCATAGTCGAAACCAAAAACGCTCCCTTTCAGGGAAGGGACAATGTGGAATTAAATGAAGGATTTCTAGGAAATGCAGGAAAGTGCTTTTTATGAACAAAAAGGATTTTCTGAGTACGGACTCGCTGTTATCAAGCTCTCTAAGCACAGCTCTTCTACTTTACAACATAACCAGGCACCCATAACACCAGACAAGATGGGTGAAGAGTACACATCCACTGGTCTTATTATACACATACACATGATGTACTATTTATATCAATTCATTCAAATGATACTGTTAAAACATTGAATTCTCGAATACTATGCATTTTCTTCATTTATGTTTTACATTGTCTTAAAATCACATTATCATACTGTCAGTGGAGACAGTGCAGTGTCACTGCCATGAGATCTGATGCAGAAATCCTTCCAACAGAACTCTGGCATGTTGAGGCCGGCCGAGCTTGTTATATTTAGTCGGACAGCAAGTCTACTGCTAATGAATGCTGCTGGCAGGGTGTCTGTGAGCCCTGTGGAGATTACAGTGAACACTGGTAATATGTGTCCTCTGTGAGTAGGAGCAAAACAACAAGCCAAACAGAAAGACAGACAGACCTACATAGATAGTCAAAAGAACAGTTAGTATAAGACATTTTGATTTTATAGGCCAGGTGACAAATACCACTTAATTTTTTCCATAAATATAATTGTTGTCTGTTTTGATTATGTCATAAAAAAAAGACTGGAGTCATTTCAAGATAGCTTTCTCCCGTACCAGAGATAATCACTGCATCGTATGTCACCCTGGCTGTATAGTTATCGTGTAGTTGTTTCAGGTCCAGTGAGTAGAAAGTTTTATTGGTGGGCAGTTGTGCCCTCAGGCGTCAATAGCTTCCACTAACGCAGCTATAACCAGTTCAGCTGAGAAATTGGGATATTCTGGGCTCAAGACTAAGTTTAGATCATGGATTCTTTTCTGCTCCACTGCCTCGCACGATGCTCAGTTCTACTGACTGTTCCTATGAGCACAATGCAATCCCTTAAATTGGCTGTAATCTGTGCTGCCTGTTTGATCTATATTCTACTAAACCCTGCTGTCTGCACCATATTGTGGCTTTTACATCATATTTGTCCAACTCCTGCTAAGCTTAATTTCCATGCTTTGTTTTGCTTATTAAAATACTTTTAGTGCATCTATATGGGGCATGCGGCACACATAAACACACACACACACGCACATATGTACATTGTTCAACCCCTGGGCTTACTTATTTTATCGCTCTCATGCATTTCATTTGCTCTGACATGCAGACATTGACCTTTATATCGAATCAACTTCTGCTGTTATTTCCCAACATTCATGTGAAACCAGAGGGAGGTATTCATGTCAAGATGTCTGTTAAATGAACGTTCTAAATAATGGCCTCGACAATGACTTGCCTGATTGTTACAGTACTTGTTATTTCTATAGTTTTAGGTAGAATAAAACCATATTGGGACATTTAACCCTTTTAGAGATGAAAGGCAGAAGGCTAATGTATGACACTTTGTTTCTCTTTCAGGGACTGACTTTCTGTGTAACATTCACATCATCCCTGTGAAAAATGAGGAGGGCGTGGTGATGATGTTCATCTTGAATTTTGATTATGTCGTGGATGAGGAAAGTGACAACTCCACAGAGAAGATAAGTCCAACATCCCCAACAAAGTCTGATCAAAGTGAGTATTGGATATATCATTCCCTCCTTACTGTAAAATAAATGTGCCTGAAAAGGCGTTGCTACAGAGAGAAGAAATAGATAAAATGGGAGTATTTTGTCTTTGTTGTTATGGGATTGTTATGAATTGGGTTTCCCAAGACCAGTATTTTCTGGGTAAAAACTTCTTTCATGACCAAAGCTTAAAAAAAAAAAAATCAGGATATGAGGCCGTACCAATAAAGTATGCATGGAATTGCTTCTGTCATGCATTTGTCACATTTTTCTTTCTTTTTTTCTCCAAATTAAACCTTTGCCCCTTAACCAATTCGATTTACATAAGTGGATAGCTGTAAGTGACATAATTCCTTAAAATTGACCTTTACATCTGTTAGACGCAAATTAAGCTCTCAAGATTATTATTCAGTTCCAACTCCTAACATGTTGTCAGCTTTTATTACACCAAAAAAAGTATGCATTATTTCGTTTGTCAGGACAATGCAGTTTACATATACAATGATGAAATGCATTGAGTGCAGGGAGTGAGCCATCTGCTTACGTAACCTTATCTTGTTGAAAATGTTGCATTCTTAATTGTTATATCTGTTTTATGTCTTTTGGGAGAGCAGCATATACTGCACCCTCATTTTTTATTTGGATGTGTGTCAGTAGGTGTAAATGTCAGTGAGACATTCCAGCTCCTCTCTGATTGGAGGCACTCAGCATCTCTTCTCTGAACGGCGCTCAGCTATCCACTTCACTCAGCATGAATTCCTCCAGGGCACTGGCATTCCACTTGTACTGTACTGTGTGTATGCGTGTATGTATGTGTATGCAAGCAGGCATATGTGTGTGTTGCGGGGATGCATGTGTGCGTATGCCTGTGTGTGAGCCAGCGCCTGTGTCCGTTGCCCGTTGCTAGCATTGTTAATCAGAGTTGATTGCTTGTGACCGTGCTACAGCGAGGGGACCTGTGGGTAGATGGGGAAGATAAACATATGATGTGACTTTTGAGTCTTGACTCCATGCACACATCACACTTAAAGTATGACCTTTCTATTGTCTTTGTCTTTATACAGCCTTTAGATAACACCAGGGCCTGAAAGAGTAATTTTACGCTGTACTGGGTTTGACTTAAATGGGTTTTAAAGCCTGATGCTAATCATTTTGCAATGAAGCTGCATGCTGTCGTACTATAATATGTGCGCATATCTTTATTTCCACACCACATATTCAGTATTTCTTCAGATGTGTATGAAATATATATTTAACAGCATTTAGACCATAACTAGATACTCACAATTGGCACTGGCGAACGACTTTCCTTTCAGGTTGTCAGGCCTTTATAGCTCAATGACGAGACCGTTTCAGAGGAAGAACTTTCAAAAAAGCAATATAGTTTCTATTTGCATTTTACCTGAAATATATAAGGAGAACAATCCCAGATAGCCCAGTCATACCTTTTGGTTTAGCAGCCTATGAGAAGTGATTTTTGGACATTGGGGAGCTAATTATGATCTGATGTTGACAGCAGGCAATAAACCTGCAGGTGTCAACTAACCCAATATTGAGCCTGGAAGAGAGTAATCCCTCTTTCCCTGAGCTGCCATTTACAACACACCACTCAGCAACTTCAACATGCCTTCAAGGCCCAGAACTAGAGACAATACTTACAAACTACTCAGCAGAAAGATGTTCAGTGCACAGAGACTTCTGTTAAATCAACAACATTATAATCTGTTAAATTTATAGATAGAGGCCTAGCCGAGCCAGTTTCTTTCAATAGGTCCATTCCTAGCTCTTTCCAGATGTTCAAACTTCTCATCCTATCCCTAAGAGTGAGCATGTACACCCTGCGAAGCAAAGTCACGTTGGCTGCTTGTAGCCACAATCTCATTCTCTTGAATACTACCCACAGTAAGCCTAGCTGACGGCTGGAACTTAACTGGTAAATCGTGAGCTTCGCCTTCAGGCTCAGCTCCCCTTTTTCACCACAAAAGACCATGTCACTGCTAATGTCGCATCGATCGTCTTGTTAATCGTATATTCCATCTTTCCTTCACTTGCGAACAAGACCTTGAGATAATGCAACTCCTTCGCTTGGAGCAGCAAACTTGCTCACAGCTCAAAGGGCACAATCCACTGTTCTCCAGCGGAGCACAATGGCCTTTGAGATGTTGATTCTCATCCTCGGCCTTTTACTCTCTGCGCTGCAAACCGTCCCAGTAACAAGAATAAACATGTATTTTGGGAAAGACAGGTTGACATGTCTTCCTCAGTATTAGGAGAAATCAGACACCCCTTGTAAGACATTCTCAGTCATCCAGATAATAGGGTAGTTAGAAGTACTAAATTAGAGGCAAGTGGAGTTGCTGTTTTATTCTTGAAGAACCGTCACTGAACCGAGGGATTTCATCAATCTACTCATTAGTGGGGAGTCCCAAATAGGTAAACCTTCTTGGATGATTCACACTTATAAGTCACATGAGGTCAGCACTGTATGCTGCTTTTTCAGGAAAGCTTTAAAAGGATTTTTTCTTAGCAAAATAGCAGCAAAATGTAGTAAAATCTCCCGAGCAACACAGAGAGAAGCAAAGCAGTCTTTCTGCACCTACAGTGGATGGAGTGTCCAATTATTACAGTATCCCTGTGTTTTTCATAACCCAGTAACACACTAATGCAGATACCTGTCCACTCCACTCTAATGACCATAAACCCAAATACCTTTAATAAGTCCCAGCGGTCTTCCTATATATAAAGAACAATAAAGGGCTCTCCTTTAAAGGCCAATGTGAATGTTTCAGATGAGACCATTGTGAATGTTTTAGATGAGACCAATGGGAATGTTTCAGATGAGACCAATGGGAATGTTTTAGATGAGGACAATGGGAATGTTTCAGATGAGGCCAATGTGAATGTTTCAGATGAGGCCAATGGGAATGTTTCAGATGAGGCCAATGGGAATGACAGAGATATCTTAGTAAAGACCTACCAGCTGACACACCAACAGACCGCCTTTGCCATCCCTATAGCCGCGCCACTTGTGTGGCTTTTCTCTTATGTCATCATTAAGTATCGCAACTGCTCAGTTCGAGGAAAGGTCACAAAATACAAAAAAAATAAAAATAGATTGAAGTCTATAGGAGCTTCTGTTTTCTATCCCCCAGAAGGGCACGTTGCCTTGGCGATGACGCAATGCTGGTCTGCTCTATACTAAAATATGTTGTATAGGTATGTTAAAAGCATTCAGCAAGAACAACAGTCAAGAGCATTCTCAGTAGGGTGCAGATGACACAGTCTCCCTGCCGAGAAGAGACAGGAAGGTTGTCCATATCTCCTGCCAGCTCAGGATGTCATAATGTTCCTCTCCAGGAAACTTGTTGAGTGTCATGGCTCTATTGTAAGCTGCTATAGTTGCAACATCAGCACATTTGGCCAGGGAATGGAAACAGATGGCAATGACGTTATGTAAGGCGGCTGCTGCTGAGGGATGGGTGCCTCACGAGTGAGGCAGGGTTCACTTCCACTCTCTTTCTATCGTTAATGAGCCAAAACTTTCGCTCTGTCCCAAGAGGTCATTAACATTTACTCCTGTGTCCCTTCGGAACGTGGCTTCTATAGAAACATTGGTTTCCTGTCTCAAATTAATGAGGCATTCAAAATCAATTGTGCAATCTGTTCTTTCTCATGCTCGTAGGAGATGAGTTGCAAAATGGCAAAACCAAATCTCTTTTGATTTGTCTTCATTTTCATAGTATAGTGCACTGGTCTAACACAGCAGACGTTTAACACAGAAGTACACTCAAGTGTCTTCTGCTAAACATTGTTTTGTTAATTAAAAGATGTGAAGCTTTAGTTACAGAAAGTCTTGCAGAAACTACAGAAATTCTATACCCTGCTTGTTGGGGGAGAAATATGTATGGTATGGCCAACCTATAAGATTCATTTGAAAAAAGTTCATGGAGGCCAGTACACCTGAGATACCTGAGCCAAAATGTGTTCATTTCATTATTTATGAGCGGATATGTTTCAGCACCTGCCGCTCTCAGCGCCGGGCCTCCATGTATTTTTTTCGTATTACTGCTGTCGCTGAAACGGTTACTTGCCAAATAGAACTTTAAGGAAAAGGTATAAATTATACAGTAATAAATTATCATAAAATCAGAGAAAGGAGTCTCCTCCTCTGGTTCCACTGTCATGACCTTTGCAATTCATGAAAATGGGTCTATGATTTTAGCATTTTACTATTTCCCACTTAGGGGCCTATAAATTCTTAGCTGTTCTGTTGGTCGCTCGGTCCACAAAAAATTCCCTACAGTTCGGAGAACACAAGGAGGCGGAAATTTGGCATGAAGGTCAAGTGTTTGTGAGGTTGTGTGTGTGAATGCATGAATGTGTGGATGCATGCTCGTGCATGGTCACAGCTATTTTGCCTATTTGCGGCTGTTCATTTTAGTTTCCATTTTCCCCAATATGTTTTAGGCAGAATAAACCTCTTATCCAATTATGTTTTTCATTATTCATTATGTAAAAAAATGACTTAAGGATACTTTAGTTTTTCAGTGCTGTACACTAAATACTTCAAAAGCTTTCTAATAATTTCTTCTCACTTTTTAGGGAGTAGATTCTTCCGTTTCCGCCAGGCTGCTTTGAGCCTAATGAATACCAAACAATCTCTTCCACAAGAGGACCCAGATGCTGTGATGGTGGACCCGCCCAAAGAGAATGAGGGCTCAATGGCCCTGCAGAGCATCCCCTCACCCACCAAGAGCATTGGCTGTCCCATTGAGACCAATGACACGCGTGGCCTCATAGGCTCAAGCCACCAATCTTCCCAGGCTAGCGTCGGCCCCGAACCAATCGACCATTCATCCCCTAAACTCCTTTGGGAGAAGCTGTACCACACAGAGCCGCACCAGTCCTCCACCACCCTGTCAAACACCTTCCCCAGGGGCAGCTTCAACAGCATGAGGCGAGCCTCATCCGTCCATGAAATTGAGGCCTACAGCTCCAATTCCAAAAGCATATTCAGGGATCGTCCTACCAGTGAAGGTATGTGCTACAGTATGTTAGTAAAGCGTACAGCTTCAATCTGCGATTAGTGTACAGCGGCCCACTGGTCCAGCCATCACATTATGATTGAGTTAGCATTTGAATGCATACCACTCAACCATATGACACTGATTACACATCCGGTCTTCAAAAGTGATTTTAAAGAGACACCATTTTTGTTTTACTAGTTTACTTACCTATGATATTTTCTTATATGTTTATTAAAATGTTTCTTCTTCATTTGCTCCGTTGAAAAGAATGCTGCTTTTAGACAATGTCGGAGGTAATCATGTATTTCTGCCCATGATTTCATTGCTCAGTGCTTTTGACTTTCAAGCAAGGCAATCAGCATATCTGCTCTTCACAGATCCACTTTTGGTGGATAGGTTGAGTAGGCTGACTGCACTTAATTATGTGAAATGATTTTATACTTAGACCAACGTAGTGATTTTGTCACATCAGCGGTCATAAAATCATATTATATAATCATATAAGCTTCATATGTGATCTCATCACGTGCTAATCAAATCATTGCTGTTAGATTAACCTGCATAAGTATGCAGCACCAAAACAAATGTATAGCTGCCCATGTACCATTATCTTATTGTTACAGAAGCACTTATGATGTACTCAACATCTCTCTGTTGCCACACATAAGATTTCCTAAAAAATGATTTCTTTGGTGACACGTGTGTTGATGCATGAGTAACCTGTGATCAAAACAGAAGCACAGTTTAACTTTGCTTTTAGGAATATGTGAAACTTGAAAGCTTATGTCTCTAAATGAAACACCGGTCACTCATTTAATATTTAATTGGATTAAATTCAAAGCCAGGTACAGTTCTCAGTACCCAACCTTGTTCTTACCAATACATAAGCTAGCTAAGCTGTAGTGCATTTCCCATTTGCAGAGAAGGTAGCTAAACTTTCCCAATAGCTTGTCCATTATACTTTGATGCCAGAATACATAAGTCAATGGTACTGTACAAGTATGGTAGACATGGCTATATCAATGCATCTACAGTATACTGAGTATCATTATGTCACTTTAATACCAAAAACATAGAAATCAGGTTTAAAATCAGTGAAGCAGTCCTTCCTTTGTTAAGTCCGATTAACGAAGGAATCCGATTAAGTCCACGATTAGAAAAACAAAAAAACAATATCTTATTTCAATAAAGTATTAATTGTTATTTCTTTAGCTCAACATATTAAGTGAGCAGACTAACATTTTTAAAGCCATTAGATGTCAATAGCTAAAAAATGTCAACTCCTATCAATGTATACACTTGAAATAATGTGGGTACTAATGTGACTGTCATTTATTCTAAACCACCAGGCCCTTTTAATCATGTGAAGTCCAGCCTGCTTGGCTCTACCTCTGATTCTAACATCAACAAGTACAGCACCATCCACAAGATCCCTTTGATTGCACTCAACTTCCATGAGGGGGCCGATAAGAAGACTCATTCTCCGCCAACATCCGAGACGACCATAATAGCACCAAAGGTCAAAGACAGAACTCACAATGTCACAGAAAAAGTCACACAGGTGAGTCGGGAAGTTTCAGTGTTTGCCAGTGTTTGGGGGAGGGATGCTGGCAAAGTGATAATGTCACTGTACTGGCTCCTGCTTTAGTCATTGGTTAGGGGACCTCCAAGGTGGGTTGTGGGATAGCATGGTACTCTGATACACAGCGCATGTTACAGCCTGCCGGTGAAATGTCCTGCTGGCAGGTGAAAAAAAGCAGCTGGTGGTCCCATGGTACACCAAGGTAACACATGACTGCCTACAGCCTACCCAGGTCAACAGTGGAGGAGAGACATTAAGGACAAGAGCAAAGGGTAATTAGGCATTCCTAATTGCGGAGAACGTGGTAACAGTATTGAGAAACAACAGGCAAAATTCATACTCATCAACATCAGCTAAAGGTCATTGATTTGGAAAGGGAGAGAAAGGACATTACAATCATCCCTCATAAAAGAAATTCATCTTTTCACTTGCAAGCGTTCTGCAGGGATTCAGTTTCTTGCTCAAGGACAATGCAGCGGGACCAATGTTTTTTGTGATGTGGCTGAAATAGGGGCTATCTAGTGGCACAATTCACCCTTGACTAGACCAGCAGCACAGCTGATGCCAATTTGCCAAGGACAGCTAAGAGTTCAGGCATCTGTTGCAATTTGGATTACTGAAGGCCTGTGTTTTATCTGATTATTCAATAGAAAGCCAAAATATATATAGGCCTATATTTTTGGGATAACTTGAATAATTCTGGCAATTAATAGTATAAGGTATACATAGCCATGAAAACTGTGTGTAGGTCTCACTACAACAGAAAGACAATACTGCTAGTACTTCAGGGCAATATTTGCAACAGCCAAGCACAAGCGAGACCCAGGAACCTTTTATTGAACATCTTTCAACAGAGCTCACTCATTCATAAATGAAGACGAACCATCATCATGATTAAACGCTCTCCCTCCCTGCTGACTTTAGTGTTGAGGTTGAAGACACCGCTGAGATGTAAACGCTGCATCTACTTCCTTACTGCTAGCATGGGAAAATCTATAATTCATGTGTTGAAGATAGGGGAATGTGCTGAAATATATAGAAAGATCCGCTGCCCTCATCCTCACTCCTGCACTATTTTCTGCCATAAGAGAGCCCTCTCTGTTTGTCTGTCACTGCTTATTAAGCCAAAAACAGGGGACGGCTTGGCCTTCCTGAGCACACTGAATAATTTATCATCCAGTCAAGAGTTCATTTATATGGTGAAATTAAAACAAATGTTGGTTTACCAAATTATATGTATAAAAATATCTATCAGCTCGACTGTATACAGCTTTCCTAAACTTTAGCATCCGTACAGTAAAGTACTTACAGTTTTTTTTACCAACATTACAGATGTGGAACTCTTGCAAATGTGAAAGAAGTCAGTGGCAGTCACATTATTCATGGTGCCGGGAAATATCTACTTGTCATTCTAAAGTGGCCGCCTTTACCTAATACTGTTTGACTGCAGTGCACTTAACTTTGTGTGTCACAGTTGCTGTCAAATCAGTCCTTGAAGTCTGTGAGATGGCTAAATTACTTGGTGACGCTCAGCAATAATTATCATAAGAATTAGGAACTTGAAGGTGTCTTTGATCAGCAAAGAGAAACACTATCAACATATATTTAGACAGGTGTCAGAAAATACAGTATTCAATGATCCTATTCAACTAAAATGTTGATCCACATTAAAATGAAGTGACATTTTCTAGCTTAAAGGGATGGTTCAGATTGTAAGAGGTACTCATCCATAGTACCTCCATAGGAGAAGCAGAAAGTACCCAGCATGGAAGTAAAGAAATGTACTGCTGTGGACCTGGGCGACAGCAAAATATATTTTAGGCGCCTAAAAAAAAGGCCCGTCTATATATTAATATCAGTTTAAATGTACGTTATATTAAAAATATTTTCATTACTTTACCTTGCCGTAAAACACCCCTTTCAAACAGGGAACTGAGGCCGATCAGTTAATTTGTTTGTGTTATTGTGTGACTTGAGTTTTAAAGAGGAAGTTCAAATTCAACAAAGTCACACAATAACACAAACTAACTAACCGATCGAGGCAGCGTTAGAACAGCGACTCCTGAAAATTACTGTTTTTGTCAATGGAGTCTGGTGGATTTGAAGAGAGCATAAATAATGGCTTCAATTCACCGTCGGAAAGGACTGTCTGACGGCAAGGTAAAGCAGTAATATAGCGTACACTTAAACTGTATTGAGTTTTTATAGGTGGCTAAAATACGTCTTGCTGCAGAACCCCATCCACAACAGTACATTGCTTTGCTCCCGTACTCCTGTCTGTTTCTCCAAACTGGGGGCCGCCATCTACTCTCGGTAATATACTGACTATGGATAAGTACCTCATACAACCCCTCTTCAAACAATCCGAACTATCCCTTTAAAGTCAAAGTGGAGTGGCATTGTGAGGTGGTTCCCCTTACTGTTCTGACCCTCTCTTACCACTCCTCCAGGTCCTGTCACTCGGAGCTGATGTGCTACCAGAGTACAAACTCCAGACAGCCCGCATTGACAAGTTCACCATCCTCCACTACAGCCCCTTCAAAGCTGTGTGGGACTGGCTGATCCTGCTGCTGGTCATCTACACAGCAATCCTCACTCCCTACTCTGCTGCCTTTCTTCTCAATGACCAAGAGGAGCAGAAGAGGCGTGAATGCGGATACTCCTGCAGTCCTCTCAATGTGGTGGATTTAATGGTGGACATCATGTTCATCATCGACATCCTCATAAACTTCAGGACCACTTACGTAAACGTGAACGAGGAGGTGGTCAGCGATCCAGCTAAGATAGCAATCCATTACTTCAAAGGCTGGTTCCTTATAGATATGGTGGCGGCAATCCCCTTTGACCTTCTTATCTTTGGTTCAGGATCAGATGAGGTATGTTATCTCTAATGCATATATTTTTTACCTGTTTTTTTTTCTCCCAGGGAGATTTGCTGCACATAAACCCAGCCATGCTTGCACAGTTATCCATTTACTAAGTCCAGACTTGTGCCCCTGGGCCACTACTTAAATCCTGAATCTTTCGGTCTCGGCTCTGAAAGGATTACTTTAAATTGCATGTTTTTTCATACTTTTTTTTCTCTTTTTTTTTTTTTTTTTTTTTTGAATGGTCCTCATTCTAGAATCCATTTACAAGGATTAATGGCTTACCAAATGGCAATCAATGATGCATTTTATGTGAGGAGCAGGCCAACAGGGGTGTGTGCACAGCTTACATGCAGATGTGAGATGGCCATTGGTAGGCTGGCTGCCAGGCCTGCTGGCTTGTTTGTTGGTAGGATATGTCCCCTCGGGCTCTGGATCCAGTGCTTTATCGTGCTCTGTAGGCACTCCATTACACCAGAAAAGCTCCTGATTATAAACCATAATCATCTTTTTTTTGCTGCTACTGCTGAGTCAGTTCACTGAATAACAACAAAACAAAAAGAAAATGGACATTTGTTTTCTTTTTTACAGTGTAACAAACGAATCGTAAAACAGTCCTGGCCAGTTTGCACAATATGTTGCAAGTAAAACAAATGATATTTTTCCTTGATTAAAGCAATGTAAAGCATGATTATTTGACACTATTAACTTGATTTTCATTTTCAGAAAATTAACTGAAGGGTTTCTTGGTGTTTATAATTTTCATACTGAACATGCAACGTTTCTCTATTGTCATTCAGAAAATAAAAGCAAATAAAACAGTGTCAGATTTTACAATGCTTATTTAATTTAGCAGCTTAACAAGCAAATGCTCAAGTAAACAATTTGATTGGAGCAATAAATCTATTAAAATAGATTTTAATCAATGTCTCGTTGCTTTCAAAACAACTTAGTCTTGCCGTGAGATTGAACATACTGTGAGAAGCATTATGCAAAATTGGCACCATGTAGTGCTTTGTTACGAATAATGATTTTACTAGAAATAGAAAAACAAAAGAGTTATTTCAAGCTGTTTTACTGTGAATGCGGTGCAAAAGTTAATTGCTTTATACCAAATTGAACCCCCTAAATGTTGTTCCCATTAGAGAGGTTGTGGAGGGGGTTGTAGTGCTGTGCAGCTGTGTTATGTACTTTAATCGCTTGTTCAGGTACATTTAAGACTTAATTGAACCTTCATTTGAGTGTAGAGTGCAGTGTTACTGTAGGTAACTAATTTCGGATTTGAAAGGCCAAATTTCGTATTTAGTTTGTAAGATTTTATGGTTAAATAAAATGTTTAATTTAAACATTTTTCCTGGTGTTGTTGGATGACTAATATTTGTAAACCCTGCAGTGAAACAGGCCTATATTATGATCAGTTGAGCAGGACACAAAGTACTGATTTTTCCATCAAACTCTGCCATTATGTTTGTACATATTCCTCCAATTTAGGCAATTTTGGGAAACACCTTGACAGGCATCTTAGAGTTTGGACTGAAACCCAAGACCATTTTGTTGTAAAGTAACAACCAAAGAAGTGGAATAAAATGCACTTAGACGTAAAACAAGTTGTCCAGTAGAAACAATAGTTACCATGAAGAATGTTTAGTGGGAGAAACCAATTGTTATCTTTGAATTTTACAAATTACACGTTTCAGTAATTGTCCTTACAATGTTTAAAATGTTGAGCTTAGCCTTTTGTTAGCATCAGCAAACCAAACTTTAGCCAAATAAAGTTCACAGTAACATTGATTCTGTTCAATTCCTACATTTGACATAATGTACTGCTCAAACCCATTCAGGCGGCCAGCTCATTAAAGTTGTGTCCGAGTCAAAGCATAGGAAGTTGTTGAGTTTTCTTCAAATAGCCACTAGTGTGCAAAACTATAGCAACCTTAAATTAGGGGTATAAGATTCCTTTGTCTTAAGAAAATCAAGTTTTAAGACGAAACTAACTGAGTGGTTAGGAAGGAGAGTGTACAGACATTAACTTCATTTTCAAAGGCCATTCAGTAATTGTCAGGTAGATAAATGACCGTGCCAATGGGAATGGTAGTTAGTGTTGCTAAAACCTTTCTTGATGACACAGAAGCTGCAACAAACTCCCAGGGAGCCACTGAAAGAGTGTTACTGCCTGTTCGGTGAGGAATAAATGAGGATTTATCTGTTGGCTGCTGGTGTCTTCACGTCTGTGTTAATTTGCCTTTGACCAAAGAGCTGTGGGGAGTTGCCACAATGTCTTTGTCTTTTTTCCCTGTTAAGGAAACTCGTTACCTCAGTTTGTGAAGTGATTCTCTGGATTTGCACCACTTTAGATTTGCTGTTAGTAAAGAGAACATGTCAAAGCATGCGGCTGGGGTAGATATGCATCAAATAGATTGTTTCTTGATGAGTGAACTGCATCTCAAGTAAAAGGCCCTATACTGAAATAACATACATTTTATTGTATTATGATATTGTAAAAGTATTGTATTCTGACATTGAAGGGATAGTTTAGATGTTTTGAGGTGGGGATGTATGAGTTACTTATCCATAGTCAGGGTAGATGACGGTCTTTTTTTCACAGCTTTACCTTGCCGTGAGATAGCTAGTATACAGTCTATGTTTCCGACGGAAAAAAACAATAATTTTACCTCGCAGAACACAGGTTGCTGGTGCCTCGATCGGTTAGTTTGTTTGTGTTATTGTGTTACTTTGGTTAGCATAGATGGATATGAAAGCTTCCGTTTCCCATTGGAAAGGGCTGTGTCATGGCAAGGTAAAGCGGTGGGACTTTCTTTTTAGGTGGCTAAAATACATTTTGGTGACGTCCCCATTTACAGAAATACATTGCTTTGCTCCTGTTAGGTAACTCCCGTCTGTTTCTCAGACAGAATAAGAACCTCCTACAACCCCACTTCAAAACATCCAAACTATCCCTTTAACATTCAAACTACTTCTGCTATTACTAATAAAATGCCCTACTGCACATTTTGTTTAGACCACCACTCTGATTGGCCTGTTGAAGACAGCTAGGCTCCTGCGATTGGTGCGTGTAGCCCGGAAGCTGGACCGCTACTCTGAGTATGGTGCTGCAGTCCTCATGCTGCTCATGTGCATCTTCGCCCTCATTGCCCACTGGCTAGCCTGTATATGGTACGCCATTGGCAATGTGGAGAAGCCCTACTTGGAGCACAAGATTGGCTGGCTAGACAACCTGGGCGTGTCCATAGGAAAGAGATACAACTACAGCGACCCTAGCTCTGGACCCTCCATAAAGGACAAGTATGTCACAGCACTTTACTTCACCTTCAGCAGTCTGACCAGCGTGGGCTTTGGAAATGTTTCCCCAAACACCAACTCAGAGAAGATCTTTTCCATCTGTGTCATGTTGATTGGCTGTGAGTATGTTTTGGTCTTTTTCATTTTCTTTCAGCATAACTTTATTCTGCTTTTATCTGGTGCAGAACTTAAAGTGGATCATGGCATACATTTATTTTGTTCAGATGCAAGTCTTTGGGGGAGTTTTTGTTTTTTTTCATCAGAAGCGAGGGTCTGAGAACAGATTGTCTGTGTTTATAGCAGCATTTGTTCACATTCACTCAAGTTGACAGTGTGTCTCTGTAGGCAAAAACAATGAGCATGCAGATCAGTCTGTAGAATGTAACTCACCTCTTTTTATTGATCATTGTTTGTATTTCAGCCCTTATGTATGCCAGTATTTTTGGAAACGTCTCTGCCATCATCCAGAGGTTGTACTCGAGTACGGCCAGATATCATGCTCAAATGTTACGGGTCAAGGAGTTCATACGCTTTCACCAGATTCCCAACCCACTGAGGCAGAGGCTGGAGGAGTACTTCCAACACTCCTGGGCCTACACCAACGGCATTGATATGAACACGGTAAATAAAAAAGGATCAGCACATCTATCTTCTACTGTAACTGGATTGCATAGCAATAACATAAAGGAACTGATCTCATTGAATGATCATAGAAAAACTGTATATGCAAGATTCTAAAAAGAGCTTTCTTTCTCTTGTCTGCTTTTCATCTGGATTAACATCTCTACATTGGTAAGAGCAGGAGGTACATGTTTTTATTTCTTGTTGTTTACTGTTTCAGCACTGTTCAAGATAACAACCACAGTATCCCAACATTGTCAATATAACTTATGCATGTTTTGTGTGAATTAATTTAATTATTATAGCATGGTTTCATTTCTTAGAGCAAATAATTCACATTTTGGAGCAAGTTTATGTAAAACCAGTAGCATGCACTGAAAATGGCATTTTGTCTCGTTTCAAGGCTATAACCTAAGATTAAGTGCTAATTTACTAATTAAAGCTTTGCATTACCATAAATTAGCTCCTCATCCAGCATATAATATATAATATATCCTATAAAGGAGTGGGATAAAGCATAAAAGTTGTGATTATTATTATTACTGGTCAGAGAAGTCTACTTTTCTACTTTAACAAGTTATGTAAAAATAATAATGCATGCAGCCAATTATTTCCTTTGAGGCGGATGCATACATCAAACATCTGGATTTTATCCATGGCTCCTACAAATGAATGGATTTAGGGTATAAAAATGGTGTGTTCTATGTTGCTCGCGTTTATCACACAATGCACTTTCTCCTTACTCCAATGTTCTGTGTTATAGTTCAAGAAAAGAATCGACAAAGCCAAAACTGAGCAGGCGTTGCGTGTTTAGCTTAGGGGGTGGTTACATAAATCTAGGAGGCTTATTTTTACATACTACATTTGTTATGAAAATCACACAAAGTCAGCAATTGTTGCATCTTGATATAATGTATTTAAAGGTGTCTAGATTAAGAAACACCATAGCGTCCTATTGCATTTAAGTTTTTCTCACGATACACTGAAGATGTGATGTATCTGAATCTGACTGTGTTTAATAGGTCTATGACTCTGTAACACATCCTTATCTCCGTGTTATTGTCAAGCTTAATTGAAACTTTCCTGAGTAAAAGTTCATTCATCTTTACACATTTGCTGCTCACAGCTTTCCACTGGCTCGCAGAACGACCTCTTTGAGGGTATCAAACTCAATATTTTGTGCATTTTACTCACAGATTTTCTCTGCATCACAGGTGTTAAAAGGTTTTCCTGAGTGCCTGCAGGCGGATATCTGCCTTCACCTCAACAAGAATCTTCTTCAGAATTGCAAAGCGTTCCAAGGAGCCTCCAAAGGCTGCCTGAGGGCCTTGGCCATGCACTTCAAAACCACTCATGCCCCTCCTGGAGACACTCTGGTCCACAGTGGAGATGTGCTCACCGCTCTCTACTTTCTGTCCCGCGGCTCTATTGAGATCCTGAAAGATGACATTGTGGTAGCCATCCTGGGTAAATACAATCCCTTGTTGATTATGTGTGTATAATAATGGGCATCACTGTGCTAAATTTGTAAGGGATTGTTACGTATGTCCTATGAAATCTGAAAATGTTACGAGTGAATTTATTTATCCCCTGTGAGCAACATTAGATTGGTGTTAGTTTGACCTTTTGCCAGTGTCCATTATCAGTATCATGAATGCAGTGGCAGTCTCTATTGTTCTCAAAACGTCCACCTCTCACAGAGTTGTGTGGATGACTGTAAAAGTCATCTCCCTGTTGGATTGAAGATCTGCCAGCTGATTGTGTGTTGAATGTCAGCATCAAACCTGTTGAGACAAAGACGAAAACCGTTATTCTGCTGCTTTTGGTCAAGTCTGATCTTGAAAAAGGAGATGATGGATCTATTGTCAGTGATATAGTATATGTAGGCTAGGATTTAGCTTTTTTTTGCCATATATTACTTATGTAGTTTGTTCGGATTGATTGAAATATTTCAATTATTGATTGCGCTAATTTCCTACTCTGTCCTGGATGAATGATTTTTTTCAAAATGTGGAGATGCTGCTGTCCTAAGCTCCGGAAAGGATAGACAGTGTAGTATCCCAATGGACACACACTATTTTAACACAGTTATACTTAAAGGAGGCTCAACATAACTTGTGTGCACAGCAAAGAATTAAGTGTCTTACGAACGTGAACAATTTTCAGGTTATTGCGGCAGTTAAACCCCATCGTGTTCACACATTTTGACAAGAATGGCAAGGAGTGCCTGCCCCCCCCATTTATGTCCTCCAGGCAATAAGGCTGTTCATGTGACAGGTTTGACACTGGCATTTCTATTAAGTGGCTCCATGAAAGGTTGTTTGGCAATTTCAAAGAAGACCGATGACATAGCTGCCACTTTTTTGACAGCATGGGAAATGAGTTAAAGCTGAAAAATAGGAATTATAAAAAGAAAAGAGTAAACTAAATAAAATAAATGCCAGTCTCAGTAATATATTGATATTGAATACCCATTACTCTTATTAGAATAATGAGTATTTATGTTTTTCTTCACGGGTGAGCCACAACCAGGTGCTCCAGGCCAAGCAAGGATTAAACTCGCCATTATTCATGAGATGAATGCTCTCCAAAAGCTGCACCTGACAGAATGGGGTTTAAGCTTAGCAACAACTGCGGCATCACACGAAATCCATTATTAACTAACACACTGGTTAAGTCACTGATCTCATAGATCAACCCATTTATTTTCGATACAAACATAATGCTCCACCAGCACCATTAGGCTTCGATTTGTTTGTGAAAACCAAACTGTCCCGGCCTATAACAAGGTAGTTGTCAGCCGACAGCGCCAGAGAGCATGTACCAATGGTGATGTTACAGAGTCCAAAAGGTCACTAGTTCCACAGATGAGGAATTAGTCTCTTACACTGCCATCCAGGCTAATGACGAACTAAATCCTTGTGCTGAGAGCTGCATGTGGGGGAGATACAGCACTCTGTGTGAGGCTGTCCTCTGTGTAGAAAGGTGTTCGATGCATGCTGTGAAAGGCACACTGGCTGCCAACATATCATATCTCTACAAGGGATTTTACATCATGGCCTTTTCAAACCAGACCTGGTCCTTTGCAAAATGAACTTTTTTTTTCAGCAGAGGAAACTCTGACGATAGAAGATGATAGACTTCATCACTTCCTAGAAGTTTTGTGAAGAATTGGCTTAATTATGTGATGGCCATTATGAACAATCTTTTTTTTCCTTTGAAGTACACAAGTGTGTCAATCACAATCAAAGCCTCATTTCCCTCCACATCAAAGTTGCTTTGAGTTAGCAGTTATTCCTCAGCATAAATAACGGATCAAAGATAGAAAGACAACTGACGCACAGGCCTTGGGAGAACATCTACACAGAGAGGAAAGACTGTTTGATTTTTATTATTTATTAAAAACAAACACGTCTGTCCCCTTTTAGTGAGAGCCTGAGGAATAGCGAAATAAGTCCTCATAGAAAACACTACTTGTGGAAGTCAATGCAAGTAACACTTAGTTTGTTGTTCCTATCCCAGTTACCCTTTCGAGAAGATTTATCCTCTCTGTGTGTGTTGATACCAGGAAAAAACGACATCTTTGGAGAAATGATCCATCTACTTGCCAAGCCTGGGAAGTCAAATGCTGATGTACGAGCTCTGAGTTACTGTGACCTGAGCACCATTCAGAGAGAAGATCTGCTGGAGGTGATAGACATGTACCCAGAGTTTGCCGACTACTTCTTCAACAACCTGGAGCTCACCTTCAACCTCAGAGATGAGTCTCCAAAGGTAGACGCTATTACACTGTTGTTATGGGAGCTACATGTTCAACTGAGGCTGTTTAACAAGTATTCACATTGCCAAGACTATGGACATTCACAATTACACTTCAAATTCAGATTTTATAATGTTGCAAGATTTTATTTAACTTCTAACAATTCAAAATGTATCAATATTGACCACTAATTGTATTAATTAATACATTATATTTAAAAAGATGTGGGGGGGGGGCTTTCTTGGCCTATGCGGAGAATATCACTTTCCGAGTTATCCCTTAACGAGACCCTATTTTATTTGAGTTACTTTTTTTTATTCTCACCTGAAGGGTGAGATTATTATGTTACCTGCAATATGTGAAATATGACCACGGTGAATGTTTGTGTTATGTTTTTTCTTGCAGTTGCTATGTATCGTATGTTGGTGTTTCTTTCTATTGCACTATTAATATATACACTGTCAATCACAAGCGCTTTCACAGTATTGTCACGCTGTGTATGAAAAATCAATAATCAAAAGTTCTTTGAAGAAAATTAATAGATTCTAATGCTTCCGTCGTTGCAGCCCTCGAGCTCGCAAGGCGGTGATTCAGACGGCGAGGGCAGTAAGAGCATCAAAAGAAGGATCTCCTTCACACCAGATGTATCTAAAGGTAAGTGGGAGCTAATCTGCACAGGTTCAGTGCAGCCTCTGTTGGTTGCACATGTGTTCTTTGTTATTGTTCGCTGAGTGGTGCTCCCTGAGAGTATCTATTCCATAAGGAATACAGTTCAGTCTTATTCCATTTACTCCTGTTGATTACCGTTCTACAGGGGAAAACAAGGAAGTGGTTAAAAACGCGGGGAAGGAGAGAGATTCTAACTCGTGCCTAAAGAGAAGTTCAGAAGTCCTGGGTCCCTCTCCACCCAATGCCCCAGTCCTGGACTCAACTCTTATAGTCAGAGACAACGTGGAGAGAAGACCATCATTCGAAGGTAATATATATATATTTTTTTATATTACGTGAACATAATCTTTACTGTTTTGACAAGAACTCGGGAAGTACTGTTGCTAGGGTTTCGTAGGTCGTGTAGAGAAAATACATAACTGCCGACAATGGGAAGCCAGTGCGGGATAAGCAAATGTTTGGAGCAAATGTGCGGAGGTAGCTGAGACCTTCCCAGGCTTCTTAAAGCTGGTTTGAGTAATATGAACATGAGTTTAAAGGTGTATGTTGCACAAAAACACTGCACATTAGTTTCTAAAACTACGAGACAGGATTTTCCAAATTAGGAGAAAAAAAGGGAATTTGCAATGGTTAAGTTGAATCACAGCGATAACTTCACATAATCATCATACCAAATATATTACTATATAACTTTAGACACACATACAGATGGAGATTTCTTGCTTTAGTTAAAAGATTAGATACATTTGCTATAATGAATTATGTCTCTTTAATGAAACAAACAGAATAAAGAAAGTGGAAATCCTAAATTGCAGTATTTTGCATGGGCAAAGCACATCCCACTGACAAGACTGACAAGCCAAATAGTGAAAGACAGACAGTTGTGGATTTGAAGGAAACAGCAACAAAAAACTGAGTGACAGATTGAAGCTATTGTTAATCTCTACTGCTTAAAGGATACAGAATATAAGGCTGCATGAGGGCAGAGGTTAGTGCCATTCATGGTAAAGGCACACAGAACATCCAACAAGGGTCCTCGTATCTACACGGCTCACCATGGTAGTGCAAAGCCACCTGCACAGACTGCTGCACCAGATAGTGTCATCACAGAACTCTGTGCTCAAACTCACAAAAGAGGCTCAGCACGTATCAGTGGACAGCAAGCTGAATACTAACAGGTGCCCAGCAGAGATAACGACATGGTTAGTTTTCTACTGGGAAACATTGCATTGAATCTCCCAGTACAAGAGCTTGATAGATTACAACAAAGAACCTACATGCAGCTCTCCTGTAGAGATTAATTATGTTCTATTTTAGTGAGGGTTTTTTTTTTTTTGTTCAGTGATGACGTTTATCTGACCCACATGTGAGGATGTAAAGCCAGCGTGTTGGTTTGGCTCTCCAGATCTGTGCTGTGATAAATGGGCCTGTAAGAAGCCTGCGGAGTACCTGGATGAGTCAGCACAGTTCCAGGACCTGAGAGAGGATGACAATTCTGCCAGTGAGATCACGTATGGAGAGGTGGAGCAGCGCTTAGGTCAGCTTCAAGAGCACTTAAACAGGTACATATTTTCAGAATCAGCATAAAGATGCTTGATCCCCATGTAACTGCCACACACTATGAATTACACTGGAAGGTGAACAGTGTATGATAAAAGTGTGTTTTTCTTTGCTTCTTTTACTGTTCTAAGTCTCAATGCTTTCTTTGTGTCACCAGCACAAAGTGTTGTTTTTTTTCCCTTTATTATAGCTTTATCATTTGAGTCTGATAAGTCATTCACTCACTCAGTTGCATTGGTTGAAATTGCCGTACACATGGTTTGTCTCTGATGCCCACTCGCTACACTTGCTATTAGGACACAGTGTTTTACCAACGGTTTACCACACGTATCGGGAGGCTGTATGAAATATTGGTAGATATCATCTTGCCTCACGTCAGGCCACATGCAGGATCATTTTCACCGGAACAGATAAAGAAAGAGCACACTGCATACACAGAAATACATCACTTATCAATAATATAATTACATCTTGACACAGCGGACAGTATTTTAAATGTGGATACTTTAAGTCTGTTTTGCTGATAATACTGTATGAATTTGATTTTAAGTGTAGCATTTACGATATTTTTTTTTTTTTTTGTCTTTTCCAAAAAACATTTAAGCAAATACTCTAAATGCTTTTTCTACTACTGTTAGTTTGACAAAGTAGCCTAGCGGTTGGAATTTGGCTAAAACAGTCACATCTTATTCTTCAAACTCCACTGGTTAAAAACAAAACCAGTTATTATTTAACTGAAGTGGGTGGTGCATTTGTTGTCTTTACCTAAATGCACCTGTATTGTGTATGTATGTCTTAAAAACTACAACAGGAAGAGCCAGGAGGCACAGTTGACTTTATAAAACCTGGATTAATGCAACTCTATTGTACATTGTTGACCTTTGACACAGTTCAGTTTACTATTGGTTTTAATAATGGAAAGTTTTACACACTGTCTGACTCTGCACGTTCCAACCCGTAGATGTTTATTTCAAATTCTTTTGGAGTTCTCTAAGTTACCAAAAGAAAAGTAGGAATTGAAAACAGCCTGCGCAGAAATTTGTAAAAGCACCTTTATGCGCCAGGGCTTGGCATTTTTTTAATAGTTTTTGTTCATATTCTGAAGAAATAACACAATTAAAAGTATTAGCATAAAATATATATTTCTTAATTATTCTTATTAATTATCTTACCATTACATTTTTGGTTACTGACGTTATGCTTATGGAGAGCTTTGTTTTTTAAAGTTGTTGCCTCCCACACTGCTAAAATTAAGCCACACGTCCCCTGCGATAACTGGCAACGTTTAGTTCAATTGCCAATGTACATGAGTAGGTAGAGGAAGGCAACTAGCTGGCAGAAGCTGTTGTTGGACTCAGAGTGGGCGGCTGGATCTACTGGAAGCAGGATGTACCGCTGCAGAACCGAGTCTAAAACTGAAGACTGAGAACAAAGTATGTCTGAAACATCCTGGAACAAAAGCCACCTTCTGGATAAACTCACTGTAATTTAAAGGGTAGATATGCAAGTAAGCTTTCTTTCCAGAGTTAATACATTAACAATTTAGTCTCATTATTTTTTTGTAGCGGAGAACCACATTGGCCACAGTTTTTATAACGCACCTGCAGCCAGCAGGCCACCTGAAAGAGGCACACAAATGAACAGCAGGTGGTATTTTTCGCTGGAATTATCACAGAGAACAAGCTTGACATAAAGGCGCTGGAAATACTAGGCTGGCTCATTTTTATTTAGAACCAATAAGACTTTTTATCCACTGCTCTCTACCAAACCTTGTTTTTTTCCCCTAATGCTGGTTGGCTGCAGGATGAACAGCTCTCTGTATTTTTGTGGATTTGACTAGTCTGAAAAGATATGACAGGAAAATGTTGCTGTGGCATTCTCTTCAACAAATATATATATATATATATATATAAATAGCCAAGAAAAATTCAGCTGCACCTATAATGAATGTATACTGTGTGGCTGCTTTTACTTTACCCCTCGTCAGTCATAACCCAGCAAACAATGGTGCCTCGTTACACTAGAGCAGCACAGTAAGGAGCACCCGGGATATAAGACATTTGACAATGTCTATGTGTATTAGAAGGAATACAGGTAATTAAAAGGTTATTTAGCATTACCCAGTGTTGCCTGACACCCTTAATATAGAGCTTGGATGAGTTATACTCATAATTAGATTGACCAAATAAGTGTGATATAGACATTTCCGCAATAAACGCTGAATTCACACCTCCCACAGAAAGCTCATTATCACTCCTAGCATGAGCAGCGTCTTTCCTCTACTTATCTGGCTGCATGTGTATTCACGCCTTTACCACCTCTTTATTTGTCTATTGAGGAGCACAAGCTCCATCTAGTGCTCAGTGAGGTGCTGCTACTGGGTGTGTTTTCAGCCATTATATGTTCAGACTTGTTAGAATGATGCATTCATCACCTCTTGTCTGCGATTAGCTGTCTTTCTTATTCTGTTTATTTGCTGTTCTTTTCGAGGCTGGAGTCTCAGATGGTGACAGATATTCAGACCATCCTGCAGCTGCTGCAAAGACAACCGACACTGGGACCTCCAGCCTACAGCACTGTGACTGCCAGTCCAGACTATCACAGGCCTGCTGTGAAGGTTCAGCCGGTTGCTCTGACTGCAAGCCATTACTTCAGCCATACAGGAACTCAAGTAAGGAAGTTTTAGGTAGAGACAGTCGTGTGCCACCCCCACATACTTGTATGTTCATGAAGCATTTCTTTTTTTGGCAGAGTAGGGAAGTTGTGCATCAGCTGGCTTTTGCAATCACCAATCACATTCTCCAAGTTAGCAGTTGTGTTCAATGAGGCAGTGTCCGACCTGTTTTGATTGATTGTTTTTTCTGCCTCAGTGTTTGCCAGAGAGTCTGGACAATCACAGGAATGAATCTGAGCCTCTGTCTGACAACAACAAAATTGTCTGGAAGACTAACCTAGCAATACATGCTAAAACCATGTAGCATGTGGAGATTTATTTTTGCATTAGGGTGTCTGCATACTGGTATTGGCAATAACTGTCATATCATATCATGTTAATAATACACATATGACAATGTCATGTAAATAATCCAGCGCCTCTTAAATAATTAGTTATAGACTCTCTCTCCACCTCCCTACACACAATGAACAAAGCATTTGACTGATGGTTTTTTTTTGGTTTTTTTTATGTTTCTATAGATATTGCAATATTATCGTTATCGTGAATCTTTTGGCCACGGTAATCATGTAGTGAAAATCTGATATTCTCACAGTCCTTCTTCCCATATCATTTTTGTTCTACTGTTGAACTTATAAATAGATAAATAGATAGATAGATAGATAGATAGATAGATAGATAAACAGTATACAGTGTCGTTTTTTCTTTTTTATAATACAACAATTGCTTTTTCTGGAATTTAAAACTTAACATTTGACAAATCTCATCCAATTCTGAACCTTTTTTTTTTAAAACTAGAAATAGGTTACCAAGTTGTAATTAATACTGAATGAATACACAATGTCGCATGAATAAACCGGATTTAGTTTTAGAGTAAATACACATCTGTTAATGCGGGCAACTAAGTTGTATATTGCTCTACTCTTTCTTAGGGCCCCAACCACAAATTGGAGAGGGCCGTTCAGGAATCCAAAGACTCTCTGTCGAGCTTGGCCAACGTGAATGCACCCATCGAGGGCAGCCTTACAGCATTGCTTGTACATAGACATACAGAGCCACAACAACAGCAGCAGCAGCAACAACAGATCACAGGGCATCAACAGTCCGCACTGATCCTTCTTCCAACTGAAACTTCTTCCATCTCCTCCTCCTCTTCGTCCCCTGCCCCTTCTGACCTCAACACCACTGGACTCCATGGACCTGTCTCAGACTCAGAGTTTCCAAGGCCATAAACTTCCAGGAGCACGGTGTTCTAATATCTGGGTTGTAATGCTGTAATTATAAAGTATAAGTAGCAGCTTTTTATCAGCATGCTGGCACAGACATCTGTATTGTTCATTTGCAATGACTTGGTAATAGTAGGCCTGGTAAGATGTTTTTTTTTCTTCCTTCATTATGCATGTGGATAAAATACTGTGCGCTGCAGTTAACAGTGGGTTGAACTGTTTTCTGCAGTACTCAGTGTAATAGCAATGGTTACATATTGTAACAGCAGTTCTCTCAACACAGAAGCCCTCTGACGGACTCTTTAAGCCTCATCACACACACTCAAAATGTACATGTAGATGAATCAATCAGGATGAACCTGTTCAACTACATAGAGAGTGGTCCTATACGAGGACAACACGTCCCCATTTACTAATTCTACAGCTTCCTAACTTATTCAACTTAATCCGATGCTGCTGGTTACAGGACGCCACCTGGTTGTGATAGAACTAGCACTGACTACATTCACAACTTAATTTGTGGACCCCAGGAAACAATCCTGACAACCTTGACCATCAGAGAGATGTGTCCCTCGCTCCATTGTTACTTGTTACGCAAGAGGAGCTGGCTGACCTACCTCACAGTAGACGGGTCCCAATGTGCAGCAAAATGCATCACATCATGTGGGTTTCTTCCTGGCGTCAACTGCAAAGCTGGGATAAGATTAGCTCCCCAACACCCAGGTCATGTTAGCCACTACCAGGAAACCATCCCCAGGTAAGGTACCTGTTGGTGCTGCGCATGCCTGGCAAGATCTAGGGAGAGACCAAAAACAGGGACAAATGGCAACGACAGACACTCAAAAACCATTAAAGTCCTTTATGACTATGGCAGGAAAAGGCCACACACAAAGATCTCCCCACTGTACATGACAGAGATCTGGGATTCCAGGACAAACACTGCCAGGAGAGTTACCCGCCCATCATGAACTATTGTGAAATGCCTTTTGCATAGTTGACAACAGTCAATTTCTTTTGGACAGGAATTTTGCCAACAACCTTATCGGTCCCTTTCCTACCCCTTTCATGTCTGCAGTCAGAAGAGGGAAAGGTTATCCCCCCAGGAGCTGAGTGTCAACAGAGAGCAGCTGCTGTACCGCTCACTGCCAAAGTGGCCCCAGCGAACGGCCAATGCAATTGATCCCTCAGCGTCCTAATACTCCAGTCAGTGTAAAAAGGGAAGTAGAAATGGAGATCAATGACTAAAGATTGTAAATGCTGGCTGGAGGCTAGCTTGTCCAGGCAGATTGCAAGTCCAACCTGAGAATGAGAGCCAAAGCTAGGGCCCTGCACTACTTTGTGTCCTCATTTCAATGATACATGTACTGTACGAGTACCTAAAGCACGAGGAGGGGATGACACAGCCATTCTACCCCCAGTTGCTGAGATATTTGCATGGCATCTGACTCTGAGACACTGACAAGGCCATAGGTTGAAACACATACTGTGAATTTCCTCCGCTTGGGATACTGGCTAAGTGAACATCCTCAACAGTCACTGATGAACCTGGTAAGTCTTGTTAGAGCCTGTTTCAAGCATGTGTGCGATACATATACAGACTATACAAACTATTTTCTGCAGCTATTGGTGTAACACAGCATTATTACAAAGGTGTGACAACAGTTTTCTTATCCTTAGTTGTATGCCCAGAAGTGTGACTCAGGGGTTATGGAAAATTGCACTGCAAAATACAGTACAGTATAAGGTATACTGTATTTTCCTTCTTTAAACAATGTGCATTATTACTGCGGTCACTGACGTGCACCTACTGTACGACGTTAAGCCAACAGAACGCACCATACATGTTTGTCCGGGCAGATATCATATCATGCAGATCTAAGAGTATTTTTGCTGTTCTGCTGCCTCAGACAAACACGTATGGTGTAGGTATTTCTACATGGCAGTGCATGTGTTTTATATTTATATATTTATTGTTCTGCACTGCTTATGAGCCCAAAGTAGCACATTACAATATAAACATGATGTCAGCATATTTGTCTCTTTTTAGGATGCACTTAGAGGGTGTGTTGGGGGAGAGAGGGGCAGGGCGACACATGGAAAGTTAGTACTTGCGCATAAGCGGGCCCCAGAGAGGGTCTTGTGCCTATACAACCAATCCAAATGCTAAGTCAGCATCTTCACATGTAACTAACCATAATATCGAAGAAGCATATCGTTTCCCTGTACTGTTTTTGTTGGCATTGTAAATTAAAGTTAAACTGTTGTTAGACAATTGTTAGAAGATAAATGCATCACATTGCAAGATGTATAAAAAAAAAAGTATTTTTTTTAACTGAGTAAATATTATGAGAAACTCTTTAGCAAAACTGTAGTGCATACATTTGTTTTGAAGCTGTGGGAGCAATAAATGAAAACACACTTATAGTTGTGTCACTGGATTTCTCTTTTTAACTCTATATAGGTGTATTTACAATAAGAATACTGTCTTTACTTCTACAGTATCTACGGAATAATGGAGACATAATGATGTATATTGTATTCAGTTTGTGAATGGGATTAATTAAGATGATAGAGGCAAAAAAAACATGCTTACAATATGTAGTTACTAGCATGTTGGAGTAAGAAGTATAATATTTCCCTCTCTCCGTGGAGTATTTCTGCTCCTGTAAAGTTGCACAAAGTAAGAATAATAGCATTGGGGAGTAACTAGTTACATGTAATAGACTTACGTAATTAACTTAAAAAGTAAATGCAATTGTAATCAGTTACAGTTACTAATCAAAATGTTGGCGATTGCAAAGGGGTTACATCGGTACATTCAGTAAAAAGCTTATTTGTAGAATATAACATTGATTCTGTTGCTATGTTCCAACCTTAATAAAAAAAGTGAGTGAAATGAGGTTTAGCTACATTGCATGGTTTAAATGTGTGTTTGTTAGAACTTTTCAGCTTTATTGCCCAGTTTAAAAAATGTGTTGAAAAGTAATCACATGTAATAATACTTTGATGAAGTAATAAAAATAGTTACATTGCTTATTACATTTTAACATGGTAACTAGTCATCTGTAACATATTGCCAACACTGAAGAACACACACAGTACAGGACTGACATGCTGTGTTTTAATCACTCTGGGTGATGAGACCTCTCCTCACGTTGCAGGATACAGTCTCACATTTGCAGGTGTGACATGAGCGCGAGGGAGAAGTAAATGGAAATGGTAAATGGACTGCATTTATAAAGCGCTTTTCCAATCACTCAAAGCGCTTTACAACACATCAGCATTCAGCCATTTACACACATTCATACAGAGTCAGAAGCTACCGGACAAGGTGCCACATGCTCATCAGTGATTACCATTCACACACACACCTGTTCAAGACATGCAGACTGCAGAGGCTCGACCGAGGGATCGACCCTCCGACTGGTGGACGACCACTCCACCTCCTGAGTCAATCCTAGTCCCTAGTTAATCAAAGGGTTTTAAAATGTTTATAGGTCGGCCTTAGTGTGCGTGCAAATACCTACCTATGCTCCAACACTGCCACCTAGTGGCTAGATTAATTTTTGAGACTTTGGGAGAAACGAAAGTGAAATAGTTATGTTTTCATTGATACAGTGAATCACCGGTTTTGTTGCCAGTAGTAGATCCAGTAGATATACTGTGTTCAGGCTATCGGTCAGGTGAGTCGCAATGGCTTCTGTTAACGATGAAGCAAATGAGCGTCTCATTGAAGACTATAGACCGAGGTTGCGAGAGCGCATTGTGGTGGATCGGGTTCTGGATCATTTACATTTTATCGAAACCGACCAAAAGGAGCAGATCAGACAAAAGGCCAGGACCCATGGTAATTTAGCTGCCACGGATCACCTTATTTCTGCAGTCCTAAAGAGGCCTCACGACGTCGGCTGGTTCAGGGCATTTGTTGACGCGTTGGTAAATTCAGGTTGTGTATCTGCAGCGGAGTACATTCAGGTCGAGAACCCTGTCAAACCTGAAGAAGAGGCAGACAATGATTCCTGTATCAAGCTTATTCAAATACTCTCTCCCAGTCTGGTGGACATGAAGACTGATGATGTCTGCCTCCTATGTTTCTCTCGAGAGCTAATCACCCAAGAAGACGCTGAGCTTGTAAGTACTCTGTTGTGAGGGAGCTGCCAAATTCACTGCTGATAGTTGCTCATTTGGAATTTATTCTCGCAATATGTATTCAAAGGTGTGGTACAAACTGCCAACACGTCTAGTTTGAATACAACTTGTATGTTTTTTCCACCTCGACTTTTTTAATATTCTCAATGCCCAGTAGATGTATTTGCGGTGCTTGACCACAAGATGGCAGACAAGTGCACTCATCTGTTTTGCAGAGCACTGCGCTTCACTCTGATTGCATAACCAGTCTATTACAATTATTATGCTCATGTTATAGATTAAATCTGTGACAACGAACCAAGGGAACAAGAGTGGAGCCCGTGAACTTCTGAGAAGTATCGTGAGAGGTCGACTGGGATGGTTTTCTACATTTCTCGAAGTTCTGCGTGAAACTGAACACCAACACCTCCTGTACGAGCTGACTGGAGGGCAAGTTGACTATGACAAGAAAGGTGACTAACTGTACTAGAGCACACATCCATCACTGGGAATGTGATTGGGCAATCGTGTAATTCGATTGGTAGAGATGATTCATTACAGTAACTGCCAAAGTGTGATTTTCTTTTTTTTTTCAATAGGCTCGTTTGAGACTCTGTCTTCACTTAAAGATGAACCTACAGGAAGTGAAGCAGCAGCTGAAAGCCCAGAGTATATGGTCATCAGCACAACTGACGAGATTGCAGAGGAAGCAGGTGTTACAGAGCACTTCTGTTCAACGATCAGTTGAAAAATATATCAGTATATATATATAGATCAGCACACCAAGTAGCTCCCGTTAGAAGGATGTTAATGCTGTGTAACGTTTCGACCACAAGGCTCTTCCTCAGACTGATAAATACATAAAGAGTCTTCTTAAATACCCATAATACATATATATACAAGCACACGTGACATACCACCGCCTGTTGCAAATAGCCAATCAAATAGTAGTAAGGAAATCCATTATATTAATATAAGAATATATACCAACATTATATCAAGGCAACATATATATATACAAAAAGTACAAACATTTACATCAAGTTAATAGCCGTCATGAATACTAAATGTACAAGCACACATGATATGTCACCCATGTTGCAAATTATCAGTCAAAACGTAGTAAGAAAATACATTAAAGCTAGAATGGTTTAACATTTTAGAAAGATTTCTTGTTGTTTTTGTTGAAATAATCTTTACATCCTGACAGCAATCAATAAATCAAATATATGTAGCCTTGATATATTATCGATGTATATGCTTAATACATAATGCATTTTCTTACTACTATTTGATTGACTATTTCCAGCAGGTGTGTCGCATGTGCATTATGGGTATTTAAGATGGCGACTCTCTGTATTTATCAGAAGTCTTAGGAAGAGCCTGGTGCTCGAAACGTTACACAACATGAACATCCTTCTAACGGCCGCTACTTGGTGTCTGAACTATCTATTTCAGCAAAGGTTGAACACAAGTCATTCATGTCACATTTGAAACTTTCCATAAACCAGGTCTGTCAATTATTAAGTGGGACATTGCTTCTCGAAAAAGATTTTTCAAATGTAACTTATCAAAGCATGGCTAGATATTAGCAGCTGCTACTCCCAGCACAGAGAACAAGCCTAAGATGTATCTCCTGCCTTTCTTGACTGTGTTTTTTGTACCGTAATTGATATTTTTTCAGATCTGTACGAAGGGGCGAGCCCTGAATCAAGACAACTGACAAAGTCCTCAGAGCCCTCACAACCAGGTGCAACTCATTCACTCTCACTCACTTTTTCTTGATACTGTTGATTTTGTTCGGGTATTTAAAGCATGGTAGTAATCTAAAAAGCGTGTTCTGGTCCCAGTACACAAAAAATACAAGCCCATAGTGAGAAAAAATGTACACTCGATGTGTAGATGCTCTTATAGTATCATAAAGGCAGAATGAGTGGGTTTTGAACGTGCTGCAAGTGGAACATTTCTGCCTGCTCGACACAAAAGAATATGTTCCATATGTGTACCATGATGAACCACATGGAGGTCAAAGAGGACAGAGCATAGCCTGCGCTTCAAATGAAAACCACATGCTGACTTTATTGGCGCATTGTAAAGTAATGTAAAGGAAAAGTTAAATTTAAGTGCCTTTACGACATTGTGTTTGTGTAATAGATAATTGCCTTAAGGATAATCAACCCAGAGCAGAGAAGTGACACAAAAGGAGAAGCATGTGGACTAATGAGGCAGGGGAAGTAATTACATGGTATGAAAAGAAACAGAGGAAGTGTCTTTTATTTTCTTAATATGAGGTTACAGTGCAGTTTGTCTCATTGATGTGAGTAATGCCATAAACCTGACTGGTTGGCCATAGTGCACGGTTTAAAAAGAAAGAAGAAGAAAGGATTACATGTAAGATTGTTCCCTCAGTTTAAGAAAAGAGTTGCATTTGCGGAATTATTTGTTTCTTCTGAAATTTCCCTGTACTGAATCAAACGGAAAACTAGGCTTGTGGGATTTCTGTTCTTATTGGAACGGTATTAAAATAGCTGTTTGTTTACTTTCCAGCTCTAATAAGTTTAACATCTGGGAACTGCTGGTAAAATTCAGGGGGCCACACAGGCTACTGTTTACTTCTTGTTGTTAAAGCTCTATCTCACCATCGGCACATACGTGTATTTACTTCCATGAAGTTGCTTGAAACAGCACTTTAACCTCTGGCATACCAAGTCTGAGAGGGGAAATTAAAAGTTGTCTGCATTGAGAGGAAAGAAACCTTCTGGGGGTTTGAGCTCATAACTAGGGAGAAACGTAGAGCCTCGAGTTGAAGGTAGCAGAGAGGGGAGTACATGCACATTGAGCATGGTGTCTTAGTCATGCTTTATCCCCTGCCTAGACAGAGCAAATGACTCAGAGCCTGCCAGCAATTTAAAATCTGACTGAAGTGGATCATAGCAAGTACTATACTTGCAAAGAGGAAAATAAGACAAAATGCTGCCACAATAGACCTCAAGAGCAGGGAAGACATTGCTAAAATGACATGTGATGAAATGATGCACTCCGAGCGGTTTAAGAAAATCTAAATAATTGCTAAATACATGCAGATGTTAACTGGTGCCAGGAAATACTTCACAATCGCCTGATTACTTTTTTGGGGGAATATTTGAGGCAGTTAAAAATTGGCTCATATCTTCCTTTAAATATGACTTCTAGTTTTAGATTTGTGAAAATGTTGTAAAAGGCCAGATTACATGTTTGTATTTGTACTTGAACAATGACATTTGCTGGCCTGCTTTTGGCACACTCTCACTGACATGATTTATAGTGCAGTGTTCATATCTCGACTACCTAAGACGTGGTTTTATATGTGCGCCACTCAGTGCTTATGTTTGTGTTGGTAAATGTTCAGATTGGACTCTGCCGTGTACATTGCGGTTTAAAATCATTTGGTTAAAAATGAAAGGGCAAAGTGTGAATGCTCAGGGTTTCTGTTTTAAATGTAGAACGTATTCCATGAATTCAGTGCATATGCATACAGTGTGGTTTGTATTTTTACTAGCAGCTTGGAAAAAAAAACATTCCACCACAGGACCAAAGCCACAAACAATGACAAGCACAGTCATTTCCTGCTTGTAATGTCTGTAATTGTGGGTTGCTGACATAGACGAGAACGTTTTGTGTGTCTGAACCTCTGCTCTGAATCAAAGATCTAGAAGCAGCTGCCGGAGACCCAGAAAACGATGATATTGTTCTTCGAGACTATCAGATGAATGTCGCTAGACCTGCCTTGGAGGGGAAAAACATCATCATATGCCTGCCGACAGGAAGTGGTAAAACCAGAGTTGCCGTTTATATTACCAAAAAACATCTGGACCAGAGGAGGGCAGAGGGGCATTCAGGGAAAGTGGTCGTCCTGGTGAACAAGGTACAGCAAACCCAGCCTGGTGTACCTGACTTATGGCTTTGCACTAGTATGTTGACCTACTTATATCCTTTTCATATCCAAAGAAAACATTATAACTTTCCAACAATTTACAGATGTGGGTCAGCTCACCACAAATTACATACCATAAGATCTGCTCTGCACTGGAAGAGGTCACTGCCAAATCCATTTTGGATTTAAGGTTTTCAAGCTATAAAACTAGTTGAGTTCTAAAACAGTTTGAGAAATAGTTACTGCATGTGACTGAAACTGATCATCGTGATTCGTTCTGGAAAGAGCAGAATAATAACTTGTCTGGGCGTGTCTCTGCAGAAAATAGTGTCTCACCCCTGAACTTTTAACAAAGAACAACAAAGTCTTCTAAATCATGGCACAACTAATGGTGTCAACAAAGTCATAACAGCATTTTTTGTGATCATAAACACACTTTGTAGCATAACATCATACAATTGAGTGTGCTCTGCTCTGGTGTCCTGCAGGTTCCTCTTGTTGAGCAGCATTATTCCGCAGAGTTCCTGCGGTTTTTGAAGCACACATATAAAGTGGAGAGAGTCAGCGGAGACTGCCAGCTGAAAATCTCTTTCACGGAGATCGTGAAGGAAAACGACGTCATCATTTGCACAGCCCAGATCCTTGAGAATTACTTGGAGAGGGCTGACAAAGGAGAGGACGAAGGGGTGAACATGAGCGGTATGATTTTATAAAAGCTCATCTAACACACGGATATAAATAACGTTTCCTTGGCTCAATAATTTCCTTTGTCTTTAATAAACTTGATCACCTCTCAAAAACAAACCGGCGTTTAAAAATGCAAATAAGGTCACAACAACTGTACTTTTAAAGGCTTCCTAAGACTTTTAGTTCAAATCTGTCCAGGCTTAAACCACAGACACTGACAGGTTTTGGAATAGAAAGCCACCCGAAGGACTTATAACATCTCCCCTGATGATACCTGACAGGATCTTGTCAAAGTCTTCCGGCTCTGCTGTTCACTCTTGTTGGCACTCACCAGTCCAAGGTGGAATAGCCACCTCAGTGGAACATATGCTGTTTGTTGAAACGCCTGAGAGCGTGTCCTTTTTCTTTTTTTCCTATCTCCTGCCTTCCAGGCCACACGTCTGTTCAAGCCATCAGTGTGTGGCTGATCGAATTCACATGAGAGCTTCTATCACCCACAGTACATCAAGCTGCCACTCCTCCATATTCTCTTTCCTCCGGGGACACATTTGTATCTCTCTGGTTAAACTTGTACGCGTGTCGAGTGTGTGACTATAATTCACCTCTCTCGCGCTTCTGTAAAATACAAAAATAAGAAATGAGTTGGAGCTATTTTTAAAGTTTTGCAGCATGTGTTATTGTGTGGCTTAAACTGCTGCGCCAGGTTCCTAGAAAAGTGCTGGTTTGTGTGGGAGGATCTCTTACAGAAAGATGTTATATATATATATATATATATATTATGTGAGTGAAATTCACCTCTGTTTATTTAAGAAACACAAATAAATTATATATAAATAGCATTGCTTGGTTAAGAAAATTGTAGTCCCCGGACGGTAATGTCACAGTAAGAGATGCAGAAATGTAAATATTATTGGCAAGCAAGCAGTAATCTTGCTAAACAATATTCCTACCAAACAATCTCTCAAAACACTCACTCACCATTTATTTCTCTTCTTGTAATCCTCCACGTTGTTTGTGCATCCATAAGGCTGACGCTGTATGTTTTGGAGTTGTCCCGCAAGTCCCATTCTCGTGAACGCAATATCTCAGCTTCCACGGGAGGGAATTTCTTCAAATTTGACACAAACGTCCACTTGGACTCAAGGATGAACCGATTAGAATTTGATGGACATAGGTCAAGGTCACTGTGACCTCACAAAACATGTGTTTAGCCATAATTCAAGAATTCGTACGCTAATTATGCTAATTTCCCACAAATGTCTAATAGGAGAAAATTATGAAGTGATGACATTTTTGACAGCGGTAATTCTAGTTACAATTAGACTGCCTTGTGTCACTTACTGTACAATACATTCATTTATATTTCCGTTTGTCACATCTTCTCCTCCTGTAGATCTGACACTGATCGTGATCGATGAGTGTCACCACACTCAGAAAGGAGGAGTGTACAACCACATCATGATGCGCTACCTGAAGCAGAAGCACAAGAACATAAGGCTGAAGAAGGAGCAGAAAAAGACCGTGCCCCTCCCTCAGATCCTGGGTCTGACTGCCTCACCGGGGGTCGGGGGGGCCAAGAAAATGGAGAAAGCTGAGGACCACATACTCCGCGTAACTACTATTCTCAGCTTCCTGTCCACACCTATGTAGACAAAAGCAAAGGGGACATATTAGCCTATGTGTACAACTTATACTGTAAGCTACATATTACAATCTTATGCAATGTACTATAATAACAGCAGATACTAAAAATGTAAATCACTGAAGAGACTAATTAACCTAATTTTTCTAATCATAAGTTTCACAGAAATAACATTTATTTTTTACTGGATTACATTTTGCAGCTGTTGCATTGATTGTGTCCACACATGTCACCATAAACAGCGTAACTTTTCTTCTTTTAGTTTCACTTTTTAATCTTTTGTTCATCTAAATCCCGCCCCAGTTTCTCTGCCTTGATCATCGAGGATCCTGTTCATCCAGTCAAGCTGTTTCAAATGTTCCACTCTGCACACACCCCAGCCATAAAGTTTCCTACTGGCAAAAATTGAAAACAGCCTTTTGGCTTCAACTCTGTGTCAGTAGAAATAGTGTGCATCACTGAGATGGAGATGTCTTTTGATTTGTTCCAACAATGTAAATATGTGTGTCTCTTTCATAGATTTGTGCAAACTTGGATGCTTACAAAATCATGACAACTGACCTTGGGGAATTCAAAAGGGAACCAAGGAAAAGCATTAAAACTGTTGAAGACAGAAAAGAGGTACACTTTTTTTTTTAACAGTATTTGGCCTCATGGTATCTTTTTGATACGGGGTCTTTCTGAGGATTGGCATTGACAGTGTTATATGTGCGTGTGTCCCTTTCAGGATCCCTTTGGTGATGTAATCAAAAACATCATGAATGCGATTCATGCCCATGCCGAGCTGAGCCCCACCTCTGACCTCGGATCTCAGCCTTATGAACAGTGGGTTGTTCAAAAAGAGCGAATAGGTGAGCACAATTTTTTATGTTCATCTTCAGGGATACTAGCCCTTTGCCCTTTTTGAGAACGAACTACCTGGCTTCTTGGATCTAAGAACTTGTCTCAATCCATTTTAGCTGCAACAGAAGAAAATCAGAAAGTGCGGGTTTGCGCAGAGCACCTTCGACAGTACAGCGAGGGCCTGAATCTCAGCAACACCATTCGCATGCGTGATTCCTTCCATTTCCTGAACAAATACCACGAGGAGGAGTTAAAGAAAAAAACAACACCAGACGAGGAGCAGGACATAATAATCACAGATACTGAGAGATTCCTCTTCAATTTGTTTAAAGGTATGGTGCCCGAGTGACTTGTTATTATCAATACTGTCATATGTTCTGGACTATTTTGACCCGATAGTTAGACATTTTAGGGAATAAGCGTATTTGCTTTATTGCTCAGATTTAGATGAAAAGATAGACACCACTCTTTCAAATGTCACTACTTTGAAATACAGAATAAGGCTAGGTGCTGGGTGGCTTAGATTAGCAAAAAAGACTGGAAACAGGGAAGCAGCTAGCCTGATCCTGTCCAAGGGTAACAAAATCCACTTACCAGCACCTTTAAAGTTCACTAATTAACACGTTATATTTCGTTTGTATAATGTGTCCAAACTCAAAAGTGTAAAAGCAGTTGTAAAAGTTGTGGTTTCATGGGTAACTTCCTGAAGTTTCCTCTGGTTGCCTTGTTACCCAACGGCGATAACAAGACTTCGTTTTTGGAACATAAGCCACTATACAACCACACTTGTCGTTTTTCCACTTTGGTTTTTGTACAGTTTTAAATAAACAAGATATAAGCTTAAGATGTGCTGCAAAGCTCGTCCCCCTTTTTTCCAGTCTTATTTAGCTAACTGGCTGTAGCAGTATATTTTGTATTAATCTTCTCATCCAACTCTCAACAAAATAGTGAATAAACACATTTCCCAAAAATGTTGAACTGTTCCTTTAACCTCTAAAATGATACTAGGAATTTACCACAGTTATTTGAAAATGTGTCTTGCAGAGAACAAGGAGGAGCTGCAGGGGCTTGCAGAGAAACCAGAGTATGAAAATGACAGCCTGTCTAAACTAAGAAGTAAAATTCTGCACGAGTTCAGCAGCAGAGAGAAGGCCAGAGGCATCATTTTCACAAAAACACGTCGCAGTGCCATAGCACTCAGTCAATGGATTCAGGAAAACCCCAAGTTTACTGACGTTGGAGTGAAAGCCTCACATGTGATCGGAGGAGGAGACCAGAGTGTTGTTAAACCAATGACCTCTGTGAGTGCAGGTTACACAAACTGCAGCACATTTGCCTCAACACACTTCAAATCCATTTCACACTCTTAACCCTCTCAATACAAATGTGTGTTATTCAGGCAGAGCAAAGGGACGTGTTGACCAAATTCCGTGATGGTGAAGTCAACTTGCTGATTGCCACCACAGTGGCAGAGGAAGGTTTGGACATAGCAGCGTGCAATTTTGTTATCCGATACGGCCTCGTGACCAATGAGATTGCTATGCTTCAGGTCAGTGATTTCTGTCGTCAAATGAGTAATAACCTGTGCTGTGTGTTAACGATTATCACTTCTTTTTACAGCAAAAAGGCACCATTAAAATATTTAACTGGTTACTTACCATTGACTCTGTCATTACTTTTGGCAGGCTCGAGGCAGAGGAAGAGCTGAGGACAGCAGTTACACTCTGGTGGATGTGAAGAACTCTGGGGTGGCAGAGAAGGAGTGCGTCAATGAGTACCGCATTACCATGATGGAAAAAGCCATTGACAAAATCAGAGCCTTAAATCAAGAGGACTATGACAAAAAGGTACCTTCACTTCAAACTTTTTTGTGCCTCTGCGTGGGCGACAGCCGTGGCCGGAGACGTTATCTTTTCAGGTTGTACGTCTGTACGTACGTCCATTCTCGTGAACGCGATACCCCAGGGAATTTTTTTCAAATCTGTCAGAAATGGGGCACACTTGGACTGAAGAAAAACTGATTAGATTTTGGTGGTTAAAGGTCAAGTTCCCTCTGACCTCACAAAACACTTTTTTGACTTAACTCAACAATGTATATGCTAATTACGACAATTTGACACAAATGTCTGATAGGATTGCTGTCTGTGATGTTTTTTCTTCACCAGATACTCGAGTTTCAGATGCAGGCTATAGTGGAGGGGAGGATGAGAATGACAAAGAAGAAGCAGCAACACATGCAGTCTGAGAAGTGTGAATTGAAGTTTAGCTGCCGAAGCTGCAGCAAACACGTCTGCACCGGCGAGGACATCCAGATCATCGAAAGCATGCACAGAGTCAATGTCTCAACAGAGTTCAGGTACTAACTACAATTCATAGTCCACTTTGACATTATTCTGTGACATATAACTGTATATAACTATATGCCACAGTTGGAATTATGCTCTGATAGTGAAATACACCATGCATGCATTTCAAATTTGTCCAAAATCATTTTTCAATCAAATTTTTTTTTTTCTAGTAAACTTTTCATTCAGAGAGAAAACACTACTCTTCAAGAGCGACTTCTGGATTATGAGACCAACTACTTCATTGCATGCAAAGACTGTGGACAGGTAAGTGTAATTCAGAAAGCTGGGTATTTGCACATCTTGGGAAATACACTAATTTGCTTTCTTGCCGAAGGTTAGATGAGAGGGTGATGCCACTTTCATGTCCGTCCTTTCAATATGAAGCTACAGCCATAAATCTGCATGCAGCATTCAAAGGGACTACTTTCTGTATTGGTGTACAGCTGTGTTTTTAGCTGTGCTGGAAAATGAGACCGGTCAGTCATCTGCACTAAAATAAGTGGGAGAGAAAATGAGATCACAGAATCAGGTCAGAGGATCCCATAACTACAACCAGATGGTTCCATATTGTTGTATTTAAGGCCACATGTTCTCTGGTGGCCGATAATGAAAAATTATCGTTAGTTGCAGCCCTAATGGCGTTTGTTTGTTTGTCATTGCCTTTGCTCATTCGATGTAAAAACGTACATAATGTATTCTACCATATCACCCCTTTTATGTTTCAACGTCTGATTTCCATTGCAGAGATGGGGTTCCATGATGCTCTACCGTGGAATCGATTGCCCCAGCCTCCACGTGAAAAACTTTGTGGTGACGTTCAACGGTAAGAAGAAAACCAAATGCACCAAGTGGAATGACCTCAAAATCCAGTTTCCCGCCTTTAACTACATTGAACATGCGCGCCAGGTGGCGGAGAGCTTAGATGACGAGGACAGTGACTAAATCACAACTGCGTAGACTCGCTAATACTCACAAAAGCATTGATTTCTGTTGAATTCTTATCTTTGGCTCGCACAGCATGAATTGCTGTACCCATCACACTTACATTATACATGCAATGCTTCCTTTGAGTGCTACAATGTCATGGTAACTGATGGTGGTGGATTTAGACATGTGATGCAAAGCGTGTACAATATTTCTATCATTTTATTGGGAAAAGACTTATTTCATAAGTATATGTAAGATCGTCAAAATATGCATGCGCGTTGGAGTTGCTGGTGTATTGTATACTATATGTTGAATTAACTGCAGACACTCTAGAAATCCTAAAATATATGTACAACTAAATGTGCATCACTGATGCAAAATCAACCAGGAAAAAATGATTTCCTCTCAAACCCCTGTGGTCTCATAAGATTGGAGCCACTGAGCCTGTGATAGCCCCTCAGAGCCCAACTGTCACATACATGCAGATAAACAGTTGCTGGTGATTTTCCATCAAATCAAACTGTTGAGCCAGTCACAGTTGCTATTTTTAGAACTATCTGTTAAGAATTGTTTCCCCATACAGATCGGATTGTCTGAGGAATGTACAACACTGCAAGTTGTATGGATCCTTAAAATGAATAAAGATGTGTCAACTGTCTGGATTGTGTTTTTATTTTGTAGTTGTATGTTCTATATAATAAAGCCACATCATAATAATAAAAAACTATTCCTAACTAATTACTTGTCAATTACATGTGGTTATTTTCACAACTGGAAAATATTTCTAGCTCCAGCCGGCTTCTGCTTTCTCACATTTGTTGAGGGAATGGCTTGCGCGTGAAAAAGCCACTTCCTAAATACCAGCAAGTTGTGCGCTCTTGGAAAGTTGTGCAGGCTGCAGACTTCAGGGAGGCATCTTCTGTCTGGTGTCGGACTCCTCTCAGGAATGCAGCGGGAAGTGTGAGAAGCCTTGCTTCAACCGAAAGTAGGACGGAGCTCACTTTTCTCATGTTGCCATATTTAGTTTAAAGACATTGTTACGGGGTTTTTTGGGGGGTTTTTTGTTGCTTTGAGAGTATGTTGATCACGCTGCTTGTCCAAGAAGTCACTTTAAACTTCACATCATCGACCTTCAAGGAGTATTAAAGACTGAGAGCTTCGCAGCGACTTCATCTGCATCATGGTCAGTAATGGATTTATCGTCTTAAATAGTGAGAACATATTGTAGAATACAAATAAAAGGTGAATGTAAATTAGGCTACGTACTGTGGACAGTGTACAGCTCACTGTTGGGATAAATAGACTACAACACGTGAACCTGCAGCGTCAGCTCGTGTTGTGATTTCAAGAAGAGGATGTTTTTGCAACTTTTCTGTCACCTTTCACAGGGCTGCAACAAGATGCTGTGGGCTGTGGTAGGGGCGGCTGTCGTCATCACGTTAATAACGATCCCAGCAGTTTATTTCAGCAGTAAGTTGAAGCTCAGGCCTGTCGGCTTTTCTTTCTCTGTGTGTCTGTTCTGCCTGTTGGAGTTCTGTGTGGAAAATAACCAAAAACAGCTGTGAAATTCAATATTCCAAATCAAGTATTACAAACTGTTGTTTGCGCTTGATTAATTCATTTCAAATTGACTTTTTGTGTTTGGGATTATTATTTTTGTGCCGTCTAAATGTGTGTATTAACAATTTATCCATTTGTCATGTTTCAGTAACAAACTTGTGAAAGAACAGACGATGATGATGATGATATGATTCATAAAAAGCTCTTATGTGGATTGTCAGTGTAATACCCTGCTGATGGAAATTATAGCGCCACCGCGTGACGCACAGATGAATGAGTCTTTATTTTTCATCAACAGCAACATTTGTGATTTTTCCAGTTGTGGAATAAACTACATTTACTCAAGTAGGCTACAAAATTGCGGTACTAGTAGTTTACTTGAGTATTTCCATTTTATGCTACTTTGTACTACATTTTGGAGGAAAATATTGTACGTTTTCCTCCACTATATTTAAGCGATAACTTAGTTAGTTTGCCGATTCAGATTATTATTACAAAATATAAATCAACTGATAAATTATAATATTTTATTGTAGGTAAAGCTAGCCAGCAGTAGGCTATATAAAGTAAAATGAGCCCACCTTTACCAGCTGCAACATTCAAGTGATGCACACATTAATGAATCACTAATTAGAATCCAGTGATATAATGCATATGATTATAAAAAGGGCTGTTGCGATAATGAGGACTTTCACTTTTTGTACTTTAAGTATTTTGATGGTAATACTTTTGTACTTTTACTTGAGTAAGATTTTGAATGCACGGCTTTTACGTGTAACAGTTACATTGAAGTATTGCTACTTTTATTTAATTAAAAGATGTGAATACTTTTTCCACCACTGGATTTCTGATATTGTTATAGGCAACACACCCTAATGCAGCATGTGCATCATTTCAGAATCTGATGGTGCCAAAAGGCCATTTACCCTCGAAGATTACTTCAACGACACCATTAGGTGGAAATCCTACAATTTGTATTGGATATCAGGTATCACTGCTGCTGAAATCACCTCTATTACACAGCTCGTTCTTTTGGGCAAGATTATATATTAATCTTCATGTTGTGTACAAATCTCTCACAAGCATATTTATTGTCTTTATATCTGCAGACAAGGAGTATCTGCATAAAGCACGAGATGGGAATATCTTCCTCCACAATGCTGAAACAAATGCGGAGTCACTATATTTGAGCAATTCAACCTTTGTAATATACTCTATATTTTCAAATATCAACATTTTGTAACAATAAACACTGTTAATTCAGATGAATAACTCATATTTAATGCAAGAAAATTCCATTTTCACTGTAGGCTCAGGTGGATGCCACAGATTACATGCTGTCAGGTGATTATAAATACATCGCTTTTGAAAGCAATTTCACAAAGGTGAGAAATTCCCAGTGGTTGTTCTCCAGTTAGCTTTGCATGTGTGAGTTTACAATAGTTTAACTTTTCAAGAGGCCCGCCATTAATGTCACCATGAATTTGATCATCATAAAAAAACCTGAAAAAGTCTGAAAACAAGTTTGTATTCAACAGAATTGGAGACATTCATTCACAGCTTCTTACTCCATCTATGACAGGCAGAGTTCGTAAGTTGTCGTTCTAACGGACAAACACATGAGACTAATACAGGGCAGGGATTTATTTGGTATCACCCTATATTGTTTTCATTTCTCCTTCCAGAACATTTGTTATGCCTGTGAATCATCCAACTGTTGTGCAGTACTTTGCCTTCGCCCCAAAAGGAAACAAATATGTAAGTTTACACCAGGTTATCATGTAGCTTTGTCGTTTACATTCTGTTGAAATGATCAATATTACGGCTGCTTCCACATCACTGCCTTGATACGTGAGGCAACATGAGACTCCAAAATAAATATCAGGTCCTGCAAGACTGTTGAACAAAGTGTATTTGATGAAGTAAAGTTACGAATCTGTGTATGGACATGTACTATATTTGTAATTATCATGTAACTATTTTGTAGGCTTACGTCGCAGACTTCAACGTTTTTTTCAAATCTGACGTCACTGCTGAAGTTGTGCAAGTTACCCACAATGGGAAAAAGAATGAGATCCTTAATGGTGTCCCTGACTGGGTGTATGAGGGTAAGTAACGTTCACTGTTCATCTGTGTCTCTATACGGAGGAAGGTTACAGATTTTCTTTTTCTCCCGACAATTTCAGAGGAAGTTTTTGCATCAAACGGGGCAATATGGTGGTCATCAACTGGAAAATTCTTGGCTTATGCAGAATTTAATGATACAAACGTTCACAAAGTGGAGTTCTCATGGTATGGGGCTGAGCAGTATCCTCAAACAGTGGCTGTTCCATACCCAAAGGTGGGATTTACATGCAATATTAATATACTGATAGTTGATATTTGTTCAAAGCACACATTATATGGGCAGTTCTCTGTTCACATTGTCCATAACTTATCTTCCTCATACTCTTTTGAACCATGTATCAAGAATGTAACATTTGATTGTATTTGGTGCAGGCTGGCTCTCCCCTTACTAAGGTGAAACTGTTTGTGGTTGATACCACAAATCCATCCCACCGCGCACAGGTGGTCGCCCCCGCTTCTGTTGCTTCTGGGTCTGTATATTATTCAGTTCATAGCATCACTTAAACTGCATTAATAACAGAGGCAAATACATTTTCCTCATGGTCTGCCTTACCTTGTCACTTTCTGTTGCCTTTGCTCAGCGATCACATGTTGTGCTCAGTGACCTGGGTTACAGACGAACGCGTCGCTGTGCAGTGGGTCACAAGAAAACAGAATTACGTGGTTGTACAGATCTATGACTATGATGGAAGCAGCTGGCAAGAAAAACAGGTAGCTGTTACTTCTCTGGGTCACTACCAATGTGTTGACTTCAGGGTCATGTGAGGAAATGATAATTAACTGCAATAAATATCTCTGCTCTCTATAGAAATTTGAGCAAACAAGCAAGACAGGATGGGTCGGCCATGTAAGTTTCCAAAAAGTGACCACCGTTGATTGTGAATGAATTGTTTGATTTGGTATTTATGACTTTAAAATATCACCTTCATTTTCAGTACGTGCCCTTACCTATTTTCTTTGCCGATGATCAACTCAGCTTCTACAAAGTGATGAGTGACTCTCAGGGCTACAAACATATTCATTATGTGAAAAATGTAAGTATATTTCAATTATATACCTATAAGCAAAGCATACTGCGATGTAGCTTCTGTCATGTCTTTGGTGTTGTGTGCTATTTCCACTCATTTTTGTGAAGGGCAAAGCAACGGCCATTACCTCTGGGAAGTGGGAAGTCATCTACATATCCAAATTAACAAAAGATGCCATGTGAGTGATGATGGCGAACATTTTTGGCAAAACTACATAGAATATTAGAAAGTCAATACATGTCATTCTAACTTGAATGAAACTCTTTTCTACAGATATTTTGTGAGTAATGAGTACCAAGGAATACCCGTGAAGAGAGATCTGTACAAGTAAGGAATTCTTCTTATACGTCTGATATATTCTTGGACTTAAGGAAGACTAGCAGATTCATGATCAAAAGCTAATTAGGATCCCATCAACAATAAACAAGAGCACACTAAATATTAGGACATTAGAATGAACTGGCATGATCTGAATGACATGACTGACGTGAGTTGTTTGTTCATCAGGGTTTCCATTGGAAGCAGCCCTTCCGCTCCTCAGTGTCTCACCTGTGGCCTGCGTAAGGACAGGTGTCAGTACAACTCTGCTTACTTCAGCTTTGACGCCTCTTACTACCGAATGGACTGCTACGGTCAGTTACCCATCAACATTTCCTGTTAAGCAATAACTCATTCGCGGCCGATGTGTTCGGGTTGTTTGTGGTGGGGAGCATCTGTGAACAATAATCTGAGCTAAGACTTCTAAAGTCGTACAGATGACTTGATGTATTATAAACTGTTAGTGCATTTTCTATTTTTGTCTTCACCAGGACCTGGGTTGCCCCTCTACACTCTCGTGGACAACAGGGGCTCAGGTGCAGGTCTGTATACTTACCAACCCAGGCCCAAAGTTGAATTAATTATTGAAATGAAATCATTTTACCAGTAATTCATATATTCATCTCACTTGTGCTGTACAAATGTGCACAGATGCAGATTTATTATTATTTATTTATTATTATTTTTATGAAAGTATATTTCATGTACTTACAGTCATGAATTGTACCATATTAGGTATTCTTGTAGGGTAACCAAAGAATTACACACATCTTCTGTTTTTTATGACCGATGCAACCTCCAGTGTCACTTATACAAAAGTAAGAAACATTATTTTTTAATTCTGCCCCTTGTGTTCAATTGAATTTGTTCAATAAAAGAATGTTTGAAATAATTTTATTTAATTTTTTTATTCAACAAGTAATTTGTTGTATTTTTGCAGTGTACTGAAAGCAGCAGAAAGGCAGAACTGAGTACACTTTAATATATGTTTCACATATTATCACATGTTATCACAAGTAATATCGTTATCGCAATATTCAACAAATTACATATTGCATATTTACCTCATGCAGCCTAATCCGAAACGGTTTATGGTGTAAGAGGAGAAATATTTTTAATATTCACTTTTATATATTGTTATTTCCAGTATGACAAAAGTAATTTAATTGTTTTTTTCAGAGCTTTCTGTTCTTGAAGAGAACAAGGAACTGGATAATATTCTGTCACAATTCCAAATGCCAACAATGCAGCATGGCACACTGAAGGTTGCAGGATATGGTGAGATAATACTGTACATATCCTTTTGTCTGATATAGTTTTTCCATAAACAGAAAAAAGAAATTGATGAATATACATATATTTTAGGTTTGAATTCTGGACACAAGATCCTAATTCACTGTAAAGTCCAATCTCAGTGTTTGTGTACTGGAGGTTTCAAATGTTCACGTCCCACTTGTGTAAGCTTCTTGTCGGACCGTGATTGGCTTTACAAACCATGTGCAAACCTGTTTGTGCAAACACTGAGAGAAGGAGTGTAAAGTGTGTTGATTGGTGCTTCTCCTCTCTGAAGCTGTTTCATGGTCCTCTCTTGATCTGCTCAGTCTTACATAGTGAAGCTCAGATTTAAGGTGAGCACAAAGAAATGTTTCCCCTTTCAGCAGAAGAATGTGAAAACAGTCTTCTAGTGTCAAATTCTGAACATGCGTCATTCTGCACAGTGAGGGTCACAACACCAAGTGAAGGAACAATGAGCAAAACACATTACTGAGTGGGGCGGGGACTTATTTTAGATACATTTTTATCATGTAGGAAGCTTCAAATTAAGTTTTCTGGTGTCTATTTGAAAGCCTGACTACTAGACCACTAGTATCTGATATTAGATGGATAGAAACCTTTACATTTGAAACATAGTCTTTTTTTTAAACATTTCATAACTTGTTTTGCCAACAGATCTTTGGTATCAAATGATGTTACCACCAAATTTCAAGAAGTCTAAAAAATATCCTCTTCTCATTGATGTGTAAGTAAACAACACTCCAGCGCTCCACCCTAATATCATTCATTGAAAATTGTTGATACATATTTGATGATATATGCTGACCTGTGCAGGTATGGTGGCCCTTGTAGTCAACGGGTGGACTTTCGCTTCAAGCTGAACTGGAGCACGTACCTCTCCAGTTCACACGGGATCATAATTGCCAGCTTTGATGGAAGGGGAAGTGGTTACCAAGGGGATGAAATAATGCACGCAATCTACAGGCGCCTTGGGACATTTGAAGTGGAAGATCAGATATCAGCTGTGAGGTAAAGTGTGTCTAAACAGTCAATCACCACATGTAATATCATATACACTGTAAGATGATCTCATTGGTTGGCTTTACCACAATATTCACAAATAATTTATATTAATGGTCTGGTTTAGAGGATATCCAAATATGTCTACTGTCCACTGTTTTTGTTAGCTAATAAATGATTTGTATGTTGTAGGAAATTCATCGATATGGGTTTTATCGACAAAGACAGAATAGCAATATGGGGCTGGGTAAGTGGCTCTCTGTATTTCTCATTTTCTTGTCTTGTTATTCAATGTTTTTGCATTCACTAAATTAAATAATTTCTGACCTTCAGTCATATGGTGGCTACGTCACCTCGATGGCCTTGGGTGCAGGAACTGGACTCTTCAAGTGTGGAATAGCAGTTGCCCCAGTGGCCAAGTGGGAATATTATGGTTGGTGTACATACATATACACTATAGTATATATTTCTAAAGTCTATTCTGAGAGCACTATTGAGGTTTTTTTTTCACATCATTTCCACAGTGTACTTAAAAGAGCACTCCACTGATTTAGCACTATAACCTCACCAGACTCCCTATAGACACTTTTTCTTTCAACCAATTAAATTCAATGCAGCAGCACTAGAGACATAGTTTTTGTTTTGTTTTTTTAAACCCATGCATCTAATGGCTAGCTGGCTAATGTACCCTGTAGCCTCTAGCGCCTCAAGCAGAGATGAGGAGAAAGTTACAGAGGTGTGGTTTTTCTTTATAACTCCGGACCTCCAGATTTTTTTTTCTTTTCAAACTTAGTCTTGACAAACTTAGTCCGACATTGACTCAAGTGACATCACTTGAGGCAGTTTAATCAGAATTTGTGGAGCTCCTTATGGAGCCATACATACATACATACATACATATTCTTCACCCATTCCGCAGTACTAAGACCCGTCAACACACTGTGATGTGTAAATATGGTGGAGTTCCCCTTAAAGGATTCAAATCTCTATTTAAATGTTGTTAACTCTGAAAATGAATTATACTCACTGAGTTTTCTTTTTCAGATGCAGTGTACACTGAACGCTACATGGGCAAGCCCAAAGAAAATTCAGACTCTTACAAAGTAAATGTCACACGAATCAGTTCTATCACAAGGATTTATGATTTTTTCAATAAACTGCCCATTTTTGGCTTGGGACATACAGCACGTTATTTACAGTGATATTTCTTTTTTAACTAACAGAATTCCACAGTGACGGCCAGGGCAAAAAACTTCAAAACAGTAGACTATCTATTGGTTCATGGCACAGCAGATGGTACGTTTCATCCAAATACTCTTTTTCAGTTTCTAAGCATGTGGTTGCCCTATTTCTCAACAGTTTACCAGGATACACATTAAAACCTTGCACAAATGGACCCTATTTGCCTTGAGCTTTGATGTTCAGTCACGTAGTGAAAGCACTGTCTTTCCTGTAGATAATGTCCATTTCCAGCAGGCAGCACAGATCTCCAAAGCGCTGGTGGGCGAGCAAGTGGACTTTGAGGCAATGGTAAATATTGGCTCAGTGAAGTGGGAAGTATTGGCCTTGATGGTGTTGATTCAATGAAAGTTTTAAATGGGAAAAAATAACTGCCATGTGTTATCATACAAAGTCTATGCACTAATCTGATTTTGGCTTTAATTTCAGTGGTACACTGACAAGGACCACGAGCTCGGAGGATCAGCCTACCATCACACATACAACCTCATGAGTCACTTCCTGCAGACATGCCTCCTTAATCCCAAATCGATGTGAAGCATGTGAAAGGATTTATAGTGAACTTTACCAGATTTTTTCTAATTTGTGATTTTTTTTTGTCAGTGTCAGGTTGAACACTGTACATTTGATTTTTTATGTGCAATGGATTGCTTGTACAAAATTACCATTTGTATTTTATGTGGATTTAGGGAACCTTTGTCTAAATATCTGATATTATAAACATACTGAAAGTCATGGCATGCATTCGTGGTTGAAAACATTTTTTATGTGAATATGATGTCATACAATAGATCAATTGCACTGCACTGATTTGTTGTGTGAGTGTTTTAATTTGTGTTGCAGTCATGTTCTAATGAATAAACATTGTTTTGAAACATCATTTTTATTAGTCCATGTGATTTTTCCACGCCCCCTTACTGTATAACAAATATTCCAATTAAAAATAATTAAATTGTGCATATTTGTCTCTCTCAATGAACACCCAACATATTTTAGTTTGATCATTTTGTTAGTCACATCAAGTTATAAATATAACTTCACATGCAAGCAATGTGGAGAGAATACAGGTCAATTTTGTTTAAAAATAAAAATAGCTTTGTTATCTGTACGTGATTTAAACAAAAATATTCAGTTTTTGTTTCCTGACACCGAGAGACAGTAATTTGAACACATATGGGTGCCAGTATTTGTCAGGGTAGAGGTTATGTTTGATTGTAACACCTAAAGTAGCAGCTTTTACCACAAAGTCAAATACATTCAGTGGACTGAGACGGAAGCTGACTAATGGGTTGAGAGTAACAGAGGATATGCTGAGGTTTCAGTGACGGGGGGAGTCACCTGGGAGAATGCTCCTCAGCTTCACTATATAAGACTGAGCAGATCAAGAGGGGACCATGAAACAGCATCAGAGAAAAGAAGGGCACCAATCAACGCACTTTACCATCCTTCTCTCAGACACTCGACAGAAAGGAGCACAGGTGAGAGCTTTTGTACCTTCCTCGTGTCAAACATCCAGAATGTTTACGTGAGATTGTGTTTCTCTTATGCTTTGTTGAAATATTCTCACAGTGTCTTTCTCTGGTGATCTTTCAGAAGCTCAAACAATGACAAGAGCTCACTCTTTGGCTGGATTCCTGCTCCTCATCATGATTCAAAGCAGCTGGCAGGTGCCTGACCAGGACACAGACCGAAACCCCATGTAAGCTCGGCTTCCAGCTTTGTCTCATTCACATTGGCCTAAAAACCTCCCCGAGCAAAGATCCTTCATGAGAGAAATTTCGAGGTCTCACCATGGTTGTATTTGGTGACACCATCCTGACCAACTACCACTTCTTTAAGCTTAAATCTTTTTCTTTCTTTTTTTTGGTTTAATTTATCTTTATTTGTGTGTTTATTTTTTGCTTGAGAGGGCCAAACATTTCTAAAGAACGGCAAAGGTAAAGAATACTTGTGCTGGCAGACTGCTTTGCCATCGACAGCTCCATGTGTTGCACTCAGAGAATCTGCTATTGGCATTAGAGGAAAATAAAACAAATGTCATTTACTGTTATGTCAATTGTAATTTTTTAATGAGAAAACGGGTAGGGAAGTATATTTTAACCTGCATTTTAGGGGAGTTATGTGAGATGATGTTTCATGTATCTTAATGCTTTCATTAGGGTGTTATTTGCATGTATTTGTGTTTCAATATCTTATGTTGCTATTAGGAGCTAAAGTGCTTTCTTATGCAAAACTATCGCATAGTGTAATTTAATCTTTTGAACATTCGATTTTGCAAGCAAAGGATCACAGCATCAAGAAGATCCAAATTTACAGAAACGATTACTTATTCTAAAATATATGATTAGAGATTGGTGGATGAGAATGATTGAGCAGAATAAACAGTTGTGGTGTGTGAGGACTTCAGCAAGTTGAATCCCCTACTGGGGACCATACAAAAGATAGAAAGGACAGAGATACAAGACAGGTAGGCATTTACAGACGTTTGACAGGAAGTGGCGTGCTTGAGATGAGATTGCGTCAATTTAAGTTTTATTATCTCCATCATTCCTAGACTATTGGCTGAAAACTCCATGCTGGCTGAACCCATTGAGCTCCCAAACATGAAGAGACATTCAGAGGGAACATTTTCCAACGACTACAGTAAATATCTGGAGACGAGAAGAGCACAAGACTTTGTCCAGTGGCTAAAGAACTCAAAAAGGAACGGGTGAGTGTGTCCTTTTTCTTACTGGATCACTTCAACTTGGTGTGAATTTTATTGAATATAGTCTGTAATATATTGAGAAAACCACAAGTCTGTCTTTCACCGCATTAGTACTGTAGATTGCTGTATGCCTCTGGTATCAGACAGCACAATTATACAAACAGTTATTGTGACTGTATCATCTGAATGTGTCTGTCTCTACAGGGGCTTATTTAGACGTCATGCAGACGGCACCTACACCAGTGACGTGAGCTCCTACCTGCAGGACAAGGCAGCCAAGGAGTTTGTGTCCTGGCTGAAGACTGGCCGAGGCAGAAGAGAGTAAACTCAACCAGCAGCTCCCTAAATAATGCAACAATTCACACTGACCCTGTGCTATTATATGTTTCACAATCTGTACTAGACTTTTTTTCTTGGTCCTGCTATTAAATTCCACCCATACAAAGCTCTGTTGGCCTTCAGTGGTTGAAGGAAATGTTGTCAAAATGCAAAAAGTTAAAGTATGTTTGAAATGTGTCTTAATCATAAATGCTGTGTGACTTTTTTTTGTCAGATATTCACATCATGATTCTTTTTTTTTTCACATTTTGGCATTTTCATCTTTCTTCTCACGTAAAATGTGTAAGAATACGTTACAATCACATTATTATCCTGAATTGCAACTTCAATAATTACACCTGTAGATAGTCTCAATACCTTTTCTTATTATTCAGAAAAAAGTCATATTTAGTTTTCAATAAAGAAATGTGTACAATCTACGAGTTCCCTCTTTAAAACATTGAATCCATTTCTACATGGTTTGGTTTGACAAGGATCACTCTTGGCAAGGATCTATGGCTCAGCGTGTACATGTACATCTGTCAAACTACATCTCAGAGAATACATGAAGATTATATTTTAGGTGAAGGATCTGTCCATCGAGAATAGACTTTTAAAACTTTAATCAATAGCAGTTTCAAAGAGAACATTTTCTGCATAGTCAATTGGTTAAGAAGAACACAGAGCTGTTGAGCATTTTTTCTGTTTATGGAGGCAGAACAAAAGTCAATAAACACGTCAAACTCCCCGGGGAGAAATGTGCTCTGGGATTTGTACATAGTAACAGGATGATGTGTGTCACCTGTCAGCTGTCACTGGAGAAGGATCTCCTAGTGATGCTCTGACAGCACACCTGGGAGAGTTATGCTAAATGAAAGAACATTAAATCACGTCAATCAGCTCAGACTCGTTGGGAACAATGAATGGGTCGACACTCTCGAGTTCCTCCTGGCGCTGAGACAAAACAGGAACTCACATGAGCCAGCAGCTTGACATGCTTTGGGATGTCTCTAAGCTGTCATCCGTAGCACATCAAACCATCTGCTGATTGCGAGAACCACTGCCCACTTCAGTCTATTTGTAGGCCAAATCTCTGAGGGGTGGACATGTATGCTTAGCAGCAATGATATAGGATGTTTCCATCATGTCATCCCCCGTGCAGGTATTACGTCAATGCAGTGCGTGATCAAGCAAGTGCACCGACCTAATCATCTGACAGTTGGTCTGATA
>CALSBV010011748.1:11074368-11101523 GCA_943590825.1 Bovichtus diacanthus
TAAGCACTTTTTGGTACCCTTATTATAAAGTATTACAGAAATATTTAACATTGCTTGATCTGTAACTACAAAGCCTTTCATTAATTTCGCTCAAATCACATATCAGACCAACTGTCATTATCATTTACAGAATTTTAACTCTCAGTTCCTTTATACATTAATCTATAATGTCGTCAAATTGGCTGGACTCCTGTTACCATTTGGTAAATCCTTACTGCATGCAGATTCAATAAAGGGGATTATAAAAAGTTACTGTTCTGTTTTCAGAAAGGCTGATCAGATGCATACATCTCACATTTTCAATGCAACTGAACTCCAGCTAATTTGATGGAATTTTAATGCTGAAGAAACAATCAACAACTTAACAATTATCAATCAATAATACATGATCCCTTAAATGTTAATAATCACATAAACTCATAGTGACGATACAATACGCATTAATTTATGCATTACATACTGACTCATGCGTTATTATTGTATTTTCATTGTTGCCATGCACGCAGCATTAGGATTGAGTCTATTTGTGACAATGACAAGACGAAGAGTGCTCATAGAAATTTATTAAGTTAAAATGACATTGACATGATATGCAGAATTAAATTATGTTTTTAAGTATTTAAAAAAAATATGCCCATCCCTAGTTATTTTCAAACACCACTATTACAACTTCATTGTGATTTTCAGATGTTTAACAGATTTGGGTTAGATATCTTTATGATGGAGCTTTTAAATTCATGATTCACTAAACTTTATCCAAACATTACAACAAGTTATGAGATTATTCAAATTGACATTTACAATATACGCAATACACTGACACCAGGAGGCAAAATACTGTAGGTCTCTGTGAGAATACAAGGTATTCCGTAGCAAACATTAATTTTATTACACAAAATAAATATAGATGAATCATTTCTCATATAAATACAGAATTGACATTTTGGCAGAAAGTGCTATTGCATTTGGTTCTTGAGTATATTGCCCTTCATCAATCACATTAAAGCACTCATTCCCGTCAGTCAAAACCCTTACATGGGATTCAAAATGGTCCTATCCTATAAACAGACATCAGAAATGTGTATTTTGCAGGCTTTACATGTGTGTACACATTTATGTATGGCTTTTCAGGAAGTTTTTATATAGTTATGATCAAGAATGAAAAATATTTACTAAATCTTTATGTTTATTTTATTTATATTTAACTTAACTTAAGAATGATAAGGAATCAGTAAATAAATAGATAAAGAATTCAAGGATAAAAAATAAATAAAATACAAATTGATCCAATAACAAAAACTTGAAAACAATCTTTTAGCAAAACAAACCTTTTACATTTTCTTGGGAAACATTCAGTGTAGCGATACAATTTCTAGATTTAGAAAGCACAATTTGACAACACGAGAAAAGAGTAGGTTTCACTGGTTCATGAAGAGGCAGAGTACTTGTGACACATCAGATAACACAGTTACACACAAGCTTTACAAGACTAAACATGAAGGATTGATTAACGGTATTCAATACAGATTTGTTTGCGAGCGCACCAAGGGACAGTGACAAAGACTCGCAACATCAACTTTCTTCATCTTACATTTATCATCATGGAAACCAGTGTTGTGAAATACTGTGACTGTGCAGAGAACTCTGAGAATCAAGAAGGAAAAGACAGATGTAAAATTACTAGATATACACTAAGCGTGTACTGGGTTTTAAAGATGACTTGTTACCAGCAGTGGTGAAAGAACCATTACTAAGATTCTTTATTGCAAGTAAAATAAGAAGTATTTTTTGACAAGAAGTATTATCATCAAAATGCACTTAAAGTATAAAAAGTAAAAGAAAATCATGTATACTGAATATATTATTATACTAATTGTAAGATCATTTGTTATGAATGAAAATTCTACACACTAATAACTACAGCTGTAAAAAGCTGATAGGCAGATGTTGTTACCTTTCGCTGGACGAGGCTAGCTGTTTCCCCCGTTTCCAGTCTGTGTGCTTCATATTTACAGAACAGATATGAGAGTGGTATCAATTTCCTCGACAAACTCTCAACAAGAAAGTGAGTAGGTATATTTCCCAAAACCTCTAACTGATCCTTTGAATCTCAAATTCAAAAACTTAAAGAACTTAACAGAACAATAGTTAATCTACAGTCTGTTGCACCTTTCAGTGCATTAAACACACATGAATGGAGAACGTTTCTTGAACATGTACACAGTGACGTTTTTACTTGTGTTTGAGTAAAAACAAAAAGAGAAAAAGATGTTGCCTGACTTTTCTCATTATGCTTCCTAAAAAAGATTTTCTGTCAACTAAGACCGCCGCAGACATAAAGCAGATTCCACAAAAACAAGAAGCCAAAGATTTAATGAGCTATTGGCAGCCAACCTCGTAGATAAATACTACTGTAGCAGCATTTCCTTATTGAAATATTTACCTAAGCTTATTAGTGCCCACACATAGTGTAGACCCAATTATTATTGAACTTTAAAAGGTACAGTAGATTTTCATTATTTATCTTATTTAGGTTTTGTTCAAGCTGTCAGTATTGCAGTCAAAAGTTTCGTTTTTTTATTCGCATTAAGAAATTTTTATTTATATTTTATCACACTTTTCATCTTTGTCAACACAAAACTAACCATCAGTAAATATACTGTATATTCAACAATGCAAAAAGTCTTACCATAATGTTTTTAGGTCTTAGGGCTGCTGGCTGTTGGCATTCCAAGTATTTCCAAAAGAACCTTTAGACATTTCATCTGTGATATTGATGATGGGTATTCCTCTGTGGAAACAGGTGACAATGTACTCTCTCAGCATTTAGGCATTTAGAGAAAAGCTGTGTAAATGTCACTTTGCAAGTACAACGCAACTTACTTGTACCCTTCTAATGGCACTTGCACAACTCCCTCATCTTCTGCCTGTATACTCTGGTCCTCCTCCTGAAGGTTGAATAAAATACAGTTTAAATGCATGTAATTATCAATCAACTTAAATGAAATTGACATGCATGTGGTTGTGAATAGCAACAGCACCTCTTCAGCATCCTCAAGCTTCTTCTTCTTGCTCTCTGGCATGAGGTCATCCAGCCAGCTCAACTCTCTCTTGGTGAAGAAACAGTCCATTAGCTTCCTGATGAAGACCAGAGCCAACACCTGCAGAGTTGACAAACAGAAACCTCTGAGAAGGTCCTATGTCCTAAATAAGGAGTACGCTGCGCTGGAGAGCTTGATGGATTTAAATGAATAGGAAGCAGACACAAGAGGTAATTACGCAAACACGCCTAGCTGAGCAGAAAGAATGAAGGATAAATCAGTTAACATGTGTACGCAAGGTCATGGATGTAGAAGAAGAAGTTGTAGGAAATGTGTGGCTTTAAAAAACTTCTGCATGCACAGCAGCAAAACTCTATACATTTCTTACAACAAAAGTCATAAATGATACAGTATGATACTCTTTAGGTTCAATGTGTTATTTTGGGAGATAAAATACCCTAGTAACTCCTGCTTTATTCACATTGTACATGGGGGATGTGCCCAACTGACCCCAGTAGCATATCTGTGTCTGTGGGAGAGTGGTGAAAGGTATGCTGCCTGTGTAAAAGTCCTGCAGAAGCTATAATTGGATTGTTCACGCACCATCATGGGAAAGACAATGGCAGCCTTGGAGGTCTTGATTACCCAGAGCATAACCAAACAGCTGAGCTGGATGATGGTGAAGAGGTGCACTTTCCTCAGGGGCACATGTCGTAGATAGACGAAGTCTGGCTGGTGCTTAGCTGGCATGCCAAACAGTGTCAGACGGTCAAAGAACTGGAGAGGATAAATGATAAAACAATTCTTAAACCTGCAATAACTGATTTGTTATGAACATAACAAGTTATGAACACAACATTGATATATCGTCCCATTTTGAGTTGATATGGAAAAAGGTGTTGGCATAGTTGCTTATTTACTTGTCCAGCAGACACAGAGCAGCATCATTCATTTTGCGTCCGTCTGCCCAATGTAAGACTGACATTCCGCCTTATTTAGCTCTGTATATGGTGTGTACCACTCCTGGGGGAAATATCTGGCTCTTTAGCAGCTAGATGCTCCACTGTGTCTGTCTGCTGTTTGGTGCTGAGCAGGTAGTGTACAGTACAGGGGGTTTTCAGAGCTTTTTCACTGAAAACAGCTGCCTGTATCTACCGAAGACAACAGGCCTGACAGGTAAATAATAAACCGAAAGAGAGGAGCTTCAGGTTCAGGTGATAATTCTATGAAGGTTCATCACTGCAACCACCACTTTAACATTGTAACATGATTTGCATATTGTCATTTGATACATTATCATGAACAATATTGATTACAGACACTTTAAGTTGTCTTAACTATGTTCATAATGCATCATTTGAGAAGGGTTACAGCAGCCTGTGCACATGTAATGTAAAAGGGTTCCTAAAAGTAAAAAAGATAAGTTTTTTAGCATTGTTAAGGTTATCATTTTGGCTGCCTTTTTGGCAACAAAAAAGCTTTTATGAAGTGACAATGCACCGCCTGCCCAGCATAAATCAGTGTACAGACATCAAGCTAAAAGTTTCTGTCTGCTGAATGTGTAACTATAACAAGCTTCATACCCTTAAAAAGCACAGAAGGATCTTTACGCAATCAATATCGTTTTTTCCAAAGAAAGTGTATGTCTTAATATAAATATAGTTTATAAATAATAGAAAGTACTTCAAAGCGAAGAAAATAAAAAGTAAATGGGGCAATTAGATACCAGCCAGGTGTTCTTTAAATGCTGGGAACACACTAGAGTCCAATTAACACTTTTTATCTGGGCAGCCAGACAATATGGAGGCGATCCCCTATCATGGCTCCGTGAGAATTAACTGTCCAAACAGATTATCCGGTTGGAGCATCTACAAATTAAAATTTAACCACACTGGCCAACTGTCTGTATCTAATCTCAGCCATGCAGATAATCTCAAAAAATGTGTGTATTTCCAACCAAAATTCTGCACAGGTCCTAAAGTGTGTTATAATGACATTTTTACTCTGGAAGTCTGTTTCCATGCCTAGTGTGACAAAAAAGTGCAAGACAAAAAGAACTAAAAATAAACCTGATAAAAAATGTGTTTTTCTTTGTGATGCAATTAACTTTCAACATCAGTTAGTTATAGTTAGTCCACTAAAACCACAGTCGGTCACATCAAAGGTCATAAGAGGCATGTGTTGTATCCTTGTGTTTCCTCATGTAATGATACATTACAATGGGAGCAAAAACAGATGCATCAAATACATTGAAATTCAAATATTTGTACCTGAATGCCTCTGAGAGAAGATGCTCCCATGTAAAGGAATACTCCATACAACACAGGCATAGGAATGAACTGAGGAACAATAAACATGTGTGTCAAAAACAGGGTTATGTCAGTAATTGCTCTATATTAGCAGACCTGCTGCACTTAATAAATAATATCAAATGTATTCAGGGTGAAGCACTGAGAAATGTATTGCAGAGGGATACTTTACATCACACACGATTATACTGGAAGAATAACTGCAGACGGATGAAAATGCACAAAAAATGAAAAAAGACGCCGTCTGACCTTCAGCACAGACGTCATGAAGACAGAGCAGCCCATGAGGGTGAAGATCATGAGGCCGGTAATGCGTTGCTCTCTGATGCCGAGGAACTTGGGCTGCTCCCCAGGAGCTGAGCACTCAGACTCGAGCTTCAGGCTGTTGACGTGGGTGATGGAGAGGACGGTGGCCGCTACGAACCAGGGCAAGCCCATCAAAGAGCACACACCAAGCATCACCCCCACCATGAACAGATCCAGGTGGTACCCACAGCCTTTCTGAAGGGGGAAAGCACCAGCAAATGAAATTGAAGTTGAGCAAATTTCGAAGTACTTTCAGACATGCTGAATTCAAACCCGGATGTCTCAAAGCTGAGACAAGGAAAGTACCTTGAGTTTGTGCTCCTTCCTGTTGATGATGACTGCTGTGATCTGCTGGTCCATGAAGATGAGGATGGTACAAAGAAGAGCTGGGAACACAGTAATGACTGTGGTCCACCAGGGGTTAGGCCCCAGTGGGTTGATGAACCAACCTCGATCATCTCTCGTTGGCTGATAAATAAATAAAAAATAATAAAATAGTTGTTGGTTGGACATAATTCAGGAACTTGTGGATAAAATCTTATTTTATGGACTAGCTCACCTTAAACACACTGGGAACCTTTAGCTTTGGAGAGGGGATCCCTAAGGCATAGTCAATTAAGACCATGGTAAGGATGGCGAAGAAAACAGCAAAGTCACTGATGCTGGATCTCACCTGATAGAGAGGAAAACATGTAAAAAAATATTCAGTTTTGTCTATTTTACCCAATGTAAATGCAAACAAAAAAGGGTTACAGGAAACGGAACTCATTATTTTCCAAATGTCCTTGTTTCTATTAAGCAGTACCTGTATTTGACCACTAGAGTGTACCACTGCACTATGCAGCGCTGTAATAGCTTTTTCTTCATGCTTGGATCATAATGCAATCTAATATAATGATAATGTGTGAAAAAATAGTACCTTTGTGGGAAAGTAATTGCTGAACTTGAACTCCTTGAGGAAGGCGGACAAGAAGATGGTGCAAAAGAAGAGAATGACACACCAGAAGAGGACATCAGGAATGTAGGGTCCATGAGGTCCGCAGGCGCTGCCGACAAACTCCCCGCGCTTTTCAATACAGTCCTGCAACAAGAGTTATTCATACTCATCATATGATTAGCGATACACGAGAATCAGCAAACCTGATGTTTTTCCACAAATACAGTTTATGAGAATCCATGTGCACAAAAAACTTAACCGAGTACAAAAAAATTTGCTTTTATAGTGATTTGCAATGAGTAATCCAATATAATCCAGCCCACATGCCCTTAATCTCCTCTGTTCAGATTTCTACATCTGGGAGGGCATGCCACTTCAAGGTGGAAAACCTAAATGCACAGTATTCTCTTCAGTTGCTCTTTGTCTAGCTTAATAATTCCTGCTGTGCTGTATAAAACCGTCGCTGACTGACAGATTTGTTTTTGTTTTTAATTCCTACTTTTTTTAAAACAAATCGCCATGGGTAGTACCTTAGTCTCCAGTGCTTCCCAGTAGATTTCTGAGGCAGTGACGTTAGTGATCTCCCAATACTTCAGGGTGGCATTGGTGGGGTCAGAAGGTTCAACGCATGAACATCTGCGGAGGCACATGAACATCTGGGTGACTGAATAATCCCTCATCTGTCAGGGATTTACAGTACCTCCAAGACATGTACTAAGTAATTACACTTGTTTTCCATTACTTTGAACAGGATATTGTGTGAGAATAAGTGTCCACGTACGAGTACATGGTGAGTTTGTCCAGGTTGTTGTTCTTGTTAAAGGGATAGTGGTCTCCCAGGTGGATAAGTTTCTCCAAGGCCTCGTAGATGAAGATGATGCAGATGAGTGAGGCGAAGGCTTCCTCTGTGAAACGTGTGATGTAACAAACGAGGGAGCTGGCGTCTGTAGCAACCAGCACGATACAGAGGAAAGCTGTCCACAGACCAATGCAGGTTCTCAGAGACAGATAGGACAAGCCATACTCCCTATGTGGAGATTAAAGGGGAAACATCACTGTAGGACAGATTTGAGATGAAAGCACAGCATATATTGATTATTTACTGTTTGTAATGTGGTGGATTGGAGGAAAGCATTATCAAAATGAAATGGCCTTTTGTCCATACAGTCAGAACATTTAATGGGAGGCCAGATGTCTGCGAGATGGTTCATTCAGAATTGATCGCACAGCTCATATGTAATCGCAAAATTATGCAATGTATAGATAAAATGAATAGTAGAATTTAATAAAATGATTTACGTGTACAGTAATATTAAAAATCATACTTGCAGAATTTGAACAATATCTTTTCAAATACAAGCACTGGCCCTGTGCTGCCCAGAATGGTGAGGGGCTGCCCTGCAAAAAGGGAATAGGCTATTCCAGTCAGTGAGGCTCCAAACAGCGACTCAATTGCACTCTGCGAAAGGGGAGAGGATACAGAGATCATTGATGAATAGTTACATAAAACATATCTCAATATAATATTGAACTACAACAGAGAGCCTTGGCAGAACATGGTGAACATTTAAAGGAAAGAGCATATCATTTACTATGCGTCCTTCTGTTGCCTCGCCCAGTAGTCCTCCAAAGGTGATGACAGGGGACATGCAGGCACAGTAGAGGAATAGGAATGAGGCCACACACTGTAAACTAAACGCATCAGTGTAGTCGGACAGGTAGTTGGGTGCCTTGCGCTTGATGTCCAGAAAGAGACCACCAAACCACCTGGAAATATAAAAAGAACTTGTGTCATTTATTCACATGTGAAAATATAATTTTCAAAAGCATAACTGATAACCTATTTTTAGGAGGATATCAATTAAGTTTAATTTTTACAGCTTTATTCTGAAAAATAATAAGTGTTACAATTATTATGTGTATTCCCGATGCTCAACTCTTGAGTCTGGCTTAGTGTGATAGGCCTCCAGGCAGGATGGTTCTATGGAAACCACGGTATGATTTAAAAATTCAATATTTTAATTTATTTACATAAAATTCTTTCATGTGCCAGGCATTTTTTGTGCCATGTCATACTTTCCATGAGATACATAAGAACGTTTTTTTAATCAACAACTCTAAGCACTGAAAACATTTGAATAACCCAATTAAAGAAGCACATGTACAAAATCCCTTATCATATTTAACTGCAGGCTCCCTCTAAGTTCTTAAACATAAAAACAATATATATATATATATATATATATATATATATATATTATATATACGTATAATATAAGTAGTGTTGTGTGAAGCTCAGGGAGCTGAGTAGTCCAATAGTAAATAGGTTTTCTGTAATAAGGTAGTGAGTGTTGTGAGTGGGCTGCATGCTGTACTGCCACAGCACTTAGTATGAGGCACTTATTTATTTAAAATCATATTTATTTACCTCTGTGTAAAGACTTCACACTATACTACTGGTGATCAGAATTGACTTTGAAGAAAAACACCGCCCGTTCCTTCCCTTTGTGATTCCCCACCTCTCAGTACGCTGCAATTCTGGACCCCCATGGCCACCTTCCTCCTCCTCCTCTTCGCCCTCTACTAATCCGTTGGGAAAATTTTTACATTTCTTCCTGTTCTCCTGTTCAACAAACAATCCACAGCAGTAAGGTTATTTGCAGTCACATGTAATAGAAATATGAAAGATAAGAAAAGAGGGCAACCAGCTACCAAAACCCCGACTAACCTGAGAAGGTACATTTTTTGGTGGCTCTATCCGTATGGTCGGGTCCCACTCTCCCGGAGGTAGGACTGTCACTTGATCGAGGAATTCATCGATCCCAGCGATCAGATCATTGCGGTCCTTAGCTTTATAGGCAACATCATGGAAAACCTGGAGACGTAGAATTACAGAAGGTTGATTAAGGCTGCACTCCTGACTCAAACCTTGACTGACAGCAGTGCAGTGCACATGCTGCACTGTATGCGCAAGCCTCACCTCCCTCCCACAGTGTTTGGCATCCTTCAAGATGCATACGTATACTTAACATACTCGTGGTGTAGCTGTAATCGAACAGACAGGCACATTCACACTTGTGGCTTTACACTTACTTAACCCCATACGAACAGCACATACCATACAAACATAGGACCTGCTCACCATGACACAAAAGTGTTCATCACTGATTTACAATTCTCAACTATAAAATATTCAGTCTCGTCAAAAGTTCTCATTCCACAGAGTGTATAACAAAGTTTGGACTTCGTCAAAGCCCATCTTTTCCTCCTCAATGATGATGGATGGCAGCCTAAATCCCAAACAAAAAGGAGGACATGAGGGCTGACTAATTCGCCAACATTTGTCATAAAAAGCTCTGAGCTGTGTTTCATGCTGAGAAATGTTCCATCACTTCAGGAATTGTTTTGAGTTCTGCTGGACTGTGAATTTATGCAAAGTGCCTGCAGAAAATCTGAATATGACATCTGGTTGACATTCAAAACAATCCACTCTCCTTAAAACATTAATGTAGAAATAAACCCTGCAGGGTGCTAACATTGTTCTTTAGTGAATTCTTACCTCATCTGTCATAAGTGTTGCAATGGACCTTCCAATCTCATGATACTGAGTCCCTCTACCCAAGGGCCCTAAAAGAATAAACAGAAACCTAAAGGCAAAAACAGATATTTATTTTTTTAATACATTGTCAAATCAAATCTCAATCAGAATTTACTCAGACGCATTTTCTAAACGTCAGACACGGTTCAGCTGGGTAAATTAAAAGATATTAATAGCTTATTGAACTGGTTTAGTTGAATCAGCCTGCAGTAACCTAACCTTGTGGCGATGGGGACTTCAGCAAGCCCACTGAGCATGACCGCCGGTGAAAGGCGGACAAATGCCACCACCGGCTTGTTCAGAAATTCCAGCTCTCCCACTAACACGTTACACGCCTCGGCCCCTGCCGGGATCTTCTTCATGAAATGAAGGTCTATCTGAAAGAGGACACAAAGTATAGTGTTTAGAATATCATAGAAAAAAGCCATGACACCCTTTACAGTTAGCTTATCAGTAAGCTGCCTTGTGTGAGAGCATGCTTTTAAAATGTGAATAAATAACAATTGTGTTCAAAACGGCATTCTATAAATAAATCATTGTTTAGGTTTATCCTCACAGTAAGCCCCAAAGGTAATGGTTTGAATGGATTCTGGAGTCTAAATACAGTCCAGCTGTCCAGGCTGAGTGTCATATGATGTAAGTCACATGTGTTACAATAAGATATTACAAAAGATTATGGAAAAATAGATGTTAGTTAGACCTCTTGCATAAGGATGGGGTTTCTTTCATTTCTCATAAGTATGATGTCTAAAAGCATATAGAAGTTGACCCCTCTTACACTAGCTATATCTGCTTTACACTCTTTAATGCAGTGGAACAGCATTGTACAGAACATTTTGGAATATTAAATGTGTTGATTTTTCAGCGATAATTATGAGGAGTTGACAAGTGTTGACTGAAGTGTTGTTTGTTCCTTCATAGAGTTCATGTGGCTCTAGGCTCTGTTCAGAACCACCAAAAGAATATTTGTAATGTATTGATGTGTCTTGACGTCAACACGTTATAGTGCTGATTTTTTAAGTATCACAGTTAATACTGATTATTTTTGCTGTGTGCATAAAGTAAATAATAATATACAGAATAATATGGAGCTGCTGCAAAGGTGCGATTTTTATTGAAGCCGTGGTCATAAATGTATAAGGTGCAATGTGGATGAATAGGTACATTCAATTCAACAGTTCTAAAAATATAAAAGATCAAACCATATACATTATGCAAAAGTTTTAAACACATATTTTATCTTTGTCTTTGCTCTGTTTGGATATAATACTTAACATTATAATCCTAATCCTCTCCTCGATGATCTGCCCATTAAAAATACCAACAATGACCTTTTGTTCATTGTTCCAAAACACAATTAAATAACAGCCCTGCTCATATTCGTCATAAATATGACACGATACATTTAGGCTACTGTTACATATACACAACTGTACAGTATCCTGACAGCTCCACAATATACCTACTTTCAAGAAAAAGTATCAATACATATAAAGATACTTCATTAAAAGTAAAATGCCAGCATTTACAATGTTACCTAAAGAAAGTATTTTATTATTACTATAAGCAAATTATACAAAAGTACAAAAATTTGCCCTTTGACTATTATATTATATATTATAATATTGTAATATGATTGTTGATGCATTAATGTGTAGGCAGCATTTTATTGTTGTAGCTGTTAGAGGTGGAGCTCATTCTTATAACGTTTCAATATTGTTATGTATTTTATCTATGACAATGTATTATATTTTATAAGATGATGAACTGTTTTGCATGTAAAATCTTACTTTACCAATTAGGTAGTAAAATAGCTGTCAAATGTTTCCCTCTGAAAGGTGAAGTACAGTATTAAGTAATATGAAATGGGAATACTTAAGAAGAGTATGAGTTTCCTGACATTATGCACATAACTTATGAAACGCAGTACTGTATGTATTACAGTGCATCTGCACAGTGTGTGTACTACACCTTGCTGAAGTCCACATGACTGTTCTCTCTACTGACGTCCCCTTTCCCGTCTGGACCCGCTAACTGACACTGGGAGGCAGTCATCTGACCTGGATAATCCAGATAAGAGAATTATGAATCAATTCCAAAACATTTCAGCATTCCAGCAACTGATGATTTCCCTAAATATTACAAGACTGACCAAGTATATAGAGAATATCTCTAGGAAGGAAAACGGGAGTGTGAATCACACACAAATCACGGTGGACAACATGATAACTGTCAAACTGCCTGACAGGTCTGGCCTAATTTTTTGTATTCATTAAACAAAAGGGTCAAAAATTAACACTAATTATAGTGTTTAATGCGCTTACAAAGCATGGCGTGCAGCTTATCAGAGATTGTTGCTTTCAAATGAGCTTGAAAATGCCACACCAGTGAAATGAAATTACTCATGATGTGCCACCAAGATGTCTAGTAAACTAAAAAAAGATTTGAACAGTTTGGTGTGATCTGCGTAACTAATTTTGTCATGTGGAATTCTGGCAAATCTGAAGCTGTTGGCAATGATATCGGCAAGTAATGCTTCCAATTACACGCCTGTCCTGGACTAAATTTAGCCCAAAATTCAACCAAACAGTTCTTGTGCTTTTAAGATCAACCGCAAACTAATATTTATAGAATGTACTTTTTAACTCCACCACTTCAACCCAACAAAAACAACCTATTTTGACAGTATCAATCAGAATAATGAGAATATTTCCCTTTACAATATGTATTTTTAAGTAAAAGCTGGTAAAGGGGCATACTGTATAAACCAGCACCTGTTGACTGCAGTGAGGCTGCGGCAGGTGGATGGGCAGATGGTGGGTCACGAATGAAGAGAAGACGGAACATACACTAAGTTAAGATCATATGCATATAAGACACAGACACATATTGCACATTTTCAAAGTATCTACACTTTAACACAACTGAGCACATTGATTACAGAAGCAAGAAAAGCTATGGTTTCAAACTTTTTGATTTGCAACCCCTTCAAATGTAATGTCCGTGTTCTTGGGACCCCTTCTCACAGTTTCATTTGTAACCATGTTGTAACCAGTTCAACCAAAGACTGGATCTTCCTTCTACGAATGTTTCATTTAAAATAATTATAGAGACCTGAAAAAGTAAAATTGTTAATATAGTTTATATATAGCTCTGATTTTCTCACCATTCTTATCCAGGTGGAGCTCCGATGTCCGTCGACCCATGTCAGCGAGGGAGCGTACAATCGGCAGGCGATTAGCCAGCTTCTTATGGTTCTGGTGATGGTGCTGCTTCAGGAGTGTTTCATGCACTCTCTTTCTGAGCTCATCTCCCAGTGGTGCGTATAACTCCTGGTGGTCCAGCACCATGTCTAAGGCAGACACAGACGAGCTATATGGATTCATGTTTTTAATTGTATCTTTATTTTATCAGGCAGTCTCATTGAGAATAAAATGTCTTTTCCAAGAGTGACCTGACCGCAAGAAACACTCACAAGAGCACAAACAGCAAAAGAGAAACAACACAACTACACAATAACAAGGGATTAAAAACTGTTACAAGAGTCATGAAAAACATCAGATAATAAAGCTTTAAAATCTCTCAGTGGAATGCAAAACTCTAGTTTGAGGGCTGTTAATAACTAGTGCATACATGGGGGATATCTAAAGTCAGGTAGTTACTGCATCGTGTAGTTAAAGGAGAGAAGAGATGTGAGGTAGTTTGGGAGCTTAAACAGATTTATAGATGAATAACATGAGATGAGTTCTTCTTGACTGTCATGAGGTCCATCCAACCATTTGATACAAATTGAATAAATTGAGTTGAGTGCATCAGTCTCATATTAGATTCAGAACAGTTCATCAAACAAATATAATGAGCACAGAGTCACTGCATTAAGAAAAAAGATGTAACAAATGTTCCTCATCGGCGCGTGAAATGAGAAGTAAGCCCAAACCGTGTTTCCCTCATACGTACAGTTTACATTTTACTATTAGGTAGCCTTACAAAATGGAGCTAATAGTCATCAAGACAATATTTTCTGAGTTACAGTAACTTTGTCACTTGCTATAACTGTGTCTCATTACAGTAGTTACCTGCAATCTCTTCAATGGTGTTAGCCTTCATGTCGAGCAGCACAGTGCTGTTGATAATGCAGCTTCGCAGCTCAAACAGGCTGTGGAGAGACAGAGTGGCTACGTAGGGTTTACTCCATCGCTCTCCTCCGTCCTCCACATCCTCCTCAAACTTCAGCCACCTGTAACAGGAGTTTGAGTACCAGTCAGGAGAGAGGCCCGCAGATGGTGAAAACTGGCCGGCCATCTGTTATAGCTGCATTAACAACACTCCTTCATTCCAGGTCCCTTTACTCCCCTTCCTTATTGCCTCTCATCAGGGTATCACTATCAATAAAATATGTCTGATTCACCATTTTAACAGACGACCATAATTCATATGATAAATAAATTCTACATGTTGTTTAACATTGACTACTATCAAAGAAAGTAACAACAAGGTAATTCCCCGAGTAATTACAACAACGAGTTGTGATCACTTAATGGGATGGAAACCCAAACGTTTGACACACAGCTACATCTCTCATCAGTATAAGTGCGATCGAGGACCGGTCCATTCAATCAGAGCTTTCAGTAATGACATGTAGGTCATGACTGTGATGATACAATGACATGGCAGTCTAACAGTACCTGGCACTTTCCCTCCACTCAGAATCCTCTCCATCCCTCACACAGATTTCATCCATCTCTGTGAAGAGTTCATGAGGAATGTGCTCCTCGTCATCATCCTCAGTACCCAGCAGGAACTGCACTCTCTGGGAGGGAGTGTCTGGGAACACAAGAAATTGCAGTGAGTGGTTCAAACTGAAATGGTCATAAGTATCTGAAGTTAGTAAGAGATCATGAATAAAAGTAGAATTACAATTTTTTTCTCTATGCTATAATACATGCAAGTATTTAGTACCATAAATAGGAGACTCTCTACCCTCCACCAAGGTTGGGGCCCGGTCCCTGCTTCTTCTCTTGTGTTTGTTGCCATGGTGATGGTGCCTGCGATGGCTGCGGTGCCTGGTACTGCCCAAGGGGACATGCACCCCGATGTAGAGAGTCCTGTGGCCTGGAGAAATAACCCACACTGAGTACAGGTCTGCAAGGTCTCTGTGTGGGTGTGTGCGCGTGTGTGTGCGTGTGTGTGTGCTATGATTTCACTGATCTTTAAAAACTGTGCATATATACTCATAGCCCGCAGCTGTGTGAATTTGTGTTGCCTGGTTGTTAATGCGTGCATCTATTCTTGTTTTATCTTCTCGATGCCTTGCATGTACATGTGTCCATGTTTGTGTTTGTGCAGGTATGAGAGAGTGTGAGTGAGTTCGTCCGCCCACTCATCTCACTGCAGTGTGACATGAAGATTCAGACAACCACATACAGTGCTCTTCAGAGTGATTGGTACAGCTATGCCAAAATGCTAAGTGCATGACACATCATTAATTAAGGTATTCTGTGATGATAAAATCATGCTGTTACCCCTGCTAGTGAAATGTTTTTTTTTTAATCTGTTAGGTAAATTCAAGCTTCACTCTTCCACACACAATGCCGTACACAATCTTTTTCATAATAGCTTGCACATCTCAAAACACTTCCCATGTGTTTTGCAGTATCTCAATAGCTCAACTTACAACAAAGATGATGGCCAATTTTGGTTTTACTTTCTTTCTTTTCTTTTTACAGTTTTGTGGCTTTTTTGCTATTGAGCTCTGTAAAGAAATCGCAAAGAGGATCCTAACAATGAGCCTTTTCCTGATGAAATGACAAACACAGCCATGCATGAGATGAACAGTACCAAAACTTGCAGTGTCATGCTATACATAAAGGCTAATATGTGGTCATATTTGATTCATTACTGTAGTGGTTTCAGATTCCATTAAAGATAAATGTAACACAAAATGTTGTTGTTTTTGTAATTACTTGAAACTAAAAAGCTGAAACCTTTTAGTTTCACTGAAAAATTAAAAATTAAAAGCTGTGTACTGTAATCCATGTCTGCAGATACAGATGGGGAAAGCTGCTGGCTTTTAGTAAGCCAGAGTTACTCAATCATACTCTTTGTATCTTGTTGTGATTGTCCATGTTTTTCCGTGATTATGACATTTCTGATGCTAACTCAGTTCACCCACAGTTTCTACCTCCCACTCTGCTCTCGTCTTTTAGCTATGAAAAAGCTGTCAAGAGGAAAGCAGCCGTTTTAAGGACCCAGTGGGCGGATTCAGCTGCAGCAACATTTCACTGCTTGAAGCTTTTGTTTATTCCAGATGCATTCAGTGCAGTCCAGGTACCTTCAAGATCCTCCTGCCCAATGTTGGTTCCCTGTTGGGACCGTGTTCCTCCTCGGTCCACCACAGCCTCATCATCATTCCTCTGTTGGACACATAGTGGCAAACACAGACAAACACATATTCAACATTATAAATATTATTTAAGAGCACAAGAGTCCTACAGTATCATATCTTGCATTGAACTGGCGCATGACACAACATATATTTCAGTATATAATGTATCCTGAACATAGCATGTAGCAAAATGTTTGTTGACTTGCCTCACAGTCGAGGGCATGATGAACAAACACATTATCCAACCGAATGGCGCGGTTGCCAAGGAAACTAATGCACGTCTCATCTTGAAGAGGAAAGAGTATCATCTTAGTCCAAACAAAAAGCTTTTTCATAATGGGGACAATAAATGACCCACCTATTAAAGTTGTGCTTCCTTTGCAGTGACCTGTATTACTTTGTTAATGGGACCCGAGAAAAGGCGAATCACTGCTTGACCTCATTTTTAAAAGGTTAGGTAAAGTAAGTTTGTATTCTTGTATATCTTTTCATTTGAAACACTATTCATCTATCTTTTTCTACCACCCACACGTATCCAGCTACAACAATACATTACACTTGTTCTTAGTTGGAGGAGAGAGATAAAAACTCAGGCTACATTCCGAATAAATGAAAACACGTTACGAGAATCAGCTTTGATATTATGTTACGAATTCTCATTGCAACAGGCGAGCAAGTTATGAGACTGGTCCACACGGACATTCATATAGAAAAGTGACAGAAAACAAGTAGGGTGAAAAGAACATAATCCTCACCGCAGAGCTTTTGTCAGATTACAAGAGAGTGTTGAATGACCACTGTTTGAGCAGAAGAGATTTCCCATGGGCCGTCCTGTCCTACAGAAGCACTGTAACCCCTCACATGTGACAAAAGTTAATAAGCAGTTAACCACGACCAGTTACATTTTTGACAGCTCAACAAGAGACATGCAGTCATTGCCATAGAAGGAGATGGCTTAGAGCACATGGATGTACTTGATTAGAGTCAGGTCACTGAGAGAACCAGCATTCTGTGGTGTGAGAGTCGGCCTGCTTATGTAATGCTCGTGGAAGAAGATGAGGGGGAGTAGGTGGTAAGAGTGAATCGGTAAAACCAACAGAAACCATTATTTGTCATTTAACAGATAAAAACTCAACACATGCTTTTACCTCTTTTATAAAATGTGTGACTCCTTGTAATTCTTTAACGTTTTGGAGCTTTTCAACATCACACGGATGAGTTGTGGATCTAAACACCAACACGCCGGCCACCACTGTACTTCTTCTGTATGTATAGGAGCAAAATCCACCCCACTCACTACCTGTGGAATGTGTGCAGAGAGGGAAAAGGATATATATATTAAATATATATGGGGATTTGAGGGGGGATGTTAGTTAGCAAAAATTACCAAAATACATGCCCCTTGTTAACCTGCCATCCCCCCTCTGAATCCCTTAGTAGCAGAGAGCTGCAGGGTCAGAGAGGCTGTGTAAGTCTTGTCTGGCTGAGTCAATGATCCTTAATGTGACTGAAACCACGCTAATACGTGAGAGGCAACAACTGCTGCAAGGTTTATGCACCACTTTCTTTACCAGCTTTGTTAGCTTCGTCAGCTGTTTGGTGATGGGAGGTTAGCGTGCAGTTGGTTTACCAGAGCTAAAAACATTAGCACTCGTGATGTTACGTGCCGTGCCGTACCGAGGCTTCGGACCGTGTGTCCAGTAATCAGGGAAGTTTTCTGTGAGACGCGTATGGAGGCTTGTATCATTTTAGATCAATGACGTCATTGATGTCATCCAAAGCCTCGCTGCCCGTCGATACCACGTGACGGGTTCAGATAGTGGTTCAGATGGGTTAAACCACTGCCACGTTCCAGTTTCACAAAACTAATATTACCCTTGCTGCCATTCATTATATGATAATAATGTCAGTATCATTATATTATGATACAATTGTTGCCTAAATAATTGATTTACACATATTGGATAGATTACTCATGAGATAATTAGTTTTTGTTATACAGTTATGATATACAATCCTAATATAGTTACTAGAAAATAGATACTATATTGATATGAATGGATTACATGGAGACGTTTTTTTTTCATTGTCTTTACTGCCACAAAGTAGAGTATATCAAAGATCACATGGTTGAGAGAGGATATACAGTATGCCTGTTTTACACCAACTGGTGGTTTTGTGTGCACATGAAGCCTCGAGAAATTAACCCTTTTGTGAACCAATTTGCTGGAAAGCTTCAATGCTTCAAGAAGCTTCATCTCGCCATCACTAATTAGCACTATTCAGACTGATGTGTCCATGGCAAGAGAGACATTCCCACAGGATTCGATATAAAAGTTCAGATATATTTAAATTATGCAAAAATATACTTTCATTATATATACCTTTTCTAGCACATCGTCTTCTTCGCCTCACCGAGCCGTTGTGGGCTCTTTAATGCCGCCTGAGGCCAAAGGGTAGAAAACACCTGCTGGCACTAGACAGTTGTGAGAACTGTATTTCTACTGTGTGGTGCTTTTCTCCCAATAACCACCAGGGGCAACACAGAGCCAATAAAACACTCCAAAACAAACTTTAACAAGCGACTAATAGGTGAAATGTATGCTTTATCAGAGGTGTTTTCAAACAGTATGTTTTTCTGTTTTACAGGAGAAAAGACTTAATGAATGTGCGTTAAACGCCCCACCTACGTTAAAGAACACATACGCTTCCCTGGACGCCTTTTGCTAACATTAGCATGATAATGTTAGCATGTTAACCAGCTAGATGGAATTCAGTAACTTATGTTGTCGAGTTGGGCACATGAAACTGTGATGTATTGGTGGTGCTTGATTAAGTAAAGGGATCACCAAAGTTATTCAGATTGATGTCTTTACCAATCCTCACGAGGATCTAGTAGTTGTCTCAATTTTCACTTTGAGTGTTGGACTGACAGACTGAACAACTGCTATTGCAGAGCAACACAGGTAGTTTGGTTAAAAACAGATTGTATCCTATGATTGCATTTTACACTTTCGGCACTAATATTGAATTCATACATATAGTAATAAAGAAATCCACTATTACTGCTGCTAACATTCATCAAACAATTGATTTACCACAACATTTGCTGAAGAATATGTGAAATGTGGAACTACTAAACTGCTGGTGTTGATAAGTGCATCAATGGTATGTACTTAAGAGTAAAACTCATGTGACACTGTCATTTACTGTAAATCCATGCAGCAACAGCTGGGATTGAGAATGCAAAACAAACATACATCAAGAGAGTGCTACAGAATCAATTATGTCTCCTGGAAATTACAAACAGATTCAAAGCACTCATTAGAGTAGGTATTTTTATCCTGATAGCTTACTTGACATCAACTTGTCCCTGAGCCATCTTGACCACTAGTTGACCATCGAGGTATTATAATAAAGGGCACTGCTGTTCACAGCTGCAGTGCCACATGGGCTCAAAGCTGCTGTTGATAATCTGTCTACAAATACACAGGGAATGGATCAGCATCCCTGCTCAGATTAAACCGACAGTATTTGTTACTAAAACACCAGACACATTAGCCCATATTAAATGTGCACCATGCTCACATACCATTGTCAGCACAACAGTTAATGTGGACTAAACTGACCACATCATTGATTTGACACAAAATGCATGCAATGACCACATCTTTCAAAATGCATGACCTGTTTTCTTGCTCAAACTCACCCACACAAATCTCTGTGTATTTACACTCATTTTGCACATGTTTAGTAGAATAAACCTAGCATAACACAACAGTACTGTAAATTGGACTGCAATTGACTGCATGTTGCTTCTTTTTTTATTAACCCTCCTGTTATCCTCAAATTTACTTAACACCATTTATCCTCTGGGCTCTTTTTATGTTTCTCCATTTGTCCTCATTAAATTAGGAAAAGTCATGAAATATTGAGAAAAAAAAATGATGTCAACCATTTATTTAGATACGTTAAACATTGAATGGGGTAACATTGACCCCAAGGATAACAGGAGGGTTAAATGCCTAAACCCCTATTTGGGACATACATCGCTGAGCGCCTATCTTCATTAGTTGATGACGTCTATGGAAGATTTGTGCCGAATGAGGAAAGGGGGCTTTTTGCAATGATATGGGACGATGTGGCATCCTCATAGGGTGGTTTACAGCCCATCCCAGGAGGGTGTTACTTTTCCCTTGCTCAACACCTCAGAGGATGTATTTTCCTCATGGAGGTGGAAAGTTTATCATTTTTTTCCCAGGTGTATTGTATTAAGGTGTGATGTGGATGAGTACTTGAGGCCAAATACAGAAGACAGACTTGACTAGCACTGTTGTATTTCTATGTCTGTAGCTGTCCTATTTAAGTTTACATATAGTGAAGTATATATAGTAAATCATTTAGTATTATTTTGTGAACTTATGAATTACTCTATGGCAACAACAATAGCAACAAAAAGCACATTAAAAACATTTCTGATTCATTTCTATGACATACTGTATACTGTAAGGTAGCACAATCCATGCAATGAAGAAGTGACTTTTTTGGTGTAATGGAATCTTTGTTTATGCTTAAAAAAATAGATGTACAAATAAATAATACTTAAACACAATATTGATACATATTCTACCGGTTGTTAGTGTTGTTTTAGATCATTTTCTAATAACTGACAAAGTGTTAGGCCTACTGTTGGGAGACGAATATTGTCAGTGTTCAGGTACAAGAGTTCATTCAGAGACGTGTACAGTATGATGTTTTTTTTTGTTTTTTTGCATTAGTGCATTTTGGATGTTGGATTAAGTTTTAAAGAGGTTGATTAGACAAATAGATGCTAGGTTGTTAACACATAATCATGACAGATTGATCTACTAATTCAGACATGTTGATCAGATCAATAAACTCGGTATAGTAGGTTCTGAAGAATTAAAGCAATCCAAAGAAGAGTTCAAGTATTCAGAGTTCAGGCAAAACTCCACTCCACTAACGCTTTCTACACAGTCTAATAACCATGTACTCACCAGCAAAATCATGTTAAAGGGCTGGCAAACCACACAGCTGAATTGATATCACAGGATGTGGCACATACTTGGACCTGATCCCTACAGATGGCTGTGGCAATTTTGGAAGCATCAGTAGCAGCAATATCATTAACTGCACAGGCTTTCATGTGGCACAAAATACTGTAATCCTCAAATGTTTCTGCTATAAATGTCAACATCCTGTAACAGGACACATTTGTAATGAATTTCCTTTTTTCAGAGATGCTGTTTAAGATGTTTTACAGCTTTGAGCCCTCATTTTGGCAGACTGTGTGTCGGAATCCATCGACAAGCTGCAAGATGGATCAGTAGTTCAGCTAGAGAAAGCTGTTTTCCACTTTTATATTTTCGCCAGGATTTTACGCTCATTTTGGAAACTCAGAGAGAGGGGTTCCTTTCTACAAAATATCTGTCCTGTGAAAAACACCTTGCACTTGGTTAACCACATAACAATCTAATATTTCCTTAGTCAAAGAGTGCTTGTCCTACCTTATATTTAAAGAGCCAAGGAGCCTCCAAGTTTTCAGAATTCATGAGCTCTCCCTCTGTGTCCTCTACTATATTATCAGTTTAGACAGAGTGCAACACAGTCTACAAGCCAAGCTCTGCAGTACAAACTCCGGCTGCCCTGCCTCACACCATGCCTGACAGACACTGATGCCCTTCTGTTGTGCCAAACAACTGTAATTTGTGATTGAGCATCTATCGACAGAGCCACCAGTCTCTCATCATGAGATTACATCAGTGGCGTCATCATTGCTGCCCAGCAGCATCTCATCAGAGTCGAAACTTGCACACCATCCCATCTCTATTTCCTCTTTATATGTATGTAAAGTAAAGCTATACACAAGCTTTTAATGTCGCATCCAATCAACTTGGTGACTCTGCAGCTCCACCTGTGGATCTGTCTTCTACTTGCACTCTTTGGAATTTGATCTAAAAAAACCTAATCAATTACCTCAATGCAACAAAAATGTACAGTTGATGTGCTAGTTTTTAATTTCAACTTTGATCCTCATAGTGGTACTGTATGAGCCATAAAATCCAGAGATTGTAACTCACAAAATTTCCAGACAAAATGATGAGCCAAAGGAAGAATTGACCTGAAAGATAATACATTTTGATTTTGATTTTGATTAGGAATTTAAAAGCACATTAATTCAAAAGAGTATCATGATACAAAAATCCCAGAGGATAGCACTTAAAAGCATTGCTAAAAAAAAACCCACATATTTCCAAAGTGGTCACTTTAGTTTGGTAGAGGGGTTCCACTCAAAACACTTCTCTGTCCAGATATGTGTTGCTCAGAATCAGATAGAGATTAACTCTTAAATTTTATTTTTAGATTCTTAAATGTTCAGTGACTTTTAAGGCCAGGTTGCGACCTTACATTTGGAAACCAAAGCCCCTGGGCTCTAAAAGTGCTACCAGAGCAAAGAAGCTCAGTCAGTCTAAAACCTTTAGCTAAATGGAAAAATCTGTTTGGAGGTAAACAGCATATGGATAATGATAACAAATCTCTTCCAAAATGATCGGCAAGGACCAATGGGGTTGGGCCCATGCGTCTCTGAGAACATCCCCTGAGAGGGATTCTTTTATATCAATAGGATTTAATATTTCCTCCAAAGATACTTGTAGAAATAGAGTTTGGTTTGTTTGGATGTCTGTGTGAGCTAGCTGCCCGAGGACACATTTGTACAGCCTGCAGCCATGTCAGAACAGTATCACCCCACTATACATTTTCTGAATTTTAGATAAACCTTAATCATGTCACAATATTATTGACACAAGGTCACTTCTGCACGAATTTATTATATTAATCGGACATCTGTCCACACAGGGATTTGGCATATATATAAAATGATATAGCACAAAGTAATTGGACATCATTTAATCACTCCTCCACTGTAAAACAGAGTCACACTGACACTTAAAGCCTCCTGGTGGTGCCTGTTTCAATTCAGAAAGTAACTTTCACATCCTGCCCAGATTAAGTCCCATTTTGGCTCACAAAAAAAAAATAGATTGAATAAATTAGTTTTATCAGTGATGCAATATCACACTCCTTTCATTCCTGTAGAGAGACAGCACACTTCTTTTTTGTAAGCGAGAAGAGCTCTGCAGGTGAGCTACACCTGCTCAAAGCTCCACAGGTGGATCACCTGTGGAAACATATTAACATTTTTGTTTCTCACTCCTGAAAAAAAATGGTTGCATTTTTTTAACAACAGCTCTTAAATGTCATCATTACTTTTCTGTGAGTATATAGCACAGATTCATCTGGACAGTCTGGATGAAAAAGGCATCCTTAAATATTTATCTACATAAATAAATATGTGTCCCAAGTGGTTAGGGCTCTTTACCGTTCTTAGAAGCGGCTCTATCTGAGCACCTTGGTCCGTGGTGTCCATGTTCCCCTCAGCTGTATCGCCGTATTAGAGAGCTGGAGCAGAGACCTCCGCTGAGTATAATCCGGGCAGGTGTAGCAGCAACTGAGAGACCACACAGCGGTCACATGTTTATATCATCGTCGGTCAGCAGCTCGGTGGTGAGTTGCGCCTCTCCTGCTGTCCTCTGCGTTCATAGAAACATGCGCATCTCTGCCAGCGGACGCGTCACTCTTAAATGTTTAGCCTTTGTTTCAGACGCAGAGGTGAGGAGTGAAACGTTGTGTGAGGTGTGCAAGTTATATAATAATGTCCTCAGTGGGCATAGACGTACTCGTGAGGACTGTTTTAGCAGAAAATGCTGCACTCCAACTCGCTGCTCTGCAATCTGTGTTTAGTGCTTTCCACCACATTTGCCGTACAATATAAAAAAAAAAAACTGGTATGATGATGTATTGACTTAAAAACATGTGTCCGAAAATTGCAGATGTTTTAATTATTTTTAGAAAACTATCTGGGGATGTCTGTCCCATAACAATGTGTCTTGCATGATACTGTTGGATTCTGAGACAGCTGCTGTTTGAGGCGTCCTGTGACCTTTGAATGAACTTTAGATCAAAAGTCTTAGCAGATGTAATACTGCTTGATCATACTGTACCCCACTGCCGATGAAAACGCAGAGCAAAGGCAGAAAGTAATCAGATGAGAAGAGATTCATTAAAAGTACTTTGGTATGAGACGGTGGAGCAACAAGAGAACATGATGTATAACAACAGGAGCATAGAGGAGTACTAAACATTGCTCTGTCTCCCTTCTCGGTGGTGCTGGTCCCCTCCAACTTGAGGCCACTGAAACTATCACATTTAACCTCATTCACATGCGGGGACTATATTGTGTGCGCCCTGCTGAAATGCCCATGAGCAAGACAATAAAGACACACAGCAGCGACATCCAAAGGTGCTGCTCTACCTCTGAGAATTAGGTTTAAATGAGAGGTCAACCATAAGTTGTTAACCTTATAGAGGGTCCAACTTGGACTGCAGGGCTGTTCAAGCCTCTCGTGCCCAATAAATAACGTTTATAAAGGAGAAGTGTACTTTTACACATGAATTGTGAACTTGTGTTTGTTGTCAGGGGGAGTGTTTACTTCCCTGTGTGATGTGTTCATCCGAGCTTGTGGGCTGCAGCTGAACCCATTTTTGGCACTGCAGTTTTGAGTCTTTTTAACAGCAGGGATTCCTTTAGCTGATATAATAATAGTAAAGCATCGCCATCTGGTGTAGATCACAACTCACGTGTCGTTGAATCCAGAGGCAAACCGCAGTACAGCCTTTAATTGAGTCATAAATAGAAGTTTGTTTATTTCAAAAAATAAAAATAAAAATACATTGTTAATGTATCATAGCTGTCCATGGACTGGACTGACTTCCTGACACAGCCTCATATTAACAAAGTTGTTTTATTACAGATCCTGCATTCAGTTATCGCCATCTACTGTCTGTCCCTGGGAAGGCCTGTCACTGCGTGTCAGAGTGAGCATTTACACACACGCGCGCACGATTTAAGACAAGCTAAATGCCACACGTCTTATTGACAGCTGTGAGCATCTCAATTAGCAATTAAGTGCACATTGGGTTTATTATGCATCAGTATTAATTATATTGCTTAACGTCACAAATTTGATATCAGTGTTTAATTATTTTTTCTCCTTCAAATCACGCTATTAAAAATCTAATGAGAAGGGCAGAAATATGAGTTGAATCATTCAATCGGCAAATACGCAAGCAATCAACTTGCAGTAAATTATAGCAAGAACAAAAACAAAAAAGCTAATATTTTATAAAAGCATGTATTTATGTTTGATATGAGGTGTATCTTTACTCTCGTCTTGTTCTGGTCCTTTGCATATTTTCACACAGGCAAGACTTTCTTTTGATGTGTCACTTCCTTTGGCTGCCGAACAGAAAACTGGTCAACTTCACAGGTTTGTGTTTTTTTTACTGGAACTATGAAGTTTTCACCTTTTTTTTAGAGTGGCAAACACAGTCATTCCAAACCAAATGTTGTTGCGTTAATTCTTATTGTTGAGTCAGATAAATAATAATCGTTAATAACTTAAAATTAAACAAGATAAGATATATATTTTTTTAAAACACACGTTGACATATAACAGTGTGTCGCTCCATTGAAATTATTAAGGTATTTTATTGTGTGCTCTCTTTAATTGAGCTTTTTATTTGGTGTTTTTGTCACGCGGAAGTCTCATCAAACGAATCTTTGAATTATTTTATTTATTTATTTTCATATTCTGGACCAATCAGTCCAATCAGTCTTACAAGGTTGTCTCTCATAAACATCATTTAATTAGGATCATTCATAAATGATCATTGTGAGATTCAAATATTTTTTCATAGTGTCCTGATACAACCGCTTTGAATTACTGGAAAGAAGCGTTCATGAAAAATAGTCAAGTAAATGGTGTGTCTGTTTAAAGACAGTTTAAATGCTTATTATTTTAATAGGAGCATGATATTAATTTTAAAAAATGAATTAATTGTTCTGATGATAACATCATTTATTAGGTTTCAATCACATTACAGCAGATACAGAGATTTTCACAACAGCATAGCATACAGGCTATGGAAAATAACCATCTTAAAGGAAACAAGAAAACGAAAAAAAGACTCCAAGTCTACATTACCAACATTTATAACTTCTTTAACCACAGGTATCATGAATGTAGCAGTGATCGTCATAAACTTTTGGTAGCCTACAGCTTTGATAAAGTACAAAATACATATTTTTTTCGCTGACAGGGATTAATATGCCAGCATATGCTACACAAGAACATTTCATGTACAGGAATCTCGATATCTTTCTTACTAACAGTTTAGGCTAACAGAAGAGGTTTTTGAAACACTTGCCTACTTATGAATCTGATTTGATCTATTCTGTTTACATCCAATCACTATCACCAAATGTTCAATATTATGTACAATATATTCACAATTACAGTGTTTTCTTGAAACAAGGCGCCCAAGCCATTAACTGTGGAGGTGACAGAGTCCTTTTCATCTTTTTATTTTTATTTTCATTGATTAACCTGTAGATAGATAGATAGATAGATAGATAGATAGATAGATAGATAGATAG
>CALSBV010011748.1:11101533-11120519 GCA_943590825.1 Bovichtus diacanthus
GATAGATAGATAGATAGATAGATAGATAGATAGATAGATAGATAGATTCACTTTTCTTGTTGTTTTAACTGTGAGGATAGAAACTGTAATAACCAATGTCCTTTGTGCAGTTTTTCTCACACTCTCGCGGTGCCAGCAGCTCAGATTTTAACGGGGACACTGTCTCTGAAACCGGCGTGGCAGAAGGTGAGATTCGCCTCCTTTTGGCCTGTTCAAAGATACCAGAATCGCTCGAATCAATGGACTTAATGGAGGACGGCGTCTCTATCCAGCTCGACTCTGATGTCATGTCTTTGGGTTTGGTCTCCTCCGAGCCGCCGATCGGTGACCTCTCTGTCGGGATGGAGTCGCCCTCCTCAGTCAGGTAGTTGGTGCCCGCTCTGCCACCGATAGAGTTAGCGGGCCAGCAGGAAAAGACCGCGCTGGATTTGCTGTTTACGCCACAGTACTGCGGCGGCGTGCGTCCTCCCCAGCCTGACGGGTCTGCGTAATAGCCAAGAGGCCGGTTGGAGCAGCCTGCAGTCGGCAGGGGAAGAGCCTTCACTCCGGCCGCTGCGTAGGACAGCAAGGTGGCCGCGTTACCGGCGAAATCAGCGGCGTCGTATGCCGAGGCAGCAAAGTCCAGTCGGTTGTTGGCAGGGGTGACAAACCATCGCTGCGGGGGGGTGGCAACAGTGGGCTCGTCGGTTTGCTGCGGGGACAGCAAGCTGTTGCCGAGTGGGACGCTGCGCTCCGTGCCAGGACAAGTCCCCACGCCAGGGTGAAAGCGAGATTTGGCATAAGTGCTGGCAAATTGGTCCTGCAGGAAAGAGCTAGGCATGGCATATCTCGCACCCGGCACGATCTGTGAACGCGGAGAGTCACCCGGTGATGGAGTTAGGCGGTCGATGTCGCAGCCTGTGTAGACACTGAAAAGATGGAGAGAAAAACAGAGAAACAATTCAGTGACTCAACTGTGCGCTATAGCTGGTTCTCTAGAAGTTAAAGAAATATAGGGCAATATTCAACTCATCTCTGTATTTAGTAGATTCGCATATCTCATATATATGGGGGGGGGGTTCTGCCTTTCAAGAGAGAATTGCATGATTTTAAAACATGTATCGCACCAAACCGAATCTTTACGCAAGTGGAGTGTTTCCAAAGAGGCCCACTGCTTTAGAAAAAAAAAACATCGATACATGCAAATTTGCTTTGCCAAAAACTTATCGCTTAGTTCAGTTGTTTCACATATGAATTTCACGAGTAAATAGCGTGTTACAATCGTGAATCGATTACAATTACAATACATGAACGAATTGCAAATTCCTCGCTTCAGCTGGAGTCAATTCAAAAGCACAACAATATTTGTTTCGTTTTTTGTTTTGTTTTTAATGTTATGAGCCTATTTTAGATATCAATTCACAAAATATATATCAGAAATATAGAAGCACACTTAATCTGTTTTAATAAAACGTAATCTGGTTGTTGATTAAGAGTTTTATGGAAGCAAATTACACCAACATCAAATAAAACAAATAGGCTACACTTTACACAAATACAATTATTTTATAATAATAAAAGAAAATCTTACGTGTCATAGTTGTCCCGAAATCCTTTAGCAAACGGATTGTGGTCGATTTTCAATTGCGTAATCTGTGGAAAAATAAAACATTGATTAGACGGGGAAATGCTGAGTCAATCTCAAAAATAATATTTCTTATTCATTTTCATGATTCCTATTTAAATCTGCACTCTTCTAATTTGTTCCAAAAATAAATAAGTAAAATAACTATTAGCCTATTTGAAAATGTAGCAAAATGTTTTCTCGTTTGTCAGCAATATCTAATTTGTTAAAATACATAAGAAACTTGTTTTGTGTGAAATATGAAGTGGTCGTACATCGGTGTTCTGGTAAGCTGTGACGGCGATGAATTGCGTTTCTGTGAAGGTGAAAGTCTGGACTCTTCCTGGTTGGCTAGTGTCCTCTGTCCCATCCTCGTTTACTTCCACCACATGGAGCCTGGGCTGGTACTTGTGGAGAGACTGGAGAACCACCATCTGGAGATCCAATTAAAGACGCACGTCAGAAACTCAGCTTCAAACTTTGGATAGATGATTAAAACAAAATGCTGAAGTGATTTAGCTTGATTTTATCTTTATTTTAGGATTATCGCAATAACGCTGCACCATTCATGTTGCGCTGTAGATTATACCAGTAAGGAACCTTTTCAGATGAAAATCATAATGTGATATCCATTAAACAAGAAAGGGAAGATCATGGTATTACATAAATAATCCCCCCCCCCCAAATTCTAATCAGAGCAATGATGTGACATTACCTGTCCCGTGTTGTTTGAGGCACCCTTGTTGTTTGTAAGCTTTAGTTTTCCAAATGATATTTCTTGACGCATCCAGTGCGCTCCGGTATTTGGTGAGTCCGGATGCATATAAACTCTATTTCCTAGAAAGAAAAAAAAAAGAAAAAAAAAAAAAAAAGAAGAATACGCAGAAATACAGAAAATTAAAACACAAAACATATTTTATCATCAAAAAAATATATTATTTGCCAGGATTTGCCTGCATGTCTAACCACATGTAGCAAAACTAAACAACATAGTTTTGATATAGATTAACAAATGTTGATTGTAAAATCAATGTAGGAATGAATTCATTATAGTACCTATTACATTTGTGTCTGCTTTTCCACATGGCACCCACTTGCCTCCTTGAAATCGCCAGTGATTTGGATCAGCAAGTATTACATCCACAAATATATTGTAGTGAGCAGTTGGGTCAAGGCCAGAAATGTTGAAGCTTAAAAATGGGAACATTCGTCTGTGGAAGAAAACAAAAAAAGAAACACAGATTTAGACAACGCCTCTCATAATTTCCGTTTTTCCGTTATCTTTTTTTAAATTCAGGGAAATAGCGATTCGATGTTATTACACATTGATTTTTTTTTTCTTTGGAAATTAAAGCTTCATACTGATGTAGCCAAAACATTCGCACACTTACCGTCCTTGCTTTGTGATGATCATCTCTGTTTGGTGTCTGTGAAACTTCAGCCACAGGGCCCTGTTGCACAGATACACCTGCGCTTTCCCCGGAACCAGTCCTGCTTGCGCCGTGGAAAACTGGTAAAAAGCCCCTCCTTGGTAAGTGTGTCCATACTGTTGCGCGTAGGGGTAGCCCGCTGCCGGGTAGCCTTGAGGAGAGGTGTTGGTCAGAAGGCTGTTGTAAGCTCCATTAGTTATGACCGGGTGATGGGCCATATAACGGCTGGGACTTCCAATAGAAAAAGCTGGGTGCGCTGGTCCATGCTGAGTCGGGTAAGGGAACATGGCACTGGGAGCTGCTGAGACTGACTGTGGATGGTTAGATGGAGAAAAGATGCACCTTTCTCCTGCAGATCCATCGAAATTATGACGGATGTCAGAGACTCCGTGAAGACCAGGAGAGAGTTTTCCCCTCTGGACGTCCCCTGATGCGTCCTTGGAGTCGGGAAAATTGTCTGCCTCTGACTGATTCGTCATCTCCCCAGAGTTTTTTTTAAGAGGTGAACTTCTCTCCAGGTTGTCACTTGCAGATATAATAGGATGGTCCTGCAACGAAAGCTCTGATCCATCGGCGCTAGAAAAGCCACTGCCCACATTCATAAATTTCTTGGAGAGATCACTCGCTGGCGAGATGCAATTCTCGCCCTGCATAGCTCGATTAGGAAGCCACTATTAGCTCAACCTATATCACAAGCTTTTGCACGCGCCTTCCCTAATCTAAAATTATGAAAACGCCTTGCTATGACTTGTGGTACTGAAGGCAACAAATTAGCCAATTGACACCATCCTGCAATAAGAAAGGATTTTCTTTCCATCAGTCTCCCTGCTTTGCTAATGAAACACGCATTGTCATTGGTTAACTCAAGGCTGTAATTTAATTAGACAGCTCTTAATTAGGACAATCTGAGGAGCGCTGTGAGCAAAGTGATGTGTTTGTAGTGTGACATGGGCCTTTATTTGATTAAAATATGTGGACTCCGACTGATTCTGATGTATATGAACAAGAACAATAAGGATAAAAGTACTACGGTTATAAAGAATGTTTCCTGCTGTCAGCTGTAACGTTAGCTGCGTTATTTACCTATTTATCCGCGTTATTTACCTATTTATGCGCCATGAGTGCCAAAGTATGTCTGCCGGAGAAACCAAGATATATTATTAACACACCAAAAATGACAGTCCATGACAGGCAGTGCATCTGATGCCTTAAAATGTTTGTGGTATAGCGTGAAATCATGGCGTCCCACTGAAGATGTGTTTATGAGTCCCAGTGCTGATAAATATTTCATGCCTTAAAGTTATGAACCAGTGGGCTGATAACAGGGCTGCTGTGGCAAATACATCTCACAGAAAGTAAAGGAAAAATCCTATGTTGAATTATTTTAGATATCATTTAAGAAAATCCTTTTTTTTTTTTTGGTCTTTTGGAGAAGTTATTGTAAGAGTTGGAGGCTCAATAATTCATATTAAGTCCGATTAGTTACACATAATTCAGATCTGCCTAAGAAAGCAATTCCCACTAAATGATGTTCAAATAAATATCATATTAGATGTCAGCAGGAATTAATTATCTGAGATAACAGGGCATTTGTTTGGTCAAATGTATGTTTAGTTACATAAAAATGAAATAAAATGGAGCATGTAAAACTTTAAAACTTACATTTTTTTTTAAATAAGACCTTTCCAAAACTACCTGTAGTCCTCACTGCAGTGTGATGAAGTAAATATCCGGAGATGAAATTAAATATTACAATGGCCACAAGTTTACTAACAAGGTTATTAAAACAAACTGCCTTTCAAGGTGGAGTGCTTTGATATACAGTGCACTCTATGGTTGTAATGCCTTTTTAAATTGGATGTATACACTTCTGGTTCATTGAACACCTGAACAGTAATGTAAGTCAGGCAGGTGTTGATTCAACACTATGGTCGTTTTTCATGGAGATGTGTTCAATTTGCATTCTGTTAAAATGTTCTTGCTGAGTGTGTAAACAAACATTAGAAACACCTTTCACTATAAAGAAGTGAAGTACAACGTCACCGCTGTCAGACACTGATCATTTCGACTTTACTGAATAACTTTTGGTTTAGTTCCAGTGCCGTGTTATTAACCCGCACAGCATTATCTGAACCAGACAAGGTTAAGAGAAGACCAATCAAGGCCTGTTTCACTGGTACATCCACAACTTCGTATCTCCAAGGAACTGCCATGAATCTCTGAAGCTAACAAGAGGGGTCATTACAGTAGGGCTATAGGGTCCAGCAATCTATTCCTGTGAAACATGCAAGCACAGGCTTGCCTGTGCCCACGTAAATGGGCCACTCTCTTCTCTCCTCATTACAGGATTATGGTTCACTTCCATCACTGATCTTTAATAAGCAAAATGGGCTGTTTTTTCCCCCCCTGAACAAACCAATTGTTGAATCACCCGTGCAGCAACTCAGTTTGTTTCCCCAGGTGCTCTGGTGCCTATTTATCAGACTGAGTCTTTTCTTTCTATTGGCTCAGGCAGTTAGTGGACATAACAAAAGAGGAGGGGGGCTGATTTGTTATGCCCGTGGCCAGCCTTGTCCCTCGGGGAGATAGCATAGTGCAGATTAGGATCTCTGCCTGCTGCCTTGTACAAACCCCTCTATTGACCAGCTGAGCTTAATGCACTAGGTCCATATGAACAGTATTTATGCTATTTCTACTCTAAAATAATATTTTTTATTTTAATTAGTGCATGTATACATCTTCAATTGATTTATGTAAAAAAAAAAATTTAAAAAAAAATCCTAATCTCAATTGCAACAAACCTGTACAAAAACATCTACTTTAAAATATCCCTCAATAATCTGTGAAAATACAAAAAAATATATATATGATTAGAAAAACACATTTTTCATAAAACCATGTCTAGTTAACAGTGTTCAGTTGAGCAGTCTTTTCAAGCTGCTGTATCACCATTTTTTTTTTTTTATTGTTGTGCCAAAGGAATCTGCTTGCCACCTGGGTCTAATCTAATCAATGTGAATGACAAGGAGAGAAAAAGCCTGAAAGTGAGCACCGGCTTAGGGACTTTACCTAATGCCCAGCACTGTCACTTCAATGATATGATCACAGCACACAAAATGACAACAAAATTATAGCCAGCAAGGATATGGGGACATAGTGTGCCACTCCAGTCAGGTGAAATTGCTTTTTCCGACTATGAAATGGCTTGTCTCTTGTCGGATGGGTAAACATTTCCTTGTCAGGCCAGTAATAAGGAATGAGGCACACTGGGCTGAACTAAGAGGATAGAGCCAAGGTTATTTGGGATTCATGACAGGTAGTGGCTTATATTACAGCGGCACTAAAAATTTCATGGGAATGCATTTAAGATGGCCTTTAAGTTATTTATATGTTGTTTTCCAGACGTCACATTGCAATTTCCATCAATAAATCAAAGTGAAGTATTTCTTCCTTTCTTCAAGGCTCTTTGATTTAAAAAAAAAAAAAAAGAAGAAGAAGAAGAAAAAGAAAAAAAGGACAAAACCTGTATTTACCTTAGTCCTTTAATTAACTAGCATGACTAATCTGATCAAGTGCAGGGGTGCTTTGTGCTTTGCTAACATAACTATTACCCCCTATGGTTTCCTGCCATCAGTGATCTGCTCTGTCAGAGGGAATCAGGGTGCTCTCTGACAGGAAAGGCAGCTGGAGGCGTGCTAAGGGGCGGAGTGGACAGTTGTGGCTTTTAAACCCTTATTATCTGTCCTCCCTGGACACACCAAGACACGCGTCTACGCAGAAGTGCACTCCTACACCTGCTCATTATTGATGTCCAGACCCAACCGTGATTCTTTACCACAAAGATCACAGCAAATTAACCTCAGGACAGGTGATCGTGATGTTCAGTGGAAATACAAGTGACATGGCTCCTGTGCTAATACCTGAGCCTGCACTCTCGAGATTATTCACCCAAAAAAAAAATATTTATACATGTTGTGATTTATGTGGAGCAGAGAGCAATACAAATAAACAGAGATTTTATCATATTAAAAAGCCAACAATGTATCTCTCTATTGCTTCAGTACTTAACCATTAAATATACATTGTAATTCATTTCCTATAAAGGGAAGAAAGTCAAACTGTTTTCCCATGCAATTTAGGTTTGATTACATTTTGCAGGAATATAAATGGCAGAATAAAGATTTTTTTTCAAACTGTATTATTTGAAGTAATATAATTCCGTTTATTCATGTTTTTTTTTTTTTTATGACCTCATCACATAATACTGAAATTCAATTCATTACATAGTTTTTAAAATATTCAATATGGAGTTTGTTGCAATGTCATAACAACAGTGTTTTTTGTGAAAGATCATCAATACACCGTTTAATATGCCTGTACCATTTGTGTTTATCTCTTGAATAAACAGAGGGTAAAGCAGATGTTGTTGTTAGTTATTTTTATGTCCTGTCTTTCTATTCCTGTCAGTTGTTTTTACATTAATGACAGTGTGGCAATTATCACACTCCTATGGAAATAATATTCTACTATCTATGGGAGAATGCACCACGAGCTCTGCACACGGCTCAATTTAGACCTCCCCTTTCAAAAAAATGGAATACAGATGACGGTACGTAAGACTTAATGCATAATTATAAATGTGTGAATTTTGTTTCATACCAATTTTGTAGCAAAGTAAAACTTGTGAAATATTCTAATCATCTGGGTACTACACACCCTTAGAGAGTAATGCTTACAAATGCCTCATGCTCTCTGATGTGTATTATATGGCTTAACAAATGGTGAGGATATAATGTCAGGAATCACAAAGTTAGTGGAAAGGCTAATGTCCCTACGAAAACTTCTTTTATCACCTGCTACTGACCCGTTATCAACTGTTTGGTTTGTTGCTAGTCTCTTTAAACTTTAAAGAGCCTGTGTGGTCCGGGGAGTGCAGTTGGGGTTTGTGACCATTTTGTTATTTCTGCTGCCATGCACTGTCAGACGTCTGCAAGTGAAGAATATAGCCCCTGTCCCCATCAAGCCCATGGCATGAAAAATTCAGACTAACTCTACTTTTTAAGCAATTTCTGATGAAAAGCACACAGAAATGAAACTGACTTATGCCAAATGAATATCATTGAGTCGCTGTGATTGTGAGGCTGATGTTTGTAACTTTGAAATTATTTATAAAACATCAGTTCCATTTTAAGAGTATAGCCATGCAATGAAGTGTGCACTTACTCCTTTGAGAATCCTCTGAGGTTTCCCCAAGCACTATCAGCCAAAAGCTGAAAAATATAGTATGATAGAAACAGAAGGCTCCAATCCAGTAACTGAAGCTTTAATGCAGCCTGCATTGCTTAGACAGGAGGAAAATAAGCACTAATGACCCAGTCACATCTGTGTCTGCCAGCGTATTCTTTAATCGATAGGTTGACATGATGATGAATAATCTAAAAACAACAACGCAGAAACCTGTTATCTGATTAACCAACAAAATGTGGACGCAAATATCTTTAATTATATCCATCTGTTGATTTACCTGCAACAGAAACACTTTTCAAATTAAACATAAATGCTGCACGGATCCCTCAACAGGAAAAAAAAAACAAAACACAGAATTCTCCGTTTTGAAGAGAAAATATTTTGGGGGACAATAGGAGCAAACAGGCGACTGTCGTGTTACAAGAATAATCTTCATTAAAATCACAGGCAACAACACCAGGCCAACACACAGCTCATTGGGAATGCAGTGTGAAAAGAGAGGCCCACAGATTATCACTCTACGTAACTCATGTTTAATTTATCCAGGAGCAATATTGTCAAGAGCCCTACCATTCCAAAGAACTACAGGCGGATAAAAGCTGGAATAAGACTCAAGGAAGCCCAAAAATAACACAGGCTTAGAGTAAAATGTAGCAAAATGGAGAGAACACAGCTGAGAGTGGAGGCATTAGAGACATCTTCGATATGTTTAGCGCAGCTTCACAGCAGTGTAATATAGCTGCTTTCGGATTGTTAATATTTCAAAAGATGACTTCGAAATGGATCTGACGATAAAGTGTTCACACAACAACCAGACATGATACAGGGCACTGAACCTTTGCTCTGATTTGAAACTGTTCTACTAAAAACTGCACCTTCACAAGAGACTGTGCATCGTACAATCCTTAAATCTAGGCAAAACGAGCGGAAAAAAAGCAACATCGTCTTACATTCGACTCTAAGAAGTACCATAAACCAATTTCCGTGTGCTCTATGGTGTGTTTTTTCCCTCCTTCTCCTCCTCCTCCTCCTCCTCCTCCTCCTCCTCCTCCTCCCCATGGCTGAGTGAAATGGAATTGCCTCTCACATTCAAAGACAGCTCTCGGAAGGTGATAATAGAGCTACTCCCTGCTGTCTGCAGGCAGGAAATAGGAAAGTGGCATATGGGGCCAGGAACCAAATAGAGAGGAAATGTGACCAGGCAAGGGAAGGAACTAAAGCAAAGGTTAATGATCAGTTCTGAATTCTACAGGGAAGAGAACCATGTTCCGAGTTGAGAGGAAAAATAAATGTGACATGATGTATGTCTCTACCGCTCACATCTAGGCTGTCACAAACAAACACGTGGAAACCAGTTCATGTTTCTTGACAAACTTTACCAACGGTATTCAATGCTCCGTGATCCATTTGCTCTCCTTTTTTAAGCAATACCAATGTGTAATCCATACTGCTGCACAGGTGCGACATGAAATCTCATGTTTGAGAAACGGCATAGAGAAAAGAATATATCACACAGTGCCATCATTTCACACTGATGAGACATATGAGAATTACAGACATTACCGTACAATCAAGAGAGAATCCATCTCCACAGCCTCTCCAGTATGCTCCAACAAGTGTGAACTACTGGCTGGTGTCCTAGTGGTGCCCTTATAGCAGCCCGGCACGCTCTCCGGCCTGCAGCACATCTCCAAGAGCCTTTACGAAGTGATCCACTCTTTAAGTGACCAGGAAACCAGGCGCTACACTGGGACTGAATTAGAAACTGATTTGTGGATGAGTAAAGAAGAAAACGGGGCGGAAAAAGTGAGAAGATAAATCATAGAACGACTAAAAAGCGTTTGCCGCAAATGCGAGTGAAAGCATGAAATTTAGTGCTGTAAGTGTGTTATCATTAGGGGTGATATGGGCAACATTAGCAGGGAGTTGCTTTCAAATTTTCACCCTGTTACCACACCTTGGTTGAAGGGCTGTGCCCTTTCAACACAAAGCTGGATTACCAACCTTTAACTATCAGTTACGTCTGCAGTAAAGAAGGAATCCAATTTGAAGCAATTTGCACTCAGTTTGAGCTTCTGCTAACATTCATTGTAAGTTGTATTATTAGTTATCTGAAGGAGTGGGTGACACCAAGATAAGATGAAAATGAAAAGCGACTCAAGCTGTGGACTCAAGAATCAATGTCATGTGCCTGTGGAAGCATTGATGTTACAATTACATGTAACATGTAAAATAATAAAGACACGTCAATCTTGACATGTACAAAACACAGTCTATGTCAAATATCTTGCTGCAGACTGTTGTAGCAACAGCTGGACATTAAAGACAAAGCAACATCACACAGGCCGGCTTTTTCCAGATCTGACAGCTAGATCATTTGAAGCTGACAAGATAACACTTAAATGCAAAGGTGACATGACAGTGTCTTCGGAGCCAGATGGATCGATACGCAGCTTGGCTCGTCAGGATCTTGGAGCAGTGGTTCTGCAGCCATGTTTTTCCTTTTTTTTTCTTCACGCTGCCGTTCTGAAAATAGGCTATCACTGTCTGGCAATGTCTGGTACGTTATCAATGAGCAGATTTCCTTTCTTATGTTTTGCACTGAAATATTGATACATTCAGTTTAACAAAACAGCCCAGGAGTCCAGAGGACACTCTGAACCTTTTACTCATTTTGAAATTTGAGAAAAGCCAAAATAGCGCTAAAGTTTCACTTAAGCTACAGTTTAAGCTCCAGAAATGTTCTGCAAGGTGTAATGGGAGTAGCAACTGGCCATAAAAGAACATAGACATCCATGCAGGTGACAGAAAAGCTCTGAGCACAAAGATTTGATCAAAATTCCAAACTAATTGGTGGCCATAATTATGAGACTAAAATGATCAATGATCCGTCAACTCGTTGTCGCAGTCAAAAGGCGCTCGAAGAAGCCTACTTTTCCAAAACGTCCCCCAAGTGAGACAGCCAAGAAGTCCCTTAGATCAGTTAGAAAAACTCGGCAAGTTGCCTTGGTGACCATCCAGGCTGCACCGACTGGCACTATCTCTATTTTTTTCCCCCTCTCCCATCTACATCTATACACTTAAATAAAAAATAAAAATCTATCTTTCAAATATTCAACAGTCCCTTTTCCCTGGGAGAGGTAAGGAGTATTGTTGAATTATGCAGCCAGACAGGGATCTCCCAGAGCTGGTCTCTACAGGCATCACTGAGTAGGTCTGATCCCACTTGAGTAGCATCTATCATGGTGACATCATCATTCACACAAGGAGATATGATAAGACAGTAGTACACTACTCTACTACTTGAGCCAACTCTAAAGCAGGCAGTGGTGTTACTCATTTAAACCAATCTACTGGCCATCTGTTGATGCTAAAATCATGGTCTGACTGCCATTTCTAAATCAAACACCATCAGTATGCCTTTATTGCCTTCTACCATGTTTTTGAGAAGAAGAAAAAAAAATTGGTAGCTGTGAGACACTCGCATATTCTCTTTTACCTTGTGTGATTCGGGTGTGTGTAAACGTAAAAAACCACAGGGACAAGCTGCTTAGGAAGAAGAAAACAACATCTACATGCAGCAGCAGCAGCAGCAGCAGGTTTCAGATTAGGGCACTGGGAGCACTTTGCAGGTTGTTGTCACAGGTATGACGAGGGAGAATTGCGCTTGCTATCCCCAGGTTACAGAAGGTGTGAACAAAATATGCAGCCAATTTGTTTTGTGCAGAATTAGAGAGGGAAAAACGTTGCAGCAGCATGCTTTGGTATATCTATACCTGTCTCCCTTTTGCTTCCCTGTTTACAATGAGTACCTCAGGCTTTTTTTTACTCCTGTTTTATCAGTGCTTTAACTATCTTTGACTGATTATAACATGCTTTGAGGTATATCTGAACACGTATGTTCTGCTTCAAATTGTTATTTAAGTGGGCCGCGAGTGACATCAAACCAACAATTAAACAACACCAGGCACAGCTTTAAGAAGAAAGCCATTCAATTCACAAAGCTCAATCAAATCACAAGGACAAAGAGAGAGTGTGAGTGTTGGCACAGGAATGACTGATCTTGGGGGAATTGGCAAGACCAACAGAAAGCAAGTGTATTACATATGGCGTGCCATTTTCACAGCTTCCACAAAGAGAACACAAAAAGTGTTATATCTCACTATCTACGTCGAATAAACAACAACCCAGATATGCTGAATCTCTTTAATACTGAAACAAAGAGTTGAGGTAAGCGGAGCTGGTGTAGGACTTTTCAGTTCAAATCGGAGTTTAGAGTACAGCAAGATGATAAGCCGCGTACTCTGAGCTGAGCGAAGACGGTAGATGAAGCCGTCCTCCCACTAATTCTATGAGGTGTCAGTCAGGAAACTGGCTTGCCAGGATGACTTTCAGCTCTAATCAAGCCAGATGGTTTCTTAACACTGAATAAATGAATTGATTTGTATGTAGAATCTCTTACATGCGAGCATCTCCGCTCATGACACGAAGGTGGTCAGCTTGCGGATACGACAGCTATGATCAGCCAACCCTGAGGAGATACATTGTGAAACTCTTCAGATATGAATATGACTAGCATCTTCGCAGTGTTTGTATCTGTTATGTTGACAAAGTGTTAGGACGAGGCCTTTGTCGTCACAACTGTACACAGCTCACGCCTCAAGTGTTAACTTCTTTGTCGTAACCCACTACACTTTATTGCTATCATTAGATGGATTGCTGCACTTTCCCTATGGTGTGAACTGCTATCAATTATGCAGCTATCTTTCAATTATTGTATATTGTTAAAGTACCTGCTAATGAATTGTGAAACTACTGTGTTATGGTGTGATTTTACTGGGCAAAAGCAGCTACTGTACACCGCCTTTTTCAATTAGATCTGGGTGGCGGTTTTTCAGTCATTAAGCACATTTGGTGTAAGGATGTCCACCTTGCACTTAGCCAAAGGTGTTTCTGCAGTTGCCGTTAGCCAGCAGAATCTCAGTCACAATGCAAAGCCACTGCTGCATGTAAGAGGACTCCGAGGACAACACCGAGTACCCACTGTGATTTTCACTGGGGATTTTGATATTCACACCTGTACTAGGTGTTGTTTGGGAGTCTGATAAGCATGTGTGAAACCAGAGGGGTGACTACAATGGGGAACATTATTTGAGGGGACAGATCTTTTCAGATATATCTATCGAGGACAGCGCTGTTGTTTTGTATTTTCATTTTCAACAATAAGAAGGGACAAAGCCAATCAAGCACGGTGTATCTTAGATACCAGCCATGTGTCTAATTGAAGCTGCACATGGCCATATGGGCATGTGCGAAAAATAGAATGTCCAACAACTACATAAGGATTCGAGCAGCACGTGGAAAAATAAAATATTTTCAACATCATTGCCAGTCGGTGACTACACAGCTCATGAAGGGAGGATTTATCTCAGAGCCATTGCAACAATTCATGCAGATTGTTTACCAAGCAGTGTATAAGGCAAAATCCTTTTTCTGTGTATTAAGAAATCGCAGACCTTATCCTTACAGGATCAGAGGCTGAAAAACAAAGTGCATGAGAGTTGCTCCTCCTCTCTCTACATTGGTGATGTTCAGAGGCAGCCTGTTATTGGAGGTGTTAATTGGCAAATTCAGTACAAGTCAAGAGCATGTTCCCTGTCGTCCTCGCCAAGCAAGGCTAGGTCATTAAACCGAGAATGGATTCTTTCATGCTGCCTTAACCCTTAAATTGCAAGTTACCATTCCGCAAACATCTCCATGCTCCATGCCACCCCCATGTGTCAAGAGGGAAAAAAACAACCTCCACCGATTTAACAACGACAATAAGATAACAGGAGGATGCCATCTTGAGAGCCAGACTTTAAGTTGTACAGTTATTTCAAATTGGCAGCCAAGTGTCTTCAAAAAGTTCAGAAGTTTACAAACGTCCAACACTCGCTCCCTACACGGGTAAACATATAACAGTAGTCTTCGCTGAACAATGGTGATTTTCAGAACAATGGCATCGCTTGACTCCACTGATCAGTGCTTTTGTGCTCTGTGTGTTGAACGAGCCTCTCATCCGCCTGAAATGTGAGCCTCCTTTGGGGTTCTGGGTGCGATCTCACCACTGCCTCTGTCATCACTTGCTGTGACTGCCAAATCTCTGCTCCAGAAATCAGGGCTCTCAGACCAGCACTGAGACAAACACAATGGAGAGGGGAGGCTGTTCTGAGACTCTGCACAGGCGGCGATGGCTTCAACACATTTAATCGAACACAAAGTCAGCTCCACCACTGCTGCACAGAGAGCACAAGGAGCCCAACGCATGGCAAGACAACTGTGAGGTGATACTCTCCGCTCGCAACGCCATGAGAGTTGGCAGTCTCTCATGCCAACGGTGACCAGTGCACAGACAGTTGAATATGCTTCTCTCCAAAGTTGTTAATTATCGAAATGACATTGATGTGAAGAGGGCATTCTAGTCAGGTGACCTTAATCCACTTGCTATCTCTCTGTTTTGTTTTACGGAACCCCCCCACACTCGTGTTACATCTTCTTGGCAATGGCACGATCTGATAACCATTGTTTGAGTAATTGTTGAAAATAATGACTTTGTGGAATTTTGCCTTATCCGTCTATTGTCTACTGAAATGATGGTCCAATTACTGGCCAATAAAGATCAATTTGTTTTAAAGAGTTGAGATATTTCAAATATTATATATCAATTAGGTCTACTGTCAGGAACCAGACATACTGTTGAAGGTAATTATGAAGGAAAAACTACTGTATATATATTAATAAAAACTATGAATAGGTGTAAAGAGCAAAACATGAAAGAATAAGTATTATTAAAGGGCAAATCATGACCATGATTTTAACTATATTAAATTCCAGCAGATGTACACTTATAATTGAAGAGTTTGCTTAAAAAATAAGTATTTTCACTATTTTGCAAACACCACAATACAGACATGCTTTACAGCTGTGTCTACAAACCATGATGGATGTATGCAAATCTTCATCAGAAGCATCAGGAAACAATAGTAGTTGTTTATCAGTGTAAGTTAGTAATAACATGTTCCATTGTTTGTTTTTTTACCCTTTTGTGCACAAGTGGATTGTGGATTTCACATTTAATGTTATAGTGCTTTCTCAGAACACAGCTGAATAAAACGGACAAAGCAAGTGACACCCTAAGAGATGTGCTGCATCAATGCAAGTACCTTTGTTATATGTATGTTTCATGAAATAATAATGATGAATCGGATTTGTATTGTGTTTAATCAATGACAGCTGCAGTTCTGACATGAACTATGTCTTTTTATTTAAAAACAAAAATGTAAAGAAAGTGATGTTTTTCTATCCCTTTTCTAGTGTTTTTACTGCTTACTTTTCTATGTCCTTGTTCATTTTCATCATTTTGAATTGAACTTGCATTTACATTTCTCAAAGTGTTATGGACATTTGGTTTTATACCACACATTTAAATAACATTGTCACTGTCTACAATCTCAAAACATATACCACTATTTATTTCTATTTTATTCATTTAAACCTTTAATGGCATTGCCACCGTTATATTCTGCCTTACACCATGGTGATATTATTCCACTTAATCCTCTTAAAAACACCTCAGTACCATCATCTCATCTCGCAAGTACGAGCTGATAATGCAGGGCACAGAGATCAGTCTCTGCATAGGATAACCTAAGAGGTCAAACACGTGCCAACAGCTATACTGTGCGTCAGTTTCCTCTCTCTCTCTTGTCTGCTTGAAAATGACTGTGGTCCCCTGAAGCCGGTGACTTTCCTGTCTCTCCCCGAACTCTCCGCAGCACCGAATGGTGGTGCAGAAGCACTGCTGATTAGCATGCAGTAATGATGGTGAGCTGGGCTCCATTGTTCTAACACCTCCCCTCTCCTCCGCACCAATCTGTCACCATTCAGTGGGCTAGAGCTGCCTCAAATGCTTCCCTCCACAAATGAGATGGATAATTAGTTGCCCCTCACGAATGCTGCACTCTTCTCACCCCTGATTGCTTTCACCTTCTTGCTCCTGGCAATTTTGACACCTTTTAATCAGCCTGCTACTTCTCCGTCTCAATCCATATCCTTCTCCTTTTTTTGTCCCCTTTCATTTTTTTTAACAGCTCTTAAATCCATCTCAAATCTACTGCCTTTTTTTTTTTTTATAGGAAATGTCCCAAGGAGAAATATGGCAGATTTCTCATATTCTACTAGGAAATGATGGCAATAACAATGCCTTAGAGCTAAAGTGGACTTTTCTCACAACTGTACACACAAGCGTGTAAGTATACAGTGCACGGAAGTACACACAAAAAAAATCCTAGCTGTCAGTATGAGTTTCCTCTTCCAAATAACAATGAATGACAACATAATTATGAGCAAGCAGCTGTTCATGATCCCAGAGAGAAAAGCATGCAGGCTGCACAATGTTCGACTCTTCACAGATTAACCAGAGAGGATCATTAGGGATATGTATTTGCCAAAAAAAAAAAAATCCGAATAAATTCTCCCCGCAGCGCCCGTGATGTGTGTGTTGTGTTTTAACAGTGCTCTTCTATTAGTCATATGACTCACTAGTTTGGAATAGTTGATAGCATTACTACATCGCATTTTTTATACCCTTCTGAGCTATTTATGAAACACAGTGAAATGCACAGCGCAAAAATATCAGTTAAGGTTGATATAACAAATCAGTCTGTCTATTAAGCAGTATTTGATTATGGAAAGTGATATATAGTTATAATAGCAAACACTTGTAAAGAGATTTTAAAAAAAAAAGGTTGTTTGCAGTCTTCACACCAGCTCATCTACCCAGCAAGTGTTACCAGCCCATAGCTGAAGGGCTGCAAGGTCCTCTCTGCACAACACAGTGTTCCAACACACTCACACAGTGTCCCTGTTTCCTCAAACATCATCACGCTGAATGGTGAAAATCCCTGAAATTGTTTGCAAAGGTGTGAATAAATACTGCCGAAGTCGAAAAGCTGATGCTGTTGTTTAGAAAAGACTCAGGTTTAGTCAAATGGTTGTGTGCATACTGTGAAACCTCATCTGTTTTTATTTCCAAATTACGATGTCTTTTACGGAAAGTAATGTATTTGAGTTCTGAGTTTAAAAAGTCGGAATTCTGTCTTTGAACACATTTCTCACATGTGGCCCTAATCCTCTTTCATAAATACATTGTACTTTGGAGATAGAACAGATATTTCTGTCACTGACACATTTCACGGTACACATTTTTGACATGTGGCCCTAATCCCCTTCTGCAGTATTTCAATGTGTCTCTTTAACATTTTGATAAACGGTCATGTTTTTCAATAACTATTATTTAGGTAATATTAGCCTATAATGATATTAGAAACTTGCACACCTGGAATGTCTCATTTAATCACTTTGTATAGTGTTATTGGTGTTAAAAACGTTAAATAACATTCATTAGTCCATTAAAATAAATGTGCCTACATAAACACTGTATAATATTACCTAAGGTAAAACTATTACAATATAAATAGAAAGCTAATTGGACATCTCATTTAACAATGAGCTTATGCCTAATGTTATATGTTGCCATGTGTGGAGACACGTTTAATGAATTCATGGCATACTACCTTTTTAAATGATTTCAAAGTTGGAAATATTCCCAATGCTGGACCAAAAATGATATACACCTGCTTGTAATTATCCTGCTTGAAGTAAACAACACAAAAGAAAGATGGTAATATAGTGCCAGTGTAAATAATGCTAATCAATATTGGTTAATGTTTGAGTGATTTGATGCATATTGTTGTTCCAGAGATCTGTTCTGAGATATGTCGATAGCACGTATGCTCTGATGAAGGTCTGCTAGTGAAAGCTTGAAAAGTGAAACAGCACATATATTTGAGAGTGCGGATATCTCTGCTATACGTGTGGACACATTAATGCGTCCAGCTATGATTAAGCAGGGTTAAGCGTTGGCTGTCCTGCATGTTGTATGAGATATACAATCTTGCTGCCAACATACAGAGGTAAAGGTGTCTTATTTCAACAACAAAAATATTGCAAACTTACAAAGCAAATCGTATTTCTTATAAAAGGAAAGTGTTACATGTTATTAATGCAATTTATGTTTTGAAATAAGAACGTACAAACATGTTGTAGAAAGAAAGTTAATAAATTCACATCTTGTCCACCTTAAGTCTTTATGTATGGATACACTTTAAAGTACCCCATTTATATTTGCATGTTGAAAATGAATCAAATGATTAAAAATGTAATGTAAAGAGTAAATGTCGGCTTTATTTGCTCATATATATATATACACCATATTATGCATTATCGTCACTTAGTACTAGAGTAAAATCTCAGCGTGATATTAGAAAAATATAATGGGTAAGAAAGTGTACCATTCAATTCTTCAATATTAAATAAATGGATTAAAGTCTTATTGCAGTGTCATTTGAAATCCAGTACAGCGCACGTTGTTCATGGCAGGCAGGACTAGACCATGAATACAGTAAGTCTTGGAGTAGTTGTGGCCTTGGGCCCGTCAGTGTCTGCTTCCACTGTCAATCGTCGGCTTCATTCTTAGGCGAGAAATGCGAGTAGAGGTGGCTGTTCATTCGGTCCTGAGGAACCACAGCGTGGCAGAAAGCACATTTATCAGGACTGCTGCTCTGAGGCGTCGCCAGCTCTGTCCCCACGTCAACCGCATCACA